>OW796104.1:4301409-4801381 GCA_941860345.1 Chrysodeixis includens | reverse complement strand
AAAATAAACAAAATGAATGAAATGACCAAAATGAACAAAATGAACGAAATGGGCAAAATTGAACGAAATGAACGAAATGACCGTAATGGGCGAAATGAACAAAATGAATGAAATGACCGAAATGAACGAAATGGACAACATTGAACGAAATGACGAAATTACGAAATGAACGAAATTGGCAAAATTGAACGAAATGAACGAAATTACGAAATGAACGAAATAGGCAAAATTGAACGAAATGAACGAAATGGGAAAAATTGAACGAAATGAACGAAATGACCGAAATGGGCAAAATTTAAGGAAATTAACGAAATGAACAAAAATGAACGAAATGAACAAAATGAACGAAATGAACGAAATGACCGAAATGGGCGAAATTGAACGAAATGATCGAAATGGGCACGAATTGAACGAAATGAACGGAAATGAACGAAATGGGCGAAATTGAACGAAATGGGCGCAATTGAACGAAATGACCGTAATGGGCGAAATGAACGAAATGAACGAAATGACCGAAATGAACGAAATGACCGAAATGGGCGAAATGAAACGAAATGAACGAAATGACCGAAATGGTCTAAATTGAACGAAATGAACGAAATAGGCAAAATTGAACGAAATTGAACGAAATGGGCTAAATTGAACGAAATGACGGAAAATGAACGAAATTGAACGAAATGAGCGACATGGGCAACGAAGGAAACGAAATGAACAAAATGGGCTAAATTGAACGAAATTAACGGAATGGGCGAAATTGAACGAAATGGGCAAAATTGAACGAAATGAACGAAATGACCGAAATGGGCAAAATTTAAGGAAATTAACGAAATGGGCAGAATTGAACGAAATGAAGGAAATGAACGAAATGAACGAAATGGGCTAAATTGAACGAAATGGGCTCAATTGAACGAAACGAACGAAATGACCGTAATGGGCAAAATAAACAAAATGAATGAAATGACCGAAAATGAACGAAATGGACAACATTAAACGAAATGAACGAAATGAACGAAATGCCCGAAATGGGCAAAATTTAATTAAATGAAGAAATTACCGAAATGGGCAAAATTGAACGAAATGAAGGAAATGAACGAATTTAACGAAATTAACGAAATGGGCAAAATTAAACGAAATGAACAGAATGAACGAAATTAACGAAATGGGCAAAATTGAACGAAATGAACGAAATGGGCAAAATTGAACGATATGAACGAAATGACCGAAATGGGCAAAATTTAACGAAATTAACGAAATGGGCAGAATTGAACGAAATGAAGGAAATGAACGAAATGAACGAAATGGGCTAAATTGAACGAAATGGGCTCAATTGAAACGAAATGAACGAAATGACCGAAATGGGCAAAATTAAACGAAATTAACGAAATGGGCAGAATTGAACGAAATGAAGGAAATGAACGAAATGAACGAAATAAACAAAATGACTGAAATGACCGAAATGAACGAAATAAACAAAATGAACAAAATGAAACGAATTGGGCAAATTGAACGAAATGAACGAAATGAACGAAATGAACGAAATGAACGAAATGACCGAAACGGGCAAAATTTAACGAAATTAACGGAATGGGCAAAATTGAATGAAATGAACAAAATGAACGAAATGGGCAAAATTGAACGAAATGAACGAAATGACCGAAATGGGCAAAATTTAACGA
Source organism: Chrysodeixis includens (assembly GCA_941860345.1). NCBI lineage: Eukaryota > Metazoa > Arthropoda > Insecta > Lepidoptera > Noctuidae > Chrysodeixis > Chrysodeixis includens. Next base: position 4,799,705 of record OW796104.1, on the reverse strand, counting down.
AATTAAACGAAATGGGCAGAATTGAACGAAATGAAGGAAATGAACGAAATGAACGAAATGGGCTAAATTGAACGAAATGGGCTCAATTGAACGAAATGAACGAAATGACCGTAATGGGCAAAATAAACAAAATGAATGAAATGACCAAAATGAACAAAATGAACGAAATGGGCTAAATTGAACGAAATGAACGAAATGACCGTAATGGGCGAAATGAACAAAATGAATGAAATGACCGAAATGAACGAAATAGGACAACATTGAACGAAATGAACGAAATTACGAAATGAACGAAATTGGCTAAATTGAACGAAATGAACGAAATTACGAAATGAACGAAATAGGCAAAATTGAACGAAATGAACGAAATGGGCAAAATTGAACGAAATGAACGAAATGAACGAAATGACCGAAACGGGCAAAATTTAACGAAATTAACGGAATGGGCAAAATTGAATGAACTGAACAAAATGAACGAAATGGGCAAAATTGAACGAAATGAACGAAATGACCGAAATGGGGCAAAATTTAACGAAATTAACGAAATGGGCAGAATTGAACGAAATGAACGAAATGAACGAAATGAACGAAATGGGCTAAATTGAACGAAATGGGCTCAATTGAACGAAATGAACGAAATGACCGTAATGGGCAAAATAAACAAAATGAATGAAAATGACCGAAATGAACGAAATGGACTAACATTGAACGAAATGGGCTCAATTGAACGAAATGAACGAAATGCCCGAAATGGGCAAAATTTAATTAAATGCAGAAATTACCGAAATGGGCAGAATTGAACGAAATGAAGGAAATGAACGAAATGAACGAAATTAACGAAATGACTGAAATGACCGAAATGAACGAAATAAACAAAATGAACAAAATGAACGAATTGGGCAAAATTGAACGAAATGAACGAAATGACCGAAATGGGCAAAATTTAACGAAATTAACGAAATGGGCAAAATTGAATGAACTGAACAAAATGAACGAAATGGGCAAAATTGAACGATATGAACGAAATGACCGAAATGGGCAAAATTTAACGAAATTAACGAAATGGGCAGAATTGAACGAAATGAAGGAAATGAACGAAATGAACGAAATGGGCTAAATTGAACGAAATGGGCTCAATTGAACGAAATGACCGTAATGGGCAAAATAAACAAAATGAATGAAATGACCGAAATGAACGAAATGGGCTAAATTGAACGAAATGGGCAAAATTGAACGAAATGAACGAAATGACCGAAATGGGCCAAAATTAAACGAAATTAACGAAATGGGGCAGAATTGAACGAAATGAAGGAAATGAACGAAATGAACGAAATAAACAAAATGACTGAAATGACCGAAATGAACGAAATAAACAAAATGAACAAAATGAACGAATTGGGCAAAATTGAACGAAAATGAACGAAATGAACGAAATGAACGAAATGAACGAAATGAACAAAATGACCGAAATGGGCAAAATTTAACGAAATTAACGAAATGGGCAAAATTGAATGAAATGAACAAAATGAACGAAATGGGCAAAATTGAACGAAATGAACGAAATGACCGAAATGGGCAAAATTTAACGAAATTATCGAAATGGGCAGAATTGAACGAAAATGAAGGAAATGAACGAAATGAACGAAATGGCCTAAATTGAACGAAATGGGCTCAATTGAAACGAAATGAACGAAACTGACCCATAATGGGCAAAATAAACAAAATGAATGAAATGACCGAAATGAACAAAATGAACGAAATGGGCAAAAATTGAACGAAATGAACGAAATGACCGTAATGGGCGAAATGAACAAAATGAATGAAATGACCGAAATGAACGAAATGGACAACATTGAACGAAATGAACGAAATGTACGAAATGACCGAAATGGGCAAAATTGAACGAAATGAACAAAATTTACGAAATGAACGAAATAGGCAAAAATGAACAAATTGAACGAAATGAACGAAATGAATGAAATGACTGAAAATTGAACGAAATGAACGAAATGAGCGACCTGAACGATGGAACGAAATGAACAAAATGGGCTTAATTGAACGAAATTAACGGAATGAACGAAATGAACGAAATGGGCGAAATTGAACGAAATGAACGAAATGACCGAAATGGGCAAAATTTACGGAAATGAACGAAATGGGCACGAATTGAACGAAATGAACGAAATGAACGAAATGGGCTAAATTGAACGAAATGGGCTCAATTGATTGAAACGAACGAAATGACCGTAATGGGCGAAATGAACGAAATGAACGAAATGACCGAAATGAACGAAATGGACAACATTAAACGAAATGAACGAAATGAACGAAATGCCCGAAATAGGCAAAATTGAACGAAATGAAGAAATTACCGAAATGGGCTAAATTGAACGAAATGAAGGAAATGAACGAATTTAACGAAATTAACGAAATGGGGCAAAATTAAACGAAATGAACAGAATGAACGAAATTAACGAAATGGGCAAAATTGAACGAAATGAACGAAATGGGCAAAATTGAACGATATGAACGAAATGACCGAAATGGGCAAAATTTAACGAAATTAACGAAATGGGCAGAATTGAACGAAATGAAGGAAATGAACGAAATGAACGAAATGGGCTAAATTGAACGAAATGGGCTCCATTGAACGAAATGAACGAAATGACCGTAATGGGCAAAATTAAACGAAATGAACGAAATGGGCCGAATTGAACGAAATGAACGAAATGGGCGAAATTGAACGAAATGAACGAAATGACCGTAATGGGCCGAAATGAACGAAATAATGACATGAAATGACCGAAATGAAACGAATTGGGCAACATTGAACGAAATGAACGAAATGAACGAAATGAACGAAATGACCGAAATGGGCAAAATTTAACGAAATTAACGAAATGGGCAAAATTGAAAGAAATGAACGAAATGACCGAAATGGGCAAAATTGAACGAAATGAACGAAATGACCGAAATGGGCAAAATTTAACGAAATTAACGAAATGGGCAGAATTGAACGAAATGAAGGAAATGAACGAAATGAACGAAATGGGCTACATTGAACGAAATGGGCTCAATTGAACGAAATGAACGAAATGACCGTAATGGGCAAAATTAAACGAAATGAACGAAATGGCCAGAATTGAACGAAATGAACGAAATGGGCGAAATTGAACGAAATGAACGAAATGACCGTAATGGCCGAAATGAACGAAATGAACGAAATGACCGAAAATGAACGAATTGGGCAACATTGAACGAAATGAACGAAATGTACGAAATGAACGAAATTGGCACAATTGAACGAAATGAACGGGCAAAATTTAACGAAATGAACGGAATGGGCAAAATTGAATGAACTGAACAAAATGAACGAAATGGGCAAAATTGAACGAAATGAACGAAATGACCGAAATGGGCAAAATTTAACGAAATTAACGAAATGGGCAGAATTGAACGAAATGAACGAAATGAACGAAATGAACGAAATGGGCGAAATTGAACGAAATGGGCTCAATTGAACGAAATGACCGTACTGGGCAAAATGAACGAAATGAACTGAAATGAACGAAATGGGCGAAATTGAACGAAATGGGCTCAATTGAACGAAATGAACGAAATGACCGAAATTGGGCAAAATTAAACGAAATGAACGAAATGGGCACGAATTGAACGAAAATGAACGAAATGAACGAAATGAACGAAATGAACAAAATGACTGAAATGACCGAAATGAACGAAATAGGCAAAATTGAACGAAATGAACGAATTGGGCTAAATTGAACGAAATGAACGAAATGACCGAAATGGGCAAAATTTAACGAAATTAACGAAATGGGCAAAATTGAACGAAATGAACAGAATGAACGAAATGAACGAAATGGGCAAAATTGAACGAAATGAACGTAATGGGCATAAATTGAACGAAATGAACGAAATGACCGAAATGGGCAAAATTTAACGAAATTAACGAAATGGGCAGAATTGAACGAAATGAACGAAATGGACGAAATTGAACGAAATGGGCTTAATTGAACGAAATGGGCTCAATTGAACGAAATGACCGTAATGGGCAAAATAAACAAAATGAACGAAATGACCGAAATGACCGAAATGGGCTAAACTTGAACGAAATGGGCAGAATTGTAACGAAATGAACGAAATGACCGAAATGGGCGAAATGAACGAAATGACCGAAATGGGCAGAATTGAACGAAATGAAGGAAATGAACGAAATGAACGAAATGAAACAAAATGAACGAAATGAACGAAATGAACGAAATAAACGAAATGAACGAAATGAACGAAATGGGCAAAATTGAACGAAATGAACAAAATGAACGAAATTAACGAAATGAACGAAATGAACGAAATGAACGAAATGAACGAAATGAACGAAATGAACGAAATGAACGAAATGAACGAAATGAACGAAATGAACGAAATGAACGAAATGAACGAAATTGAACGAAATATCGAAATGCGAATTGAACGAAATGAACGAAATGAACGAAATGAACGAAATTGAACGAAATGAACGAATTGAACGAAATGAACGAATGAACGAAATGAACGAAATGAACGAAATGAACGAAATGAACGAAATGAACGAAATGAACGAATTGAACGAAATGAACGAAATTGAACGAAATGTCTGAAATTGAACGAAATGAACGAAATGAACGAAATGAACGAAATTGAACGAAATGAACGAAATGAATGAAATGAACGAAATGAACGAAATGAACGAAATGAGCGACATGAACGAAAGGAACGAAATGAACGAAATGGGCGAAATTGAACGAAATGTACGGAATGAACGAAATGAACGAAATGGGCGAAATTGAACGAAATGAACGAAATGACCGAAATGGGCGAAATGTAACGAAATGAACGAAATGGGCACGAATTGAACGAAATGAACGAAATGAACGAAATGGGCTAAATTGAACGAAATGGGCTCAATTGAACGAAACGAACGAAATGACCGTAATGGGCAAAATAAACAAAATGAATGAAATGACCGAAATGAACGAAATGGACGAACATTAAACGAAATGAACGAAATGAACGAAATGCCCGAAATGGGCAAAATTGAATTAAATGAAGAAATTACCGAAATGGGCAAAATTGAACGAAATGAAGGAAATGAACGAATTTAACGAAATTAACGAAATGGGCAAAATTAAACGAAATGAACAGAATGAACGAAATTAACGAAATGGGCAAAATTGAACGAAATGAACGAAATGGGCAAAATTGAACGATATGAACGAAATGACCGAAATGGGCAAAATTTAACGAAATTAACGAAATGGGCACGAATTGAACGAAATGAACGAAATGAACGAAATGAACGAAATGGGCTAAATTGAACGAAATGGGCTCGAATTGAACGAAATGAACGAAATGACCGAAATGGGCAAAATTAGAACGAAATTAACGAAATGGGCAGAATTGAACGAAATGAAGGAAATGAACGAAATGAACGAAATGAACGAAATGAACTGAAATGACCGAAATGAACGAAATGAACGAAATGAACAAAATGAACGAATTGGGCAAAATTGAACGAAATGAACGAAATGAACGAAATGAACGAAATGAACAAAATGACCGAAATGGGCAAAATTTAACGAAATTAACGAAATGGGCAAAATTGAATGAAATGAACAAAATGAACGAAATGGGCAAAATTGAACGAAATGAACGAAATGACCGAAATGGGCAAAATTTAACGAAATTAACGAAATGGGCAGAATTGAACGAAATGAAGGAAATGAACGAAATGAACGAAATGGGCTAAATTGAACGAAATGGGCTCAATTGAACGAAATGAACGAAATGACCGTAATGGGCAAAATAAACAAAATGAATGAAATGACCAAAATGAACAAAATGAACGAAATGGGCAAAATTGAACGAAATGAACGAAATGACCGTAATGGGCGAAATGAACAAAATGAATGAAATGACCGAAATGAACGAAATGGACAACATTGAACGAAATGAACGAAATTACGAAATGAACGAAATTGGCAAAATTGAACGAAATGAACGAAATTACGAAATGAACGAAATAGGCAAAATTGAACGAAATGAACGAAATGGGAAAAATTGAACGAAATGAACGAAATGAACGAAATGACCGAAACGGGCAAAATTTAACGAAATTAACGGAATGGGCAAAATTGAATGAAATGAACAAAATGAACGAAATGGGCAAAATTGAACGAAATGAACGAAATGACCGAAATGGGCAAAATTTAACGAAATTAACGAAATGGGCAGAATTGAACGAAATGAAGGAAATGAACGAAATGAACGAAATGGGCTAAATTGAACGAAATGGGCTCAATTGAACGAAATGACCGTAATGGGCAAAATAAACAAAATGAATGAAATGAACGAAATGGGCTAAATTGAACGAAATGGGCTCAATTGAACGAAATGAACGAAATGACCGAAATGGGCAAAATTAAACGAAATTAACGAAATGGGCAGAATTGAACGAAATGAAGGAAATGAACGAAATGAACGAAATAAACAAAATGACTGAAATGACCGAAATGAACGAAATAAACAAAATGAACAAAATGAACGAATTGGGCAAAATTGAACGAAATGAACGAAATGACCGAAATGGGCAAAATTTAACGAAATTAACGAAATGGGCAAAATTGAATGAAATGAACAAAATGAACGAAATGGGCAAAATTGAACGAAATGAACGAAATGACCGAAATGGGCAAAATTTAACGAAATTAACGAAATGGGCAGAATTGAACGAAATGAAGGAAATGAACGAAATGAACGAAATGGGCTAAATTGAACGAAATGGGCTCAATTGAACGAAATGACCGTAATGGGCAAAATAAACAAAATGAATGAAATGACCGAAATGAACGAAATGGGCTAAATTGAACGAAATGGGCAAAATTGAACGAAATGAACGAAATGACCGAAATGGGCAAAATTAAACGAAATTAACGAAATGGGCAGAATTGAACGAAATGAAGGAAATGAACGAAATGAACGAAATAAACAAAATGACTGAAATGACCGAAATGAACGAAATAAACAAAATGAACAAAATGAACGAATTGGGCAAAATTGAACGAAATGAACGAAATGAACGAAATGACCGAAATGGGCAAAATTTAACGAAATTAACGAAATGGGCAAAATTGAATGAAATGAACAAAATGAACGAAATGGGCAAAATTGAACGAAATGAACGAAATGACCGAAATGGGCAAAATTTAACGAAATTATTGAAATGGGCAGAATTGAACGAAATGAAGGAAATGAACGAAATGGGCTAAATTGAACGAAATGGGCTCAATTGAACGAAATGACCGTAATGGGCAAAATAAACAAAATGAATGAAATGACCGAAATGAACAAAATGAACGAAATGGGCAAAATTGAACGAAATGAACGAAATGACCGTAATGGGCGAAATTAACAAAATGAATGAAATGACCGAAATGAACGAAATGGACAACATTGAACGAAATGAACGAAATGAACGAAATGACCGAAATGGGCAAAATTAAACGAAATGAAGAAATTACCAAAATGGTCTAAATTGAACGAAATGAACGAAATAGGCAAAAATGAACAAATTGAACGAAATGAACAAAATGAATGAAATGACTGAAAATAACGAAATGAACGAAATGAGCGACATGAACGAAGGAACGAAATGAACAAAATGGGCTAAATTGAACGAAATTACGGAATGAACGAAATGAACGAAATGGGCAAAATTGAACGAAATGAACGAAATGACCGAAATGGGCAAAATTTAAGGAAATTAACGAAATGGGCAGAATTGAACGAAATGAACGAAATGAACGAAATGGGCTAAATTGAACGAAATGGGCTCAATTGATTGAAACGAACGAAATGACCGTAATGGGCAAAATAAACAAAATGAATGAAATGACCGAAATGAACGAAATGGACAACATTAAACGAAATGAACGAAATGAACGAAATGCCCGAAATGGGCAAAATTTAATTAAATGAAGAAATTACCGAAATGGGCAAAATTGAACGAAATGAAGGAAATGAACGAATTTAACGAAATTAACGAAATGGGCAAAATTAAACGAAATGAACAGAATGAACGAAATTAACGAAATGGGCAAAATTGAACGAAATGAACGAAATGGGCAAAATTGAACGATATGAACGAAATGACCGAAATGGGCAAAATTTAACGAAATTAACGAAATGGGCAGAATTGAACGAAATGAAGGAAATGAACGAAATGAACGAAATGGGCTAAATTGAACGAAATGGGCTCAATTGAACGAAATGAACGAAATGACCGAAATGGGCAAAATTAAACGAAATTAACGAAATGGGCAGAATTGAACGAAATGAAGGAAATGAACGAAATGAACGAAATAAACAAAATGACTGAAATGACCGAAATGAACGAAATAAACAAAATGAACAAAATGAACGAATTGGGCAAAATTGAACGAAATGAACGAAATGAACGAAATGAACAAAATGACCGAAATGGGCAAAATTTAACGAAATTAACGAAATGGGCAAAATTGAATGAAATGAACAAAATGAACGAAATGGGCAAAATTGAACGAAATGAACGAAATGACCGAAATGGGCAAAATTTAACGAAATTAACGAAATGGGCAGAATTGAACGAAATGAAGGAAATGAACGAAATGAACGAAATGGGCTAAATTGAACGAAATGGGCTCAATTGAACGAAATGAACGAAATGACCGTAATGGGCAAAATAAACAAAATGAATGAAATGACCAAAATGAACAAAATGAACGAAATGGGCAAAATTGAACGAAATGAACGAAATGACCGTAATGGGCGAAATGAACAAAATGAATGAAATGACCGAAATGAACGAAATGGACAACATTGAACGAAATGAACGAAATTACGAAATGAACGAAATTGGCAAAATTGAACGAAATGAACGAAATTACGAAATGAACGAAATAGGCAAAATTGAACGAAATGAACGAAATGGGAAAAATTGAACGAAATGAACGAAATGACCGAAATGGGCAAAATTTAAGGAAATTAACGAAATGAACAAAATGAACGAAATGAACGAAATGAACGAAATGAACGAAATGAACGAAATGAACGAAATGAACGAAATGAACGAAATGAACGAAATGAACGAAATGAACGAAATGAACGAAATGAACGAAATGAACGAAATGAACGAAATGAACGAAATGAACGAAATGAACGAAATGAACGAAATGAACGAAATGAACGAAATGAACGAAATGAACGAAATGAACAAAATGAACGAAATGAACGAAATAGGCAAAATTGAACGAAATAAACGAAATGGGCTAAATTGAACGAAATGAAGGAAATGAACAAATTTAACGAAATTAACGAAATGGGCAAAATTAAACGAAATGAACAGAATGAACGAAATTAACGAAATGGGCAAAATTGAACGAAATGAACGAAATGGGCAAAATTGAACGAAATGAACGAAATGACCGAAATGGGCAAAATTTAAGGAAATTAACGAAATGGGCAGAATTGAACGAAATGAACGAAATGGACAAAATTTAACGAAATGAACGAAATGAACGAAATGAACGAAATGGGCAAAATTGAACGAAATGAACGAAATGACCGAAATGGGCAAAACTTAACGAAATGGGCAGAATTTAACGAAATGAAGGAAATGAACGAAATGAACGAAATGAACGAAATGACCGAAATGGGTAAATTGAACGAAATGAAGGAAATGAACGAAATAAACGAAATGACCGAAGTGGGCAAAATTGAACGAAATGGACGAAATGACCGAAATGGGCAAAATTGAACGAAATGAACGAAATGAACAAAATGGGCAAAATTGAATGAAATAAACGAAATGAACGAAATGAACGACATGAACGAAATGAACGAAATGAACGAAATGAACGAAATGAACGAAATGAACGAAATGAACGAAATGAACGAAATGAACGAAATGAACGAAATGAACGAAATGAACGAAATGAACGAAATGAACGAAATGAACGAAATGAACGAAATGAACGAAATGAACCAAATGAACGAAATGAACGAAATGAACGAAATGAACGAAATGAACGAAATGAACGAAATGAACGAAATGAACGAAATGAACGAAATGAACGAAATGAACGAAATGAACGAAATGAACGAAATGAACGAAATGAACGAAATGAACGAAATGAACGAAATGAACGAAATGAACGAAATGAACGAAATGAACGAAATGAACGAAATGAACGAAATGAACGAAATGAACGAAATGAACGAAATGAACGAAATGAACGAAATGAACGAAATGAACGAAATGAACGAAATGAACGAAATGAACGAAATGACCGAAATGACCGAAATGAACGAAATGAACGAAATGAACGAAATGAACGAAATGAACGAAATGAACGAAATGAACAAAATGAACGAAATGAACGAAATTAACGAAATGTACGAAATGGGCAAAATTGAACGAAATGGGCAAAATTGAACGAAATGAACGAAATGACCGAATGGTCAAAATTTAATGAAATGAACGAAATGGGCAAAATTGAACGAAATGAACGAAATAGGCAAAATTGAACGAAATTAACGAAATGAACGAAATGAACGAAATGCCCGAAATGGGCAAAATTGAACGAAATGAAGAAATTACCGAAATGGGCAAAATTGAACGAAATGAAGGAAATGAACGAATTTAACGAAATTAACGAAATGGCAAAATTAAACGAAATGAACAGAATGAACGAAATTAACGAAATGGGCAAAATTGAACGAAATGAACGAAATGAACGAAATGGGCAAAATTGAACGAAATGAACGAAATGAACGAAATGAACGATATGAACGAAATGAACGAAATGAACGAAATGAACGAAATTAACGAAATTAACGAAATTAACGAAATTAACGAAATTAACGAAATTAACGAAATAAACGAAATGAACGAAATGGGCAAAATTGAACGAAATGAACGAAATGACCGAAATGGGCAAAATTGAATGAAATGAAGGAAATGAACGAAATGGGCAAAATTGAACGAAATGAACGAAACGAACGAAATGGGTAAAAGTGAACGAAATGAACGAAATGAACAAAATGGGCAAAATTGAATGAAATGAACGAAATGAACGAAATGAACAAAATGAACGAAATGAAAATTTGAACGAAATTAACGAAATGGGCAAAATTGAACGAAATGAACGAAATGAACGAAATGAACGAAATTGAACGAAATGAACGAAATGAACGAAATGAACGAATTTAACGAAATTAACGAAATTGAACGAATTGAACGAAATTGAACGAAATTGAACGAAATTGAACGAAATTGAACGTAAATTGAACGAAATTGAACGAATTGAACGAAATTGAACGAAATTGAACGAATTGAACGAATTAACGAAATTGAACTGAAATTGAACGAAATTGAACGAAATGAACGAAATTGCAAAATTGAACGATTTGAACGAAATTGACCGTAAATGGGCGAAATGAACAAAATGAATGAAATGAACGAAATGAACGAAATGGACAACATTGAACGAAATGAACGAAATTACGAAATGAACGAAATTGGCAAAATTGAACGAAATGAACGAAATTACGAAATGAACGAAATAGGCAAAATTGAACGAAATGAACGAAATGGGAAAAATTGAACGAAATGAACGAAATGAACGAAATGACCGAAACGGGCAAAATTTAACGAAATTAACGGAATGGGCAAAATTGAATGAAATGAACAAAATGAACGAAATGGGCAAAATTGAACGAAATGAACGAAATGACCGAAATGGGCAAAATTTAACGAAATTAACGAAATGGGCAGAATTGAACGAAATGAAGGAAATGAACGAAATGAACGAAATGGGCTAAATTGAACGAAATGGGCTCAATTGAACGAAATGACCGTAATGGGCAAAATAAACAAAATGAATGAAATGAACGAAATGGGCTAAATTGAACGAAATGGGCTCAATTGAACGAAATGAACGAAATGACCGAAATGGGCAAAATTAAACGAAATTAACGAAATGGGCAGAATTGAACGAAATGAAGGAAATGAACGAAATGAACGAAATAAACAAAATGACTGAAATGACCGAAATGAACGAAATAAACAAAATGAACAAAATGAACGAATTGGGCAAAATTGAACGAAATGAACGAAATGACCGAAATGGGCAAAATTTAACGAAATTAACGAAATGGGCAAAATTGAATGAAATGAACAAAATGAACGAAATGGGCAAAATTGAACGAAATGAACGAAATGACCGAAATGGGCAAAATTTAACGAAATTAACGAAATGGGCAGAATTGAACGAAATGAAGGAAATGAACGAAATGAACGAAATGGGCTAAATTGAACGAAATGGGCTCAATTGAACGAAATGACCGTAATGGGCAAAATAAACAAAATGAATGAAATGACCGAAATGAACGAAATGGGCTAAATTGAACGAAATGGGCAAAATTGAACGAAATGAACGAAATGACCGAAATGGGCAAAATTAAACGAAATTAACGAAATGGGCAGAATTGAACGAAATGAAGGAAATGAACGAAATGAACGAAATAAACAAAATGACTGAAATGACCGAAATGAACGAAATAAACAAAATGAACAAAATGAACGAATTGGGCAAAATTGAACGAAATGAACGAAATGAACGAAATGACCGAAATGGGCAAAATTTAACGAAATTAACGAAATGGGCAAAATTGAATGAAATGAACAAAATGAACGAAATGGGCAAAATTGAACGAAATGAACGAAATGACCGAAATGGGCAAAATTTAACGAAATTATTGAAATGGGCAGAATTGAACGAAATGAAGGAAATGAACGAAATGGGCTAACATTGAACGAAATGGGCTCAATTGAACGAAATGACCGTAATGGCAAAATAAACAAAATGAATGAAATGACCGAAATGAACAAAATGAACGAAATGGGCAAAATTGAACGAAATGAACGAAATGACCGTAATGGGCGAAATTAACAAAATGAATGAAATGACCGAAATGAACGAAATGGACAACATTGAACGAAATGAACGAAATGAACGAAATGACCGAAATGGGCAAAATTAAACGAAATGAAGAAATTACCAAAATGGTCTAAATTGAACGAAATGAACGAAATAGGCAAAAATGAACAAATTGAACGAAATGAACAAAATGAATGAAATGACTGAAAATAACGAAATGAACGAAATGAGCGACATGAACGAAGGAACGAAATGAACAAAATGGGCTAAATTGAACGAAATTACGGAATGAACGAAATGAACGAAATGGGCAAAATTGAACGAAATGAACGAAATGACCGAAATGGGCAAAATTTAAGGAAATTAACGAAATGGGCAGAATTGAACGAAATGAACGAAATGAACGAAATGGGCTAAATTGAACGAAATGGGCTCAATTGATTGAAACGAACGAAATGACCGTAATGGGCAAAATAAACAAAATGAATGAAATGACCGAAATGAACGAAATGGACAACATTAAACGAAATGAACGAAATGAACGAAATGCCCGAAATGGGCAAAATTTAATTAAATGAAGAAATTACCGAAATGGGCAAAATTGAACGAAATGAAGGAAATGAACGAATTTAACGAAATTAACGAAATGGGCAAAATTAAACGAAATGAACAGAATGAACGAAATTAACGAAATGGGCAAAATTGAACGAAATGAACGAAATGGGCAAAATTGAACGATATGAACGAAATGACCGAAATGGGCAAAATTTAACGAAATTAACGAAATGGGCAGAATTGAACGAAATGAAGGAAATGAACGAAATGAACGAAATGGGCTAAATTGAACGAAATGGGCTCAATTGAACGAAATGAACGAAATGACCGAAATGGGCAAAATTAACGAAATTAACGAAATGGGCAGAATTGAACGAAATGAAGGAAATGAACGAAATGAACGAAATAAACAAAATGACTGAAATGACCGAAATGAACGAAATAAACAAAATGAACAAAATGAACGAATTGGGCAAAATTGAACGAAATGAACGAAATGAACGAAATGAACAAAATGACCGAAATGGGCAAAATTTAACGAAATTAACGAAATGGGCAAAATTGAATGAAATGAACAAAATGAACGAAATGGGCAAAATTGAACGAAATGAACGAAATGACCGAAATGGGCAAAATTTAACGAAATTAACGAAATGGGCAGAATTGAACGAAATGAAGGAAATGAACGAAATGAACGAAATGGGGCTAAATTGAACGAAATGGGCTCAATTGAACGAAATGAACGAAATGACCGTAATGGGCAAAATAAACAAAATGAATGAAATGACCAAAATGAACAAAATGAACGAAATGGGCAAAATTGAACGAAATGAACGAAATGACCGTAATGGGCGAAATGAACAAAATGAATGAAATGACCGAAATGAACGAAATGGACAACATTGAACGAAATGAACGAAATTACGAAATGAACGAAATTGGCAAAATTGAACGAAATGAACGAAATTACGAAATGAACGAAATAGGCAAAATTGAACGAAATGAACGAAATGGGAAAAATTGAACGAAATGAACGAAATGACCGAAATGGGCAAAATTTAAGGAAATTAACGAAATGAACAAAATGAACGAAATGAACGAAATGAACGAAATGAACGAAATGAACGAAATGAACGAAATGAACGAAATGAACGAAATGAACGAAATGAACGAAATGAACGAAATGAACGAAATGAACGAAATGAACGAAATGAACGAAATGAACGAAATGAACGAAATGAACGAAATGAACGAAATGAACGAAATGAACGAAATGAACGAAATGAACGAAATGAACAAAATGAACGAAATGAACGAAATAGGCAAAATTGAACGAAATAAACGAAATGGGCTAAATTGAACGAAATGAAGGAAATGAACAAATTTAACGAAATTAACGAAATGGGCAAAATTAAACGAAATGAACAGAATGAACGAAATTAACGAAATGGGCAAAATTGAACGAAATGAACGAAATGGGCAAAATTGAACGAAATGAACGAAATGACCGAAATGGGCAAAATTTAAGGAAATTAACGAAATGGGCAGAATTGAACGAAATGAACGAAATGGACAAAATTTAACGAAATGAACGAAATGAACGAAATGAACGAAATGGGCAAAATTGAACGAAATGAACGAAATGACCGAAATGGGCAAAACTTAACGAAATGGGCAGAATTTAACGAAATGAAGGAAATGAACGAAATGAACGAAATGAACGAAATGACCGAAATGGGTAAATTGAACGAAATGAAGGAAATGAACGAAATAAACGAAATGACCGAAGTGGGCAAAATTGAACGAAATGGACGAAATGACCGAAATGGGCAAAATTGAACGAAATGAACGAAATGAACAAAATGGGCAAAATTGAATGAAATAAACGAAATGAACGAAATGAACGACATGAACGAAATGAACGAAATGAACGAAATGAACGAAATGAACGAAATGAACGAAATGAACGAAATGAACGAAATGAACGAAATGAACGAAATGAACGAAATGAACGAAATGAACGAAATGAACGAAATGAACGAAATGAACGAAATGAACGAAATGAACGAAATGAACCAAATGAACGAAATGAACGAAATGAACGAAATGAACGAAATGAACGAAATGAACGAAATGAACGAAATGAACGAAATGAACGAAATGAACGAAATGAACGAAATGAACGAAATGAACGAAATGAACGAAATGAACGAAATGAACGAAATGAACGAAATGAACGAAATGAACGAAATGAACGAAATGAACGAAATGAACGAAATGAACGAAATGAACGAAATGAACGAAATGAACGAAATGAACGAAATGAACGAAATGAACGAAATGAACGAAATGAACGAAATGAACGAAATGAACGAAATGACCGAAATGACCGAAATGAACGAAATGAACGAAATGAACGAAATGAACGAAATGAACGAAATGAACGAAATGAACAAAATGAACGAAATGAACGAAATTAACGAAATGTACGAAATGGGCAAAATTGAACGAAATGGGCAAAATTGAACGAAATGAACGAAATGACCGAATGGTCAAAATTTAATGAAATGAACGAAATGGGCAAAATTGAACGAAATGAACGAAATAGGCAAAATTGAACGAAATTAACGAAATGAACGAAATGAACGAAATGCCCGAAATGGGCAAAATTGAACGAAATGAAGAAATTACCGAAATGGGCAAAATTGAACGAAATGAAGGAAATGAACGAATTTAACGAAATTAACGAAATGGGCAAAATTAAACGAAATGAACAGAATGAACGAAATTAACGAAATGGGCAAAATTGAACGAAATGAACGAAATGAACGAAATGGGCAAAATTGAACGAAATGAACGAAATGAACGAAATGAACGAAATGAACGAAATGAACGAAATGAACGAAATGAACGAAATGAACGAAATTAACGAAATTAACGAAATTAACGAAATTAACGAAATTAACGAAATTAACGAAATAAACGAAATGAACGAAATGGGCAAAATTGAACGAAATGAACGAAATGACCGAAATGGGCAAAATTGAATGAAATGAAGGAAATGAACGAAATGGGCAAAATTGAACGAAATGAACGAAACGAACGAAATGGGTAAAAGTGAACGAAATGAACGAAATGAACAAAATGGGCAAAATTGAATGAAATGAACGAAATGACCGAAATGGGCAAAATTGAACGAAATGAAGGAAATTAACGAAATGGGCAAAATTGAACGAAATTAATGAAATTAACGAAATTAACGAAATTAACGAAATTAACGAAATTAACGAAATGAACGAAATTAACGAAATTAACGAAATTAACGAAATTAACGAAATTAACGAAATTAACGAAATTAACGAAATTAACGAAATTAACGAAATTAACGAAATTAACGAAATTAACGAAATTAACGAAATTAACGAAATTAACGAAATTAACGAAATTAACGAAATTAACGAAATGAATGAAATTAACAAAATTAACGACGAACGAAATTATAAAATAAACGAAATTAACAAGTTGAACGAAAAAAACGAAATTAACGAAACGAAATCAACGGAACGAATGGAATAAATGAAATGAATGATATATCATTTATTTCGTTCATTTAGATAGTTTACAAACGGAATTAACGAAATGATGTGTGAAATGAACGAAGTGAACAGCGTTTTGATTCCCATAACACAAGCTCTGCTTAGCTTGGGATCAGATGGCCGTGTGTGGATATTATCCCAAGATATCATAAAAAAAGAAGTCACCAAATCGCACCCACGAAATCGCGATTGGAGGGCAATTTGGAAAAACTTATAATACCAAACTTATTTTCTTGTCTATGTACGTGTTTGTGCCAAGTTTTAAGTTTACAAACCCAAGGAAAAAGATTTGTCATTATGACCCCTTTTTACCCCCCTAGGGGTTGAATTTCCAAAAATCCTTTCCTGGTGCTCCCCTACATATCTTACCTACATGCCAAATTTCAGCTTTCTACGACCAGTTGTTTCGGCTGTGCGTTGTCGGTCAGTCAGTCAGTCAGTAACGGAAAAGTTTTATATGTATAGATTAATAATTACTAAAACAAACTTAAACCACAGACATATTCATAACAGTCCTAGTCGTTTGACATTTAAAAATATGCGCCGGCGCCGGCGAGGTGTTGAAATCCTTAAATAATTCAACACACGGGGCGCCACCATCTATCTAAATATTGGCAGTAAGCCTAAAAAACTATTTTGTATGCTGTTTGTAACTTAATGTGTTCGGATCACGTGTCACTGCACTAATAATAATGGATAATGCTTTATTTTATTTTTAAACTTCTATTATACCTACGTTTGTTCTGTACATTAAGGTACCAATGGAATGAGGTGATTAAATGCGTGATAGTTAGTAGATACCTCATAACCATGCACGATACCAAACTTTAATTAATACTCCATATTAAAATTCCAGCTATCGTTGGTGTCGAGTAAGAGAGAAAAGCTTGATTGTGGCACCGGTAACAGAAAAACTTTGAGGTAACCGGCTGTCATGGTATGGACATGTCATGCGAAGGAAAGAGGATCACGTGGTAAGGAAAGTGCTGGACGTGAATGTGGACGGATATAGGGGAAGAGGACGACCAAGGAAACGATGGTTGGATTGTGTGAAAGATGATATGGCTGCAAGATACGGCGATGATACGGCTGAGTGTGACTTGCGAGATGACGTCAGGTAGACGTGTGGTAGAAGAAAACATGCTGCACCAACCCCAAATAATGATTGGGATAAGGGCAGTGGAATGATGAGTTTGAGGGACAAAGCAGGTTCTAAATCAATAAACAGAAAGAAAAGCGTTATCCTCACAAAATCCACAAGTCTAAATTTGTAGTCAAAAGGATCGTCAAAGTGTTCTTAAGTAACCAAATACGATATGATTGAAATATCTCTCACTCCAATAGCGTTTAACGCTCGTTGAGATACAAAAATACAAACAAACCCAACGAAGCCATTAATATTAACATTTAAGGACAATAATTTGTAAATTATGTAAATAGACCCAAACTAGGGGGAAATTAAATACGTGTTCAGTCGACAGGAAATGTTTCCTGCTCGCCAAAACAATTGTTGGAATCAAATTAAAATTTACAGCTCTATTTATAGAATAATGGACGATACGAATTTTAGCTTCAAATAATATGTCGTGGAAACTGGAAATGATGGTTGAAAATAATTTAAATTCTCATTTCCAAACGGGTATTAATAAACATGCACTTTTTTATCGAAACGAAATGTCATTTCCATACATTTGAGCGTTTTTTATTGACGTTAACGATCGCTAATCATTGTAGAAATAGCTAGAGGGGCTGTAAGTCACGACCATGATGATAACCTATAATGTAGAACACCACCGAAACACTAAAGTACTGTACTATAAGATAAGTTTGTTTTTTTATTACAAGGAATACTTCCTTGTGTTCCGAGGACCGAAGTTTTAGTAAGCGCTACAAAAGTTTACGATGAAATGCAACAAATTGCTACAAAGTTCTCATGAGGCGTTATTTTAGTTCTAAAAATAAAGATAAGAAACTAAAGATAAGTAACTTTCTTTAAAAATAAATTTACATCAATTAAGATCAGAAAGAGGTTAAATTATAATTATACTTTTATTTGAAACACAACCTAGACCAAAAATCATAAATAAAAAAAAAACTACTTTCGTTAAACACGACAGTGACAATAATTTGAAAGCTTCCCAGATTTTCAGTAGATACGGTCAGCATCTCAGATTAAACTAGATCGGGGATGTGGGTTCCCAGATAACCTCCTTTGCTGACTAACGTAATCCAATCTAGATTTTCTTCATTACTTTCGCTTATTTTCGCTTGCATTCTTTCCGTCCATTTTCTGAGATTCCGAATTTCAGGCCCTTACTTTTAACGTTTGATCTTAGTGGCTGTGATTTCTTCCTCAGATAATTAACAGTCTAGACTAAAATCAAGGCAAAAGCTTAATTTTAACACAGAGCTCTTTGAATGTACCAAACATTTATAAATTAAAGTTATCGCCCGCGGCTATCCCGCGTGAATTTCAGTTATATCTGCAAAAACATTTCTCTCCTCTGACGCAGGTGGTAAAAAGGAGCCTATGTGTTAGTAGCTATTTCTATTTAGCTATTAGTTAGTCCAGTGTCACTTAACTCCATAATTCAATTCTTCCAATACCCCGTCTCAAATTATAACATAGCCCGCAATTGACCCAAAGGTATTATTTTATTTTGTTAGGATTATCACAGTATGAAGTCTTCATAAAAACGGGCGCAAAGCAAATTATGCCTGTCTATGATGAGAGCGTATTGCAGTGATAAACCAACGGTGTGTAGTGGATGGAATTAAAATGTTGTAGGCTTGCAGCTCTATCGCTGGAACGTACCGCGCGACTGTATGTACATACATATTTTTTTAAAAACAGCCTAGTTAAACTAATGTATGTATCACTACATAGTATAAAACAAAGTCGCTTTTTCTGTCATGTGTCATGTTGTATGTCCCTATGAACGCTCAAATCTTTAAAACTACGCAACGGATTTTGATGCGGTTTTTTTTAATAGATAGAGTAACTCATGAGGAAGGTTTTAATGTATAATATCATCCATTAAATAGTGGACAAATACTGTTATTTTTGAGGTTTCTAATATGATGTCGCAAATAATTACATTTTTTCCGCTTACATTGCAAACGCAGGCTGAATCCTACGAGATTTATCAAAATAATGTACTAAGTATTGTACACAATGAAAAGGTCTACAGAAAACTCCGCGAGGGTATATGTCTATCTCTTATGGATATCCCACAATAACATTTTTTTGTCATTTACTTTTTACGACAAATAATGACTAATATTCGAAGCGATTTTAACCAATACAGCATTAATCCTTATCCAATTAAATACCTTAAATACATTGTTGATTTAATATAGATCTATTTGGCCTTTTACAGCATCTGATTTAAATCAATATTTTTGAAGATGTACAGATTTAAAAATTGCGGAACGTAGCGTTTACGGCGACGCGGCGCGGCGGCAGCGTGCCTATAAATGTTTTTATATGCCGCTATGTTTTTTTTATAAACAACGTTCACAGTTTTTCTGTAGCGTATTTAGTATATCAGCATTGCACCCGTGCGAAGCCGGGGCGGGTCGCTAGTTTATACTATAGTATTATATTCCATACGACCGTTGTTTGTAAACATTATAGGAAGGTATATTGTTATTTGAAGGTATATTGGTATAAGGTATATGGTATGCGTTTAAAAGAAAATAATAAGTCGATCATAGAAGAATTGCAAAGTACAATACAAACTGAAATAAAAAACGCCATCACCGAATTAAGAGAGGATTTTAATAACAAAACAAATTACCTAACAGTACAAAACAACGATAGAAAAGAGGAAATAGAAAATATTAATGATAAACTAGAGGAACTACGCATCGAAAATGAAAACCTAAAAAAAGAAATAAAAGAACTGTCGACACAAATATACCAAACTCCACGTAATCCTGACACCAATCATAAAAAGCTTGTGCTCTATGGCCTCGCAGAATATTACAAAGAGCCAGAATGTGAACT
Organism: Chrysodeixis includens; assembly: GCA_941860345.1. NCBI lineage: Eukaryota > Metazoa > Arthropoda > Insecta > Lepidoptera > Noctuidae > Chrysodeixis > Chrysodeixis includens. The sequence continues at coordinate 4,778,511 of OW796104.1, read as the reverse complement.
CCACAACCGGCTTATAGAATTGTTTCGCGATATTGCAAACGTGGACCTATCCGGCTACATCGAACACATGTACAGAGTAGGCAGAAGAGCCGTTAGAAACCGACCTCTAGTTATAGAATTGCTCAGTAAACGAATGACTAAGTATTTAATCAATAACAGCGTGTGCTTTCAAGGAACTGGATTATTTATATCTGAATTTCTAGATGCAAATGCACGAAAAGTGAGAACACAAATGAGAGACGAACTTATCCAAGCTAGAAAAAACGGCCTTCATGCAATCATTAGAAACAACAAATTATATATAGATGGTAAACAAGTGATTATAGAACAAAACCAATACAATCACCAACAAAGCGATAATTCAATCTACCAGGAAAAGGATATAATTACAACTAGCGACACGGATTATCATACACATTCACAAATTAATATACCAGATGAAACCAAGAACTATTCCTTTCGCAAACAAAAGCTCAACATTTAAGATATTATTCCAAAACATCCAGAGTCTTAACAATAAACAGGATATATTTGAAGTCTTTACTACTGAAAACCCAACATATAAGGCAATAGGCATATCAGAGACCTGGCTTACACAAGACAAGTTGGATTTGATTCAATTTAGTGGATACAAATTTGCAGCATCTTACTGTCGCAGCACTCGAACGGGTGGCGGAGTCTGTATCCTGATTCAAGACCATATAGACTGCATACATAGAACTGATATTACTAATATGTCCATAGAATATGTAATAGAGGTATGTGCTACTGAATTAACTAAAGAAAATTTACTTATAATATCAATGTACTGGAATAAACGAGAAGAAGATACCTTTTATCAACAATTAAAACTTATTCTGAAACACATAAACCTGAAATATTCTAAACTAAATGTTGTTATAGGAGGCGACTTTAATATCAACATTTTACGCGATAATCAGAAATCAAACTATTTTTTAAATGTAATGCAGGAACATAAACTAACACAGCACATTAAAATTCCTACACGCGTCACACCATCTACAAAAACATGCTTAGACCTAATATTTACTAATTTCGAATATAAAGATATGTACACAACAGTAGAAGAGCTAGGTTTTTCTGACCACAACAGCACTATATTACATCTAAATATACCAGAAAAATCCAACCAAACCATTTGGTATAAATATCAAAGGCGATATAACATTAAAAATATGCAAAAATTTAAAACGAAATTACTAGAAATTAACTGGAATGATATTATAAAACCCGAAAAAGATATAAATGCAAACTATGAAGCGCTAAATAATATACTTACTAATATTCTAAACCAATGTATACCTTTACAAAAAACAAAATTAAAAACAAATTTTAAAAAGTATTGGCTATCCAAAGGTTTAAAAAAGTCCTGCAAAAGTAAAAGATTGCTCAAAATACTTATAACAAAAACAACAAATCCTATACTGACCAAATATTACAAAAAATACGAAAAGACATTAAAGAAAACTGTAGTAACTGCAAAAAAACTGTATTATAAAAACAAAATGATAAACTCAAATAATAAGGTTAAAACAATGTGGACTATAATAAATGAACGGACTAATAAGATAACAAAAAAGGAAAAGTGTAACATTAGCCTACAAACGAATAAAAGCCTAACTTCAGACCCTAAGGAAGTAGCGAATATCTTTAATAATTTCTTTGCCTCTATTGGCGCAGCCAGCACAAACAATACAGGTTGTAAGCCAAAAGGAATCCCTGTGACCACGACAGTAGAGAATTCCATATTTCTAAGTCCAGTAGACCCCTACGAGGTAAACACCTTGCTAAAAAACTTAAAAAACAAATCGAGCTATGGTGTTGACGAACTACCACCGACCTTATTTAGGCTGTGCGCAGACGCACTAACTTTTCCATTTTATTATCTAATCAACCAATCTTTTGAAGAAGGTGCTTTTCCTAACCTTCTAAAAAAAGCCCTAATTAAACCGATACTTAAGAAAAATACAAAAACTGATCCGAATAACTACCGCCCCATAGCCTTGTTACCAACAGCATCAAAATTATTTGAAAAAGCAATGTGCAATCGAGTTTATGCGTTCTGTGAAAAACATAATATATTTAACGACAGTCAAAATGGCTTTAGGAAAAACCGGTCTACCATCTTGGCCGTCTATAAATATATACAAGCGGCTCTCAATATTATAGATAATAAGAAATATGCTATAGGATTATTGCTTGATATGACAAAAGCCTACGATAAAGTGCAATTTGACATACTTTTAAATAAATTATATAGCATAGGAATCCGAGGGAAGTGCCACGAATGGTTCTCCTCTTATTTACAACACAGAGAACAATTAGTACAAATAGAATATTTTAATCATAGAACTAATGAAATAGAGCTGTTTCGGTCTGACAATATACCAATAAATGCTTCAATACCGCAAGGAAGCGTTATAGGATGCTTTCTATTTCTTGTATACATCAATGACCTTCCTAATCATATAAAAGAGCCTTGTGTCTTATTTGCAGATGATATATCCATACTAGCCTCATGCGATAATAATATTAATATAAATAATAAATTAGATTCTATACTTAATACTACAATAAATTGGATGACACATCATAATCTCGAAATAAACTTTAATAAAACTAAAATAATAACCTTCCATCCCCGCCAAAAAATACCCATAAATATTGACTACAGCTTCCAAAATATAAAATTAGAATCAGTTAATAAATTTACCCTCCTAGGGCTAGACATAGACAGAGAAATTAATTGGAAGCCCCATATCAATAAACTAAAAGCTAAATTGTCCAAATTCTCCTATGCACTCCGCGAGATCAAAAAGACTACAGATCTCAAAACTGCGCTAGTCACCTACTACGCATATGCTTTTGCGTGGTTCAAATACGGAATTATCTTGTGGGGAAATAGTACAGATGCGCCGACATTACTCACCATACAGAAAAAACTCATCAGGATCCTAGTAAACATCGAAGACACTGATAGTTGTAAACCGCATTTCAAAGAACAGAAAATCCTTACACTACCCTGCCTATATATTCTTGAAATGTGTAAATTTGTACGCAACCACCCAGAATTTTACACAAAAAGACAAGAAATACAAAATAAAATATCTCTGAGATATAAAAATAGATTAAATTTACCTACATCACGACTCAAAATGCACTCCTCTAGTACCTATGTTATGTCAATAAAATTATATAATAAACTGCCTGAACAAATTAAGAATATAAGTAAATACAATAGCTTTATAAATAAACTAAAGTTATTTTTATTAAGTAAAACATATTACAACATAAACGAATATTTAACTGACAAATTGTAAATATATATATATACATGTTTAATTATATTTAATATTTAATTTAAAATAATGTAGCTATAAGTTCAATTTTATTGATTTCCTAAATTTCTTTAAAATGCTTTTTTTTATTTTTATGTTTATCAATGTAATGTAAACTAATATAAGAACGGATCTCACTAAATGTTAATATTTTTTTTCTTTTGAACTTTTCTTATATCTATAACTAATATGTTTCTATTTAATAATGTTATGTTTAGTTTTAAGCCTTAGTGTATATTTTAAATTGCTGTGCCCAAACTGGGTCCATAATTGTTACTTAAATTAAGACTAACACCTGTCTATGTACATACATTGTGGTAAGCAAATAAATGAATATGAATATGAATATGAATATGAATATGAATATTTGTATCCTATATATGGAATACTCGTTATTTTTCCGCGTTAGCTAGAATCAACAAGCCGAGTGGATTGCTAATGGTATCCATTTGCAAAGGCCCTGTTACATGGCTAGGTACATACGTACATACTTATGGTTTATCAAACAAATACCTATCGATAATAGGTTTTAATTGAGTACCGTGCAAGTATTACTAGTAGTAATCAGTACTTTGATACAATAGAAGTAGGCATGTATGTGCGTCTTTACGTAACGAGGAGGAAAATTTATGGATACAAAGTACATTTTTAAATTAAGTCATTTAATGTAACGTGGTTGATTGACAAGAAAATCATCGACAACAACTTGAAAATTGTTAGATTTATTTGAATGTCCGGGTACAATTTAATTGTTTTTTTATGAAAAATAAAAGGTTTTTTTAGTATTTTATTTCTTTTATCTCACGATTTTTGTTTTCGAGTCGTTAAATTAATATTAACAGGAATACAGTACATATTAAACTTAGGCCCAGATCATAGATTTTCTGATCCTGTTGGAGTGTTTTTCTGCTACAAAATTTATTATAATAAATGTTCAATAACCAACTTAATATGAAGTATTTTCAAGGTATCTTTTATGCCCCATCTTAAAAGATTAAATTTAAATCTAATACAATTTGATGTGACATTAAAAGTTTTATATCAAATTTAATGCTTTTCTGTACATAGATGATTAAATTATTTAGATTAAAACCTTATTTCTAGTTTCCTGTTTATCGGAGAAACGCAGATCGTCTTGGGAAATCACATCACGACTTTACTAGTCTAAGATAGCCCTGGGGTCTACCACCGCCTTTTAAAGAAATATTATTGGAATTGTGGAAGAGAGATGCAGCTCTACACGACATAGAGCGCCGTCTCTCTTTCACACCTGCAATAATATTATTACAAATAATATGGTAGGGTCTCGTCTCTATCATAAATTATTAAGTTTACGTCACGTCTAGTTTCTCCTACGCTTAGAAGAGCAATCAGACTAATAAAACTTGTCGGTCAAGTGTCTGCATGATAAATACGACTGTCTGGAAATTAAAATAACATTTCCATTTCATTGTGAACTATTGAGTGTTTAAGGGCGGCATCCCGTCGCCTGGGACAAACTCAATAGTCTATGGTTCATCTGTTGAATACCAGAAGTGGAAAAACCAAGTTACTGAACATACATTTTCAACATTAAATTTCAAGGTAAAAAACCTCTTCATAAAACTTCGTTGAGATTGGAACTGATGGCTCACCGTAGAGGAAGATAACCGTGGATTTCTTTCCCTAAAGCCATGGGACATATGAAGAAAATCAAGAAATTAGTTTGATAATTACAAGCCTTTCGGAAGGTACATAAAAATGTGGGTCCTGCCCCTGATCTCTCTTCCATCATTGATCGATGATTACAATGTAGGTAATCATCCCATCGGGCTAAAAGTGTCGCAGAACAGAATCTGTACCTGTGTTTGGCCACACGATAGTGCTCTATAATATGTCCTGCGTAGCTGGCTGGTGTCTTAGTACCAATAGCCAATGTTACCAATATCGGTCAGGACTTGTTAATTACAAACCTAATATTTTTTTTCCGCTTCTATATTCCTAAACCAAAGTATATTTCCAAGAGCCTTATGAACACCAGAAATCTTGGACTTTACGACAATCTCCGGCTGTAAAGCAATAGAAACAGTAATGAGATAAATGGACATGACATTTCCCGAAAATTCGAGATTCTACTCCAATTGGAATCAATTTCTTTCATAGCACGACCGACCCGCGAAAAACGAAAAGTGAAAAGAAAATACCTACTTTTATAGTATTGATGTTTCGAAACAGGTTTTTTTTTTTAAATAAAGGAATAACTAAATGAACCCTCGTTCCTCTTTAAAGCACTTAACAAACAAGTAACTTAAGACTCGAGCTAGGCACTTAAGAAATCATTATTTAAGGACTTAATTCTCGTGATTAAACAAACAACAATACAAATTAAAGCGCCATCTTCATTACGCTTTCTGTATGCTCCCTAAGGATTGTATTACATCAGCGTTGAGATCCTACCACCATTTAAAGTAGGACTATTGTAACTGTTGAAGAGAGATACAACTCTACGCCGTATAGAACGCTGTCTCGCTTCTATAACTTCGCGCCATCTCAACGCCGTCTTACTTTAAGATATGGTGACAGGGCCCTTGAAAACAAAACACATTCTTCGGTGACACGAAACAATAATACGCTAAGTTAATTGATTTTATTTCACTTGTTTATTCAGTCTTTTGTTTCAAGTATTTATATAAATGTGATTTTGTTTGTAGCATAATGTATTAAGAGTATTGTATAATACTAACTGTACCCGCGACTTCGTTCGCGTGGAACATAACAAAAACGTTGGGTTTTTGTCTTTTTTTCATAAATGAGTTACTCCTTATTACATCAACTATCTCCTTATAAAAGCCCCGTCAAAATCGGTCTGGCCATTTCAGAGATTCAGGGGAACAACAGACAAACAGAAAATAAAATCTGTATTACAAACCGACACTTCAATTTTATTTTAATGTAAGAATAGATAGATAGTACATGTTTTAACCCTATAATTAAGGCGACTTATTCTAATTCTCTTATAATTACAGCAACGCGTACGAATTATGTTCTAATTTCTAGTGCCTATAGTACTTTAGAATGAAATGAGAAAATTACAATAAAATGTTATGGCTTTTAGATTGAATAAGTGTATAAATTATTAAAGCAAACTTTGAAATCGCAATTTAAGTACTTTAGAAGTACTTCCATGATTAGCGCCGTTTGATATTTTGCTTTTACTAAGCAAATTCACGTAATTTTAGTCCACAATCGACTGACGTTGTTTCATCTTCTTCCCTCTTCTTTTACCTCTTGATCTCCCTTTCCTTAGCTAATGTTGAGGTCTACATTTGCACCTGGAGTAGCTGTTTCTCTGACCTACACATTACACAACACATTTTTCTGGGTAATACATTCCTGGACGAAATACAGCGGGTAGAGTTAAGATACCTTTTTCTTAGAAATATTAATTATGATTAAAGAACAACATATGGCGAGCGTTTTTCCTGAGGCAAGGAAAAGCTTGTTAAGTATCGGAAGTATTTCAAAAGAAAGCGTACTAAAGTACATTAAAAGTTCCTCGAACTGCTGAAAGTATAAATAACATAAACTTTATATAATGGCCCTGTTCACTCCCTCCGATTTGGGTTAGTTGGTATTCGTTCGGAATTTTGTCGGCATCCGAAAATCTGTACCGGCTACGGAATAGAAAATATTTTATATAATAAATCACGGTCACAGAAGGCTTTCATGGATCTTTTGAAAATTAAGGTCAGTTTATAGAATTACGTACTTATTTTATTGAATTGAAATTGAATATACCGCCTCGTGTTCGCTTATTGGTACCGCTTCGGTAAGGAAACAGTGTACTGCATACTAAGGAGTATTATTCAGAGTCTCCCTTTCACATCTGTAAGTCTTAGCAGATGTCGTAATAGTTCCCCTGCAGTTCATGACTAAAAGCTAATCAGAGTGACAGAGCGAAAGAGAGAGAGACTAGAAATACTAGAAAATACGAGTGACTCCAAAATTTCTAAATACGTAGGTATCGATCATTTTCGTAAAGGTTTTCTTTGTTTACCTGAAAGGTGTGATCTAATTAGCTGTAACATTGTCATAGATAAAATAATACAAGTATCGTATCGTTATAACAATAATCCGATAAGAATATTTGTTTCAGATGTCGCCGAGATGGCGTTTCGGAAATTGAGGATTATGAAATTACATACACGTATCTAGGTTTTTATCTAGAATCTAGATAGGTAATTAGTGTGTAAGTAAACAGTTTAATTACTAATTTATCAAAACCTAATTGGAAAGTACTGTGTTATGACACTGTAGGTACTACGTGATTAGTTAATTAAACTACTGATCATTACGTTCACTCAGATAATCAGATTACGTTGCCTTTAGTCGACGGACTTTGACTTTTGTGAAGCGAGAATCTACAATATTTTACGTCTTCATCATACTAGATATGATTACACGTCGACTTGGAAAAAACCTGCATTGCACGCTACCGAATTCTGAAACTTGACTTTTCCAAGGCTCTGAACCTCCAGTAACTCGTTAGCCCGCCAAATTAAAAGCTATGTCTACCTGTCATAGACAAACTTTATTTTTTTACGTAAGTTATACACCACAACTGCAACAGTCTTCAACTTTAAACTATGGTAATAAGCTTCAAGGGTGTTCTTAAACGGTTTCGATCTGATATATTTGTAATCAGCCGAATTCATTGGCTTTTCACCCCGTAACAATAAAAGGTTGTGGAGTACCTAACTACTTATATCCAACTAACTAAAGCTAAGTACAGTTGTAAATAGGTTTTTATCTGTTTAATACTCCGACAAAGGTTGGGGTTAGTTTGCCCCTTTTTTACGACTTTGTCTTTCGCAGCTCGCTCTAGAGGAGTTACGACTGCTTACACGGACTTTTGGTGAATCCTTCTATTACATTGTAGTACCCAGTAAGTACTTTGGTACTTGACTTCACTTGTTTTATTGTACTAGCTTTATCTAGTGCTTGATATTAACAACATGAAAGTACTTGTGTCTACTGATCTGTCTGTTTTTAGGCAGATTTTGACGATTTTGGAGTATGGATAATTGATCTCCAAGAAAAGTAGATTTTTGTTGCGATAATCAATACATATTATTACGAGTATGTGAACGAAAACTAGTCTACGAGTACAATAAGTTAGTTAGTACGAATTCATTCGTTAAACTTTCTTAATCTCTAGTTTACCAACCGAATTGACAAGAAAATCTATCTAGATTGTAGATATGTAGGTAATCAATCTCGTAGATAGGTTACAGATTTTTATTATTGATATTGCATTGCAGTTCTGTTTAGTTATCCACACGCATACAATACAATACTTACTTATAAGAAGATAAGTAGCTAAGTAAATACTGGCGGTTAGTACCAAAATAAGCACCCTACTTTACATTATGATAAAGAAAACAATATACAAGTTCCCAGATAATCCCTATGAAGGGGATGAATCGTAATCGTAATGGCAATCCAGTTAGATCTTAGTTTAATTGAACTCGTCTTGATAAGCGCAGCTTAAACAAGCAAGGATTTTTGTATTACCTACTGTGGATTACTGGGTCGACCCAACAATAACAAGAGATGGTAGAAACCCGAACGAATGAAATTAAATACGTATTGGGTTCTATGAGAATCATTAATTTATTAAATTATAATTTTCTATTGAGATTGTGGCCAATGATGATTGTTATGTAAACAGGTCTACTTACATGGACATGGAAATTTTGTTAATTTCTGGCCGAAAATTCAAATTTCCTGTCGGTCGATGTCACTGGACCATTAGGTGACCATCAAGTATTGTGGTCACCTAATGTTCCAGTGACCGGATCCATATTCAAAAGGCTACAAAATCAGAAGTTTAAATACATACTTAAGTATATTCTCACAATTAATAAGTCTGGGTTTTAAATTTTGAAATGGAAATCGGCTACGGACAACAAAAAAAGCTTGTGCTCATTGTTGGCTTCGGCTCTATATGGGGAGGATACTTCCCTAAGTCCAAATAATTCTTTGAGTTGCTTAGAAGTCTCTACCTTTGCCCAGACTTGATAATTTGGGATTATTATAATCAGAAATAGTCCACTCAACGACATCTAGCAGTAACAGAACCACTCTAAGCACGCTTGTATTTTAAAGCTTCTGCAGATGGCGTACCGGCGTACAAAAGTTTCAGATACATTCACTAGATGGCAGTATTCATTACTACTATATGCACACGTATTACTCTATTTTCCATAAACTTTATATAAAAACTATTGTAATAATCACTGAAGACATCATAGTAGACAAGTTTCAAACTATAGATATTAAAAAATAATATGTGAAATAAATGTTTTTATAAACCATATCACCAGCTGTTGGTGTATTATCTGTGTTTATTTTTATAAATTGTCTATGGCGCATCAAAATGGCCGTTTGTAGTGATGTCCGATCGGAGTTTTATGTTCTTTGTTTACTTTAAAAACATATTATTCGTTTCAAATTTTTGACTTTAATGTGACAAAATAAAATGTTTATAGGTATAGAAACTTTGGACAATAGTTTGGGTTCATACAAGTGTGTGATTTGACATAAAACGAGTGGTACCAGACTCACCTTGTAAAGAGAAAATGGGGAACTGCTTTAGTAGTACAGGGGAAAAGGATTCTAAAAGCAAAAATGAGAGGGCAAACCCTCATGAAGAAGACCCTAGACAGTTTCAGACTCCAGTGCCAACCCCTCCGCCTGATCCAATTAGATCTACAGTAAATCAAGGAACAGATACAAGTGAGGTCCCTCCCACCCGAATATTTGTAGCCCTGTACGATTATGATGCCCGTACCGATGAGGACCTTAGTTTTAGAAAAGGGGAACATTTAGAAATCCTGAATGATACACAAGGTGACTGGTGGCTAGCTAGAAGCAAGAAGACCAAACAAGAAGGCTACATTCCATCGAATTATGTCGCACGCCTGCAATCTATAGAGGCCGAACCGTGAGTAATCATATCTGCTTTTTATGCAATCATTTCAATAGTGAGCGGTTCCTGCGCGATTTCTTTTCCTTTACAAGCATTAACCAGTCTTACACGTTATACCGTGGTGTATGTACTAAGGCTACGGCTGAAACATCGACTGCCATACTTGTTTGCATCTAAATCGGTGTTTTTATGCCTTTACATTTATCAATAATAGAATATCAAATTGACTTATGTGAATTATCATAAACACATTCCAAGTATATTTTCCTTTACAGCACATGATGGTCCAGGATATAATTAAATAGTTATTTTAATTGCTCATTTATAAATATAAACAACAGCTAACTTTATCCTGTTTTGTAAACTACAAACAATTATGGTCATATTAAAAAAGTACTGCAACTGCATACTGATTGACCTATTTTTATCTGGCTTAAAAAAACATATTACTATCTCACATGAATAAATGGTGGTACACATGTGGTAGCTAAGTGGTTTTGGCATAAAGTAGACATGTTTCATCAGAATGTAAAGTGAAAGCATTATTGGTATGCTCACATTATTACAGGCACTTACTCTCTTAATGGGCTGTGAACATGACATAGAAAGGTTATTGTTATACTAGAGCTACACTTTGGTACTCTCTTTTCTGTACTTCCTACAAAATTGTATTGTTTTTAAGTTATATTTTTGATTTGGGACAGGAATTAGTGCATGGGAACTTTAAAAATACAGCTAATGTTTATTTTTTTCTATTTGACCTAAAATCTACGAAACACTTATAGATTGCTTCTTTGATTAGATATGACACCATCGTTTTTATGGTGACCTATTTATTTTTGTTGTTGGAATCCTCTAGTTGCTATATTTACTTATCAAATAAAAGACTGACTTACTTTCTATTCAAATTGTAACTTATTACAAATTTTTGATATATCTCAAAACATGAATACTCAAGATAATGCATTCAAATACATGTTATTTACATTAACTGATATGATAAACCTTTAAATGTAGACATTGAAAAATGTGCCTTTATCACATTAAACCACAATATGTTATGATTAATTATTTAACATGACATTTCTGGGTAAAAACTAAAATTTCTCTGAAAATAATAATTAACATGAGTGTTCATACAGTTATGAATCTATATTTGATATAGCTTTATTGCCAAATATGGTGATAAAATGCCACATAATAACTAGTGCGACAAATATTGTGTTTTTGTAAACAGCGCACAAAGTATTTGTTACCAGTGCTTTAGGACCACACCCTTGTGATATACAAATACAAATAAGTCAATCAAAAATCAGAACCAAAAAGTTTTTATTTCGAGTAGGCCTTCTCAGACATTTTAAAAATGTTACTGACTCTAGTTGAGCGGTTCCAAAATGACATTTTCATGGAGAAGAACTGACTCTTGTCATACAACTCCATATTTCATGATTTAATTTGGACTTTATTCACCATAAAATTATTTTATGGTTTGGGTGTGGCATGTGTGAGAAGAACCAGAGTGAGTGCTTTATAGATATTTCGCAGACTGAATGTTGTATTGAAATATGGCCTTTGATGATGAAACACAAATTCAGATCCTGTGGCCGCACCTACAACACAATGCAAGTTATAGAAAGATTAGCTTGTCTGTACAGTAAGTGAATTATCAACACTATTCATAAATTGATAAACACTAAATGCTACCAAATAGTGAAAAGTAGTAATATTAAAAAGTGACCAAGCCGGCATAAAACTTTACAACTATAATAATGTTTCAGTTTTACCTTCAGGCCAAATATGCATTTAAAATGCCAAATTATTTTCCAGCATGTGTCCAAAAATTTTGCAGAATTGTGAGTATGAACTTATACAGAATTGTTCTGCAATATACAAACGCCAATGGAAATTTTAGAAGAAGATAGGACACCTTTTTGCTTATATGAAAATCCATGATTGGGCCTATCTTGGTTTTCTTTTATTTATTTAAATGCAGAAATTTTATACTGTTAAATATGTAACACAATATCTTGATTAAGATACTGTGTTACATTATAAAACCAGCTTTAGAGAGGAAAAACGTTTATACATCCAAATTGAAACATAAAAAGTTTTCTAGGAACAGTCAGATAATGGGCTTATTTTAATGCATTCCCAGTAAAATGTCAACAACCGCATAGTTTACACTACTTAGTAGTATGAGTAATGTTATAACTAGACTAATTTAATAGGATATTAGAAATCTTGTTTTCTGTCATTACTGTGGAATTTCCAAAGCAGTATCTTGTTAAGCTTTTACTTTCACATGGAATTACCATTCTCATGTAACGTTTTTTTATTATTTATTTTGTATTTCGTGTGTTGTAAGCACAAAGGTTCGCGAATTTAAATTTTAGTTCAGTAATTTTCCGTATTTTTGTGCTAGACTTAATTTATTTACTAATGACATTCTCGAACCCAAAGGAAGTAGCTGATTACTTTTTTGTTTGTTTGTTTTGTGTCGATTGTATCACTTTTTGCATATAATATCCATGAGATTGCCTCTTTAAAGTTCAATTCCTGTGAGTCACGGATTACAATCGACAGTGTCGCGTTTCAGTAGTTATTCACTTCTTTATATTTTCATTTAATGTTCATGCATACTTAATAATCAAATTCCGCCGTCACTGACTCTATCGCTATTTTTAATGTTCAGAATTAATTCTGCTGGCCAGCTTACGCATTATTAGGTTAAATAGAACAGTACTCAATGGTGTAACCAGAATCTATTAAAAGTCGGATGTTGTGACAGAATCTTGGCACTCAATATATCCTTGTTGTGTCATACTCGAATGTGATAGAGGGTAGATAGTAGGTCTGACACCCGTTAATGTCCCCATTACCAAATCACAACACATTTGGCATCTGTCGTCGATTTTAATTGTTTGTGTTTAATTATGTAACACAACATCATGTACACACATTTTACAAATGGTTAGGGAAAGGTTTTTGTGGTCAAACACGGTAAATTCCTGGTTAATATTATCGTGAGTTAATATAGTCCAGTCATTTGGTAGTTTTACCTGGAAAGTTTTCCGGGAGTTTTGAAAATTGGGTATTTTATAGATTTCGATATGCTCTTTTCGAATTTTAACTTTGCCACCTCGTACCACCGCCGCTAGCGCCGCCATTTTGAAAAAATGGCGCCCAAGAACGGTTTTTTGGGAATATCTCCTTTCCGAGCATTTTACGAAAAAAATGTTTTCTACAAAATTAAACTAGAAAAAAATTCCTACACTTTATGTCTTATTCACTTTTTCATAAAATCAATAGTTTTGGACGTACGAGCGCCGCAAAGTATTGTTCATTTGCACCACTACGAGTGTTTCGTATATTTTTCTTAACTGTTCTATTACTGCCGCCGGTTTTTAAGAAGTAGGTGTCAGGGTAATATGTCACTTTTGAATCGGGCCCTTTCTCTCGACTATGAACGAAACTTCAACGAAAAATTGGTTGGTAGAAGCTATATTAAGAGAAATATTTAGTTTAGACTGAATCAGCAATGTACGTTTATTGACCGTACAGTGTTGATTATGTTCTTAGATCTATGGCTTCTTATACGGAAAATTGTTTTATTTGTGACAATTTACTTGAAAACCGACGGCAGTAATGGAACATTTTAGAAAAATATACAAAAGACACGTGGTGGTGCAAATGAATAAGTAATACTTTGCGGTGCTCGTACATCCAAAACTATTGATTTTATGAAAAAGTGAATAAGACATAAAGTGTAGGAAATTTTTTCTAGTTTAATTTTGTAGAAATTATTTTTTTCGTAAAATGCCTCAGAAAGAAGATATTCCCAAAAAACCGTTTTTGGGCGCCATTTTTTCAAAATAGCGGCGCGAGCGGCGGTCGTACGAGGTGGCAAAGTTAAAATTCGAAAAGAGCATATCCAAATCTATAAAATACCCAATTTTCAAAACTCCCGGAAAACTTTCCAGGTAACCCCCTTATTTTCTACCAAATGACTGGACTAATATGATGCGTTACCAAAAGTAGTTTTCGATTCAGCTGATTGTGTAGTATATTTTTGTAGTTGTCACTTGACCGCTGAGGATACTCCCTGAAACAAATGCAAACAAATGGTTGCTATGCAACCAATTCTTGGAAATACTGTGGCATAGTAATTACTAGCAATAGTTCCCTTTTTGTTTTAGCTTCCAGCTAAATCGTATGACTCACTGTGTGAATTTCACTTCGAACTGTTAATGGCTAGGTCAAACGCTCCCGGCCTAATAAGCTGCATTTAAAACCATGGATTAAATTACGTTGTTATGGGGAAATTGGGTGAACTGAATTGCGCATTATTTCGTGGCCTAGTTCTAAATATAAATGTATATACTGTAAATCTTCCTCAACATATCCACAACGCCATCTAGTCTCAAATTAAGTATACGAGAGTTACTTGTGTTATGATTACTGGACAACTGATAGATACTATAGAATAGATAACACCCAAACACAGAACAAATGATCATGCTCATCACACAAACATTTGTCCTAGGTGGGAATCGAACCCACGTCCTCCGGTATAGCAGTCAAAGCCACTGACCACTAGACTAACAGAAGCCACAGTCTAAATTCCGTTTGCGAGATTGCTTCCTTTGTGTGACTTTAACAGACTTTTCCATTTAATTCACTTATCTACAGGAAAATGTAATGACACTTCCTACATTTAAATTACTGTTTGTATGTTTTACTACTTCCGGGTGCCGTTTGCTTATATTATTAACACAATTTGGTTTTAAGTAGGTCGCTTTTCAGTTTCACAGTATTCACTACACTTTCATGCTTACCCAGAGGGCATCAACCTTTCATAGACTGTTGAACTTTTATTATTCAACCCCTTTCGCGCTGTGACCTACTGAAACCTCTATGACTTAAATTATTCATGAATTATGAATGTCTTCGCGGCCTTTTCCAGCTTCCAATCTCAATTCAAAATAAATCAAATAGTCATTTAATGTATTTCATTTTAGTTATGTACATAATAACAAAGATCGTGTATTTACACGCGACAAACGTATTGTAACACTATTATTATCGCCAGGTTTACCGTGGCCATAAAACAAGATTTATTTTGATGCTAATTTATAATTACATATTAAATTACCATTCTAAAGTACCAAGATCAATAACTTTATGATTCTAAATTGACCATACAATTAATTAGCAAATGCAATTAAAACAGATTTGTCACAAACTTGTATACTGTCTAAAGTGCATCATACTCTTATTATTGACGTAATATAAGGCATTAACAGACATGCACTCGATTAATTGTTATAAGCCTTAACAGGACATTTAAATTTGTTCACTACATAGATACTGATATCCCTAAAATAACTAATAATGTTAGTGAATGTACGCAGTATTACCGCCTCGTAACACCTCGATGTTTTCATGCGTGTCATTTGTTAATTACTAGCTATGCTAATGCGTTAAATAGAACATACAGTAACATTAGTTCTTTACGCTCGATTACGATGTTTTGAACGTCCTTTGAATTGAATGAAACGGTCAATAATAGCAACCATTGCCCCCAATACTACGTCTATCTTGAACCTTTACGCATGCCTCTGAGAATCCACATTCCTAAACAAGTGTTATTTAGAAAATAATACAACCTGAATGAGTCTTACATTAATAAAATGTGCGAGTTCACTTATTTTTCTGATTTAGCTGAATTAATTAAACATTAATTTACATTATACACACTTTCTACTAACATTCCAAGTCGCCGGTCCCCTATATTAGTAGCTGTTTGACCTTAATTATGTAGATTCACTTGTCATTATAAATTAATTTTGATTATACTATAAAAGCCGTGGTAACAATTTGTACTATTTAAAAACAGTTTTTAATATCAATTTCTAAGTTTTACACACGAAAGCTGATGCATAGTTTTATGATTAAATTGATAAATACTGTGGGAATTTCTGAGGCGGGTTGAAAGTTTTATCCCTTTAGCTTCTCAAAGATTGACCTTATTTTCAACAAAAACTTTTAAATCAGTTTTATTATGAAACCGATACCTTCGTCCTGTTTTTTAAACCGGATTTTACCGGACATCCCAACCTTAAAAAACTGTTGTAACTGCAACAGCGGTTGCTGGACCGGTAACTATGGATCCAATTACATACGAGGAAAGGGATTCGGGTTTCCACCTTTTGTAAAATAAAAATAGGTATATTTAATGAAGATTTAATAAATAAATCTTAGGACAATATCAAGAAAATACAGCATGAAAAATCAAAAGTAAGCTCATTTAAACATATTATCATTTAAACACCTAGTGTATCTGAAATCTTTGAAATAATTATGCTTTCACCATTCGTCAAAGTTTTCGAAAGATGACGGTAACAAACTTGAACTATGCCTATCTTTGAACATATCCGAAGTTAAGTGTAAAATTAGAACTGGTTAACATTTACCTATCTCAACACAAAATGTTAAGCAGATAGCTATGGTAATACACATCATGGATATTCACTGTTAGGGTCATTTAGGACAGAACATGCTCACAATCGTCATCCTAGAAACCAAAACAACCGTTGGGAAAACATTGTCGATAAAATACGAGATCTGTACTACACTATACTAACAGTTTCATGAGGTTACCGATATCTTCTGATTGCACCGTTCGACTATCGTCCTTCTATCAGCTCATTTGTAGTAAATATTCATTGGTCCCGTAGATATCATAATAACAACTGATACCGCTATACATGTTCTCGGTAGGAAACTCTCGTTCTGTAAACAAAGCTTCCATCCAAGAATCGAGGTAAATGTGGTTTTATCTCGTCGCTAAACAATAAGCCGATGTTTACAGACCATGCTGAAATAAAAACTCATTCTTGTGATAGCATGTTTGTATACCTATCACTAACAATAAGCAACACAGAATACTGGGTTTGTAAAAGCAAGATGAGCGTTATTTTTAGCGAATATTTCGTCACCATATTGAACTACTTTGATCAATAGAAGAACTACAAAGCCTACCTAATATTTAGTAGTAATCCTGATATAGTGGGATCGTCTATTTGGTCCAAATATTTTTATGATTACCAGCCACGAAGGCCACGATATCAATAGCTAATATCCACAAGATTTATATTTCTTTACTACAAGTTCCTAAGCATTCTGAAATGAGAACGACGATTAATAAATCTGCGACCTTCGGCATTCATTATTGTTTGCGTATGAAAACTTAAGTCGGCAACATAGTCAGAAATTATTTAATAATATTCATGATACCAAATTAAGAAATAACTAAACACGTAACTGTTACGAGGCTCGTCCAAATTTCTTAAACAATATTTACAGCAACATTATAGAAACGAATGCCAGAACATTATTGATCGGGTCATTTATCCTATAATTTCTATTGTCAACATAACAGCATCTAGTCTGGTTGCTCTGATGGGCCGTTACCGCGCTTTCTCGCCTCACCGGGCACCTTGCACCTCGTTTAGATTAGAACGCTATTACAATAATAATTACAAGTGTTTACCACGCTTCTGACTATTACGCAACCAGTCACTGGACTCGACGTTGTACTAGAAAATTTGCAAGCGAAAGTAGCAACCTCACTGACGGACAACACTGTGACAGATCACACTTATTTCACACCCGTTATGATTAATTGTTGCTCACGTAAATATTTGTTTTTATTTTTACGTCACGACCGTAACAGTTACGTCGGATATTTATTGGATACATTTGTCTTGTAATGCACATCTTACCTTACTATAAATCATACCAAAACTTTACCGCCATTGGCCGTCGTTATTAATTTATACTACCTATCTCTTATTTATCATGACTCTTACATAAAGGTACGTACGTATTTGAATGAAGTAGGTAACTAATCACGACTGTATTTATTTATGGATTATATGATATTCTAACAAGACCTCTCTCAGTTAATTTTTGACAAGGAGCCAATGAGTTTAATGTTATGCAAGCCGAGGATGTGTTAATTTATACAAGCCTTTATCTGTGCCTTTATTTAAGTTCACTCATTGTAGATTTTCGTCATATATCGTAACACCTTTAAACCGTAGAACTTGACAATCATTCAAGAAAAAAATATGTACGTGTTTTAGTGTAAATAATTTGACACATCGTCCCAGACAGTTGATCTCACGTTTTTCACGATGTTGTAAAACCACAGAGTTGATATTGACGTCACGAACCTTTGTGTCGCGTTGTCAGTTATTTGTTTGTTGCTGCTTCATCCGATACCCCTGTAGCAGAGGTAGTGACTCGTGAAGGACAAACATCAATCACCGTGGAGCACACTATAATAACGCGCCTTGCGGATATTTTGCAAATCAAATCACACGGCTTGCAATATACTCTTACTGTTATCTCCCGTATTGAGTTTCTAAGATCTTTTTATTACGTCACGCGTCACTCCTATCTGCATCAATAAAAACCCAAATATTCAATTCACCGAAGCCTACGTCAAGATTACGTAGCCTAACTCTCAGAATATCGATATGTTCGTCATTCATAAGTTATAGTCACGGTCATGTTTTATGTTACGGCATCGAAATAGCGCTTTCAAGTGGACATCTCAACTTCTTTTAGATTCGGTTAGCTACACTTTAAGCCATAGTCAGCATATTTCATGGGGTCAAATAGCATTTTCGAGCCTAGTTCAGTAGTCAAAGTTGCGCCAAAGACTGGCGGCCTCGGTAATTAAAACTGCATCGCGTTCCGCACGAGCTGAACGCTGGCTTCACAAACGAGGTCAGCTACAACTACCAGCACCAGGACAGTTAATTACCTCTGAATTTTAAACAGTCCTTGAGTACCCTTGAGATAATATGAGATGGGATACTTGTCTTGCTTCATTACCCTGAAGTCTACTGAATCGTTGTTACATACACGAAAATAAACAATACTTAATGCGGTCCGAGTAAACGCGGGGGGCTTACCGGAAAACGTTTCCTAGTCAAACATGCAAATTGTATGGCAAATATTAAAATGGCGAGGTTCCTATGCTTTGTATGTGGCTGTCGTACCGCTAACACACCGGCAACCAACTAATAGCTATTCCCTAGCTGCAGCTTACTTAACGGTATGCTTGATGACTTGAATAAAACCATTCGAGCCAACAAAATAAACATTTTATCGCTCTTAAGTATTTGAGAACACTGCCACTTCCGACATGCAATCAACGTTTTTGATATAGGTAGTACATTATTATTTTGTATGATGATGCTAAGGAATAGGTTATCGATTGATTATATCGCTTATTGTAGCAATGTTTCTTGTAATCGAAATGTCCAACAATGAATATTTGTAGAGGCCGTATTAGAAGATGTGTTTATTCATGGCGCATGCTCGTGCTGCAGGAAGTTAGCCGGTTCGTTGAATCGAGCACCGCGACGTCAACCGACATACGACACTGCGCCAGCCATTCTGATCGGCCATTATCAATAAACATTTTACATTTACGCACACAATAACCACCATCGACACATATTTCTGTATAAATTATTTTATTTATTAATCCTGCCATTTCTAGTTTTGCATATTATTGCGTATTTAGGTCCGTTCAAGATGGGAGATGATTGTGGATTTAGTGTCCTCGTAATGCAGTACAAATGTCATGTGGGTATATGTAAGGTTTATTACCCGTATGTTATGTTAATTTAATGCATGCTTATCGGCTATACTTAATGTAAATATTGCTGCAAAATGTTGAAATGGCAATGTAAAATATGATTCGTTCATACAGAATGAGGAGGTATGTTATTATTTTTAGAACAAGGTTCACTTTAGCTGGCTTGTAACATAATGAAGAAATGGAACTGTAGAAAGACACAAAGCAACCAATTAACCTGACCATGAAGATGTGTGAGCCGGGGTGTGCCACTAACACTGGCTTCTAAAAACCCACATTTCCTAGTAGAGTTAGTTGGCCGACATCACCGACTTCGGATACAGGATGCGTTTGAGTTCACCGCCCTGCTCCCGTCCCTTGAGCGACGCTCACAACGTTGTAAACCTACACTAGGTGAACATTAATGTGGTTTTAAATGGATACTGTACATGGGGCGCGTCTTTCTCTTCGGCGCACCTTAAATACTTCAGTTTAATGCACAGTTTTTCTTCCTTTAGTTTACAAAATATCGTTTTAACAAATTTTCTTCAATCGAATTATTTAGAGATCGTCTATCTCATCGTCTACATATTACATCATTGATGAAGTCAAAACATCGCCTTTCAGAAAAGTTACGATCACTAGCAAGTAACAGTACATGAAATTAGCAAGTCCCTCATCACGAAATGCTATCATTGAATGAAATACAACACAAACAAGTCGAAGAGGTCACTGACACGGGTTGCATAAGGCACGTTGGTAACGTTCACGTGCAGGGCGGATCATCCAATGTTTGTTATAAGTGGGGTTCTAGGGCTTTTGAGTTTGATTTAAGAGAGAGCAGTGGCCCAGATCGTTCGTGCAATTAAGGTCGGTGCAGACGATGTGTCGCGTGTACGTTGCCCCTCATTCACACGTTGAACTAGACATACTGCACCTTAAGCCATGCGTCTGTGTTGTGTACTTAACATTACAAAAACGAAAGCTCCCAAATAGCTCTTAAGCTAACGTTATCGGATAAAGACAAAATGGTGTGGGTTTTAGTAGTGATTAGTAACGTAATGAAATTAAAATGCAATTTACACGTGACTATTAAAGTGTAAACTGGTGAGCCGGTTGTAACGGGTGATCAGCCCTGTCGCCGCAGTAATGATAGCTTCCCTAATGGTACGAGTGCTGGGGAAAATTCGCATCGCACGCGCAGACGAACGATTAACCGGCGCCACTGATGTATTAGTCCACGTCACGGATATACTTAACTGCAGTAAAGTATTAGTGTCACCTCCCTACAATATATAATGTCGAGTTACTTTATGATTATATCTCCCATTAACGTTTGTTTTCCAGGTCTTGAAACCACGTCGATTAAATTTTCTTATTTAATGGAATTTAAAGAGGCGGATAGACCATTTTTAACAGTCAGTATGATCAGACCGTAAGCAATGGCGATAACTGCAAATAAGTTACAGGGGAAATGAAGTAAAATTAATTATTTTACTTATTTTAATTTTGTATATTAAATATCTTACGACAAGTTATCTCGCCCTTTTTGGAATGAATACTAGTAATATTTATAATAATTGTGTCTTATATTCCGTTTTGATATCACTGATGCCACTTTGATATGAAAAATAATTGTCTTTACTTTCTCGTACGATCCCAGTGGCGCCGATGTCTGCAAAGCCTACGATTATTTTTAGATTAGAAATGGCTCAACCGCTTTACGTAATTGCACTAGTCGCATGCGCAGCTAGTTCCAGAGTGTTTGCTGCTAAATATAGTCACAGAGGTGGTGTGCAATTACACCTTATTATCGCATGTTTCCACTGGAAGCTAGGCTGCGTCTTGTCTGTCACAGTTATTACTTACATGTTGCAGTTTCTTTAGAAAGTGTCCAGATATGATGAAATTGAAATGACCATGTTGGGCAAATTACAGAATGGTCGCTAAGCAGTTTCCCTTGCATTCGAGTTCTGCGTAATGCCGCGTGCGTGCCTAAGGTACCTCCTCCACATAGCGCACCAACACTCCATAACGTAAATTATCACAAATTAGGGCAAAACACCGTTCGAAATACATGAACTAAGTCAACCGTAAGTTCCTAGTACTTTTGCAATGACTTTTGCGTGTTCAGCTGCTTCTTGTAGAATTTCATTTTAAATTATATTATATCTGATCCCACCTGCTCATCCCACGTATTGAAATAATATAGGTCCACCTGTATTACAATGATATACATTTTGAACGGATGTTGTTTGAAGAAACCTTCACAAGTACGATGCGCGCCCATCCCAAGTCATGGTCGATTTTGAATAGAACTCCGACAAGACCGTGAAAACGACTTGACACACATTCTATCTGGTACAGAGTGCCTGCAAGTGATGGCACTTTCAATTATCACTGCACTGATGTTCACACCCACACTTGATTATTGATCATTTTTGATGCAGTGTCTTGTTATTTTACGAATACTTTCTCTTGTTCCCAGTTTTTTTTTCTCTTGAGCATACCTATCTAATGATCTTGAATGCGTCTGTCATTCAATACCTTTTCACTGACTCCTAATAAGTCTCGATATCGTCGTTGCTAATCATAATTACTAATTTAAATCAAATTGAATGTGACGTTGCATTACAAATTAATATTTGACTGATTTTGAATATGTAATTTGATTTTGGTTGGCAAATCAATTCGAAAAAGTCATTCAACCAATTAGTGTGCGTGGTACGTCTCATACAGATCGGATCCTGGTAGTACCAGGTGTCCGTCGCCGAGATGTGATGTAAAAGCCTTTCAGTGAATCGTTCGCTTCGTAAATTTCCGTTGACCCAGATCTGATGTGATTAGAAACGTATGTACGTCAACGTACAGCGAAAATGATATTTTTTGCTAGTGCCAATTTATCGGTAATGGAGCGTCGTGCACACGAGATGCGATGCGACATCCGCAAGTGAGAGTTCTACGACTTGTCACCGAAACTGGTATGTGTACCGTGGACCACTCTAGCGCGAATGTAATTATTATCGCCTAGAGAGCTATTGATATGTCCGGTATGGCATGTCAGCAAAAGTGTAAGTGAGGTCGTTCATTAAACCCTCAGATATAAACATCACACTGCTTACGCCATGAACGCTGTGCTCATTGCGTAGACTGCCATGTTTTTTTTATGATAATCGTAATCAAAACATGGCTACGGAATTTAATTCTATTAGAATACAAGCCTAAGTGATCGCACAAAGTCCAAGACAAGATTTATATTTAACGAAGCTTATGTCTAGCAATGAATCAATGCAACTTGAGTTCATTGCATTTGCTTGTGGCTGTTGCTTATCAATTGCCACCATCGACTTGCTAACCATTAATCGACTAAGCGTGTACAAAAGGCTAAGTATTAACGACAAACATATAATTTTAGTGTAAAAATGAATAGAGTATCATGTAAACAAATAATATATTAGTTGTTTATTGTGTGTCGTGGCAGACGGATAGGGGGGCGGGTCCGCAGCCGAGGAAACTGCCTCACACTGAGCTAGGTCGTTCATCGACCCGCCGCGTCGCCGCCGCCGGCCCGCCGCGCGCCGGCCGCAGATGCGATTGTTTATACACCACCATTATCTAAACACTGTTCTGCTGCTCACTTCGTGACATTCCTTTGTAATCATTTTGAAATGTAGGTTAAGGCTTCTCTTTCAAGTAATCGAAAGACTCACTTTCCACCTCACGATTGTCCTTTGTGTTATTTGTCAAAGTTGTACAATACTGATTTATTGTCGCATGTTTCCGTTAAATCAACATCCGATCGATGGAGTTACATAATTTTAGGTGTTTGACCTACACAGCTTAACAGTTATGCATTCATAAAGAAAAAAAAACAAACTTAATTCCCTTTGTAAAGAAAGATTGGAACCTCGACAGGAGGATCGCGAGATTAATGACGCATGGTGAGTGTGCAGTTAGTTTTAATTTTCATATTTTATAAATCGTTCAGATAAAGATCGATAAACGGGACAATAATTAAAAGAATTGAGGCCACTTTTGTTTCATGCTATAGAAATGTGATTCTTCATAAAACCAATATAAATAGCATCATTTTTCGCAAAATCTTTTTGGTCTAATAGTCAGCCAGTGATTTATTATTTCAAGTCGTAACTAACTAAGCTCTGTGTGATTTTACTCGTTATGTCCTCTGGCATTGCAAGCCGTCTTCAAAGACTCGTTTTATTTTATTCAAGGTACGGCCTTCTCTATTCCCTACTTAATCTTCTAAAGTCATTACTCCGCGATACACTGTATTTTACGACGTTGCTTTTATTTTTTTGTTTTATTTTAAAGCTTGGAAGGGAGAATGCGGATCGCAGGACATGCGCGGGCGCCGCGGAGTCGCGCCGCGAGCAACTTTCTACAGCCGCGTCTAGAACGCTGTTAAACCGTAATCTGCAGATTGACGTACCTTCGAGATGGTTACGACAGGCAAATTAAATTGCACATTAGTGCTAATAATGTTCAATTATCTTTGAAAATCTTTCACTCATTCGTGAACTTGACCGTGAATCTCTCTTTCTCTCTAATGACAAAAGAAAAAAAAATAGATCTGTAAATCCGTTGATATTTATAGTTAAGTGTTTTTGAGAGCACGTAATCAGCTTAGTTTTATGACTGGCTATTTAATATATGTATCCTGATACATTTGTTAGTCATTCTTAAAATCCTTTTAGAATTATTTATTAATTGAAGAATGTGATTTTAATTTTACTAATCTATGGCTAGAAATAATATAGGCACTTATTTTCTTTACGCAATCGCTACAAACATCATTTTAAGTACATATGGATTTATATAATCTTCTATAACGTACATTATGAATTAATAATACCCTCATCATGTATTAATACTTAATCAGTTCTGACAAGCAAACTGGTTTTCCGGAAACGTTTTAACGATCGTGAAAATTCTGTATTTTCCTTGTTAAATATTCATAATTCTTTGTGGTTACTTTGTTCA
The DNA here is from genome assembly GCA_941860345.1 of Chrysodeixis includens. NCBI lineage: Eukaryota > Metazoa > Arthropoda > Insecta > Lepidoptera > Noctuidae > Chrysodeixis > Chrysodeixis includens. Next base: position 4,753,526 of record OW796104.1, on the reverse strand, counting down.
TCTTATCATTTCTGACTAAAATAACGATACATGCTTAGTAATAGCAGTATTATTCTCTCACAAGGTTGGAAAACAGCTCTGTAAAATAGTAATAAAGGTAACTAGAATAACATTAGTAAATACGAGCAGAACGTTCGTGAAATCCAAGCGATTGGTTACGGACAGCTCATTGTGGTTCTTTGTGTTTGCATATGACTTACTTATGGTAGCTCTACCTTCAATGAACACTTTTATTGTTCTTCTTTACCAATTTAACGAACACAAATTCAACGTTACGGAAATAATAACACATACTTACTTTAAGCTTCACGTGTGGAACGATCACACGACAGCACGTAACTGGGTATTGTAAGATAAGTACCAGATAGTTATATTAAATACTTACGTACGTATCTAGCAAGTACATAAAATGTTCCTAATGACTGCCTTGCTATAAAATGCACGTGTTCAGGCGCATGGTTTGCTGAGTAGCATGAAAATAGAACATTAGAACGACTTGCATCGTGCATCTTATGTAATTAACTTCGTTTCATTTGCTTGTAAAACAATAGTCTTGCTTTAAATTACCTGCCGGCTAGCCTGATTAGTTGCGTGCAAACGTCGTAGCCCATTATCAGTGCTAAGAGTAATCAAACGGTAGCGTTATTACTTGTCTCGGGGTACGGTTAATAATTTTATGATGTTAAGAAAAAATCGCGCCGCGAATACTCGGGCGGGCGCCACCTCATGGCGCCAACGTCGCGCCGGCGTCGCCGCTGACCGCTTGCTTCCTCGAACTGTGCTATCACTGGCCGACATTATACAATAAGTAACAAATTCGACAAACTTCACCACATTAAACTGTCTCATTAACACACTCACTAGCAGAGAAATTCACATTATATGATGTCCTTGTTTATTGACCATCGTACTTTTATTTGTTCATTCATTTTACAAGTCGTAAAAGTTGTGCTACAGCACATCAAATTGCCGTATTTAAATAAATACCTTGCCAGCTCAGTGATTGTTATTATTTTAATTAACGTTATAATTTGTTTCTCTCATATTTATGCAAATTTTTACTTTCAAGGAATGCGCTTATAACCTAAATTGTTTCACGTAGCAACCGGAGTTACTTCATACTAATGTGAATGAATTTTCATTTTACATTAAAATACAAAATTCGCTTGCTTCGGATTCTGAGCGGCGTGGTAGGTACGTGAGACCTACATTTCAGATGAAATAAATACATACTATCTTCTACTTATATGAATGACCCAATGAGATATGCTCTGGTTACAACTGATTACTAACTTTCCTCCACTCTCTCAAAACTGCCCTTTAAAAACTAAGGCTGTCAAGCTATAAATGCTGACTAATGACTTAAAAATAATTTGACAATAAATCATCCTTCACCTTACAAAACAGATGCAAAAACCCAAAACAATATATTTTGTTAATGACACACGCTTTCGTCCTTGCCCTCCTTTTTGAATCGACATTAAAAGTATATTTTAGTTACTTTTCCTGATACGTAAAATATGCCAATATTTTCATTTAAACGTACACAGTCGCAATGCCAGTGGATAAATAAATATCAATTTTCATTTCAATGATAAAACATATAGTCCAACTAGGAAGTAGCGAATTCCAAATTGAAATGCCACGTAAATGTGCACAAGACATGCAAACAACAGCACACAAATAATACAAGAAATGTGTGTATGTTATCCAATGTTAGGTGTAATCTAGCTTAGCGTAACTCAGGACTGGCATTTGAAAAGACGTGTCGATGTAAGATAACAGCGTAAATATGATCAATAACATCGATCATAAGAAAAAAGATTGGATAGAAAAATATCAAAAACCCAACAAAATTGATTTGCATTTTGTCAAATCTACACTTCCGTTTATATAATTCGTAGTCAAAGAATCTCAGTTATCGTTCCACGGATTTTTCCAGTAGGTACTTGTCTTCCGTTTTGGTCAATTCTAATTCATAGGAGCAAATGCTGCCATCATTAGATAAATGCAATGTCCTACTCGAGAACAAGGCCTTTGTCTATTGTTTGGTTCTACAGCCTGATCATAAAACGAATAAATAATACTTTTTTCCTGTAGCCGAATATCGGACTTCCCCAAATCGAACGGAAAGCAATTCTTCGAAACTGATGCAAGAGTTTGTTTGCTATCAGCTTCGGAGAGGTCATTTATGCCGTGCCGGCTAACTTATGCCTTTAATATTCTTAAATCAAACTGACTCTTGGAATTGGCAAACATATTTTCAGAATAAAATCTTGACCTCTTGTTATCGCAGTCACTGGGGTGTATTTCTATCGAGCTGAATTTACTGTGCAACATATTTTGTATTTCATTCAGCGCTTTAGAGCCTTTATTGTTTCGTTAGGTTTGCCTGCATCTTTGTTTCTACAAGTGCTTTAGTAAATCAAACTTACCTTTCATGACATACTAGTGAAATGCTAATTTTATATAATACATGTACATATTTAAAACTAACTTCAAATTAAGTCCTAGGATTTTTTAAGGTACAATCATTTATAAAGAATGTTTAATTGTCATCCACGTTTAAGTATAAAGGGTTCATTAAGCGTCGTATGGGTAATTAATACTTGATTTGCCCGTCCCAGATACGGGTGGCGCATCGCAAGCTGCGCTGGCGCCGAGCCTAACTGTCCACTGGCATTTGCGCATGACAGTGTTACATGTGTATACTCGTAGCCACTATCTATGCGCATTTACTTCATTTATCTAGCAACTATTAATTACCTTATTGCTTTCTTAATGACTAGAAGACACATAGATTTAGAAAAAGCCTAGAATCTTATTACACTTCTTGTAATATAATTCTGTAGGCGTTTTCAGTAATGTACCAGAATAGCAATCGTTGTATATCGTGACTAAAATCTAGGAAAACAGTACTGAATGTAATTACCAAAGAAGGTCTGTTGGCTCTCTGTGAATATTTCAAACAAGAAGTTGGGCTTGCATAAAGCTTGCGGTATTACATCGGCCAAGCGACGGCAGAGTGATGGACCGTCCTGACACGAATAGGGCCAACACAAAGAAAAGTAACTGTACGCGACAGGATGACCCCACATCAGATGGGGTGACTTACGATTCTCTGCTCTCGATTGCCTACTTAACTTGCAACAATGAAATTCGACTCAATGTACAATATTGAAAACAGTTTAAGTTATTAATCACCGAGAATCTAAATTGTTGATAATGACTGTAAACGACGTCCGTGGTCGACGAATGTTTTACTAATTTTGGTACGTATTCGTTACGTCACCGTAGCAAACCTACTTGAATTCCAGTCCTTGCATATTTTATGCAAATAAAATGAAGATTGCAAGACAAGAAACAATTGGCATCAGTCTTGGTCTAGACTTTAAAAAGTTATTTAATGGATGTAAACTTTGTTCGCGTAGTTACAAGGCTTTCATCTGGTTTACGACATGAAATTTTCACCTAAGTTAAAATAAGCAAATGTATGTCTACGGTAACGTAGAATCGGTTACTATTACCAAATTTTGTTTGACTAGGTTGGTTAACGGTTAAAATGGGTTATCAATACCGTTACATAATTCCTCCGAGGAGTGCATCGGATGAAAATTGATGTATGATCGAAGGTGATGGTGCGGTGGTGTGGCGGGGCGCGCGGCGGGCGGCAGCAGTGCGCGTGCGACTCTCACCGCCTTATCTCTCGCGACCTCCGCCGGACGCGCACGCTCGCCGCGCTCCACAACCCGCTACCGCGCCGCGATCGCGCTATGCCGACTCTTCGTCAACAAACTAATGTGCACGCTTACTTGTACTTTTTTTATTTTCGAAGTGTAGGACGTAACCCGGAAATGCGCCAGTGAATCTAAAACTTTTTTCGCATTGTGACAGTTTTTTAGATTTTTTGTAATAAGACAATTCTTAGATTGTAAAAAAAAAACAATTTCAAACGAACGTTGTACCGTAACGACGATGGTGTCTGAAGGGGCTTTGCCCGTAGTATGGTGTATACGCGATAATCAACTTGTGCCCCATCAAGTATCCGGTGTTAAGTTACAGGGAGCGGTAACAGGAGCGCATATTGCCGCTGTTACGGACTTTTTGCGTATGGTAGCAGGGACTCCCATTGTTCTTCCACATACGGCCGTTCCTGAAGATGTCGACAATGATATTAATCAAGAAAAAGAAAACTCTACTCGAAGACGGAAAATGTCTATGCAAGTCGAAGTACCATGTGTATTTCTCACTGAAAGCGCACTGCAAAAAGCCAAGAGCCGCAGTAATTCTAGAGAAGAAAAGGTAACAATTGAAAGATGTAATATACCCACAACCACAATGATCGACAGTCAATCCTCTTTTCTAAGCTCTTCAGATATCTTAGAAATGAAAGAATTAGAAAATTGTCATCAAGATGTCAGAGACAGTTTAAAATCAAATACATCTGACTCATCAATAACATGTACTGAAAACAATTATCCTCAAAGAATAACAAGGATTATAGAGTTAGATGACTTGAATCCTTGCTCCGTGAATATAGAATCCGAAACGGAACATCCACAAAGGATAACTCGGATAATTGAATTCCAAAATGATAAGGCACCTTCACCAATTTGTTCTGAAGTAGAAAATGAGACGTTACAACGAATAACGAGAATAATAGAGCTCAACGAAGATAACTCATTTTCTACTATAACAAACAGTTTAGATAGTGAAAAAGAATGCCCTCAGAGATTAACTAGAATAATGGAGGTTGAAAAAGAAACCACGTTTCCAAGTATGACGAAAATTATAGAAATGGAGAATGACATATCAAATGAACGACGAATTTCCTTGACAAATGAACGCGAAACCGGAGGCGGAAATATTGAAAACTCTAGCGAGGAAGTGACTGTTAGATCTAAGTTTGTGCATCGAAGTACCCCTAGGTTTAGTCTCGACTCTTCATGCTCCGAAAACTCTTATGTCAATATTGAGTGTATAAAGAGTTTGCAGGATGTTAGGAAAGAAGAAAGCACTGAAAGCTGTGCGACTCTAGATACAGCCCCCACTGGCAAATCTATCCGTTCTCGATTCCCGAGAAAAAAAACGTCCGTATGTTCGATAGGCTCCTCGGACTGCGACGATGAGGTAGATGTTATTTTCAAATCCAAGCCTAAATCTAGTCAATGGGTGAGTTTGGATTGGATACCACCGCCTCCCAAAGAAGAGCCAGTGATTATGCAAGTCTGTGATAAAAATGATTTCATATCAAAATGGATAGCTGAACAAAACTCGCAAGAGTCTATAATCATTGCCGACGAAAGGCGAAAAAGTCTTCCACCGAAATCGAACGAAGTTTATCTTCAAAACATGAGAAGATTCAGTGACAGTTTACAAATATGCAAAGAAGATGCCGCCAGCGATTCTCCAGCTACAGTAAAATGGAAGTGGCATGATATTGTAAAACGGCACCTTCAACTACTAAAAAGCGAGAAAGGCTTTAGACGCCAAAAAGGCAGTTGGATGCGAACAGCGAGACGTTTATCAGGAACTAACGTCAATCACAAAGACTTCGATTGTTTTCCTTTGGATACATACATGAAACTTCAAACCATGCCGTAAGTGATAATATAATTTAGTACTTTTTATTAATGTTTTGATGAAGATAACTGCTTTTAATGAAAAAAATATTGTTTACTTATCGGAGTCGACAAGTTAAATCTGACTTTACTTATTACCGGAACGACACTTATTAATATTAATATAATTATAAAACTTGCTTACTTACTTACTACTACTACTTACTTTAATATTTGTAAAAAAATCAGGATTAACTTACATAAAGAGTATTAAAGATGGGAGACTTAGCTTAATTTACTTACAATTACTTGATTTTTGTGGGATTAAAAAAATTAAGTATTGATATACAAGTGTGCTAGATCATTCTCATCATCATAGCGACGAAATTTTATATTAAAATGTGTTTTTACACTTGCGATATTTGATTAATCTACAATCTGCATGTACTGCAAACAATGTTATAACAGTTAATGTTTATTGCCGCTAACTCGACAAGAACTATTTATACCATATGTGTTTTATATGACATTTTCTACCGCTTTCGTATTGACGCCTGCATCACGTGCGTTTGCAGACATAATTTACACATTCAAAGACTTCCCATGTCCAAACAGCTATCCGGAGGTCACATTAATGTTTTCCTAACCTGAGACAATACGCTTACGTTTAAACATTACCTATCTATGTAAAAAAAACATCATCTATACTAATATTATAAAGAGGTAAAATTTGTAAGTTTGTATGTAGGGGGTAATCTCTGGAACTAATGATCCAATCCTAAAAATGTTTTCACTGGTAGAAAGCTACATTATTCCTGAGTGCTATAGGCTATAAATTATTTTTATAACATGTATATTAACCGAGATATCACAACTTTTGTCTAGCAAGTCGGAGAAAAATTGCTCATAAAACAGAAACATATGCATGCGCTGCCTAAACAGTTGCTTAAAATTGAAAACAATGTATGGCAATCTGATTTGTCTTAATGATTTCTACAAAAAAGTCCGCGACACCATATCTCTATCTTTTATATTTTACCTTTTATACGTCTTTTAACGTAAAAAAAAAAAATCGACTTGCCATGAAAAATCTCAGGGGCAAATTCTCAAATTTGCGGGTCTCAAACTTGAGAGAACATTGCTTCTCTCATGGGCAGTTTTATGTTGCTTGCTTACGAGTAAGTTCTCCCAGTAGCTTGATAGTTTTAGCGCCAAATGACAAATTAGTTAAGAATATTGTGTACAAAGAAGTTTTGTAGGCCCTAATTTTTTACACTAACTTGCTAAACAATTATACTTCTTAACGCGTGCGAAGCCGCGGGCAAAAGCTAGTATTTAATAAATGATGATATTTGCAAAATCCTCAGGTACTAAAGTTCCAAGTATGCAAATGTAATTGAAATTTGTAAACGCATACAAGAGGAAATTATACAATCCGAAGGTAGCATTTTTGAAGGAAAATGAATTATTATGGCATTCCAATTTGTCATACTATATTTTTGGATGCAGTCATCCGTGCAACAGCTTCATCGGTCTACTTACCAAAGCTGACTCGTTCAGCAAGTGGAACTGGATGCCACTTCACGAAAGGCCCGCGGCCGACCACAGCTTCGTGCTAATAATTTCATGACTTATGTGGAGGTATACTGGAACTGTCACTTGACGATTATTCGAGGATTATATTATAGTCAGATACCAGGAATGTCTGCCATTCATTGTCAGTTTGCGTTAATTTCGTTAGCGGTTTTCCTTTTAATGCCGGCACGTCGCGGCGCCGCGGTTAAGATAAGTCGATATCTGTCAATGTAGTGATTTGTCGAGTCTGTTGATAAGGGACCGTATTACGAGAGCGGGTTCGAGGCACGCGCTTCCGCAAGGCCGCTCGATTAGAATGCAGGGAGCTCGCGTCCAAGGCTACAATTGCGCGGTCGGTCGCTGCACCGGTGGCCGCTGTCTTCCTCTCGGCAGTTCGGCAATTGGAAGCAGGCCCAGGAAGTGAGCCGTGAAGGTGACGCTCACGAAACTTAACTGCCTGCTGATCGGAAGCGACTGTGCTTTGAATTTTTGTCATACCTTTTGTTGCTCGGAAATTTACACGCTTCCTCAATCCTCTTGAATAATTAGGACATAAATAAATCAAATGATATGTTTATGTTCGGAAAATGGAATTAGCCTAAACAGTATAAAACGTCCTTTGTGGTGTGTAAAGAATTCAGCTATTTCGCAATAGTAAGGCAGGGACTGAAGTAACGATAATTTACATAATAGAAAAAATATTTATAAAACTCAATTGGGGAAACGGCAATTCTTGTGCTGAGGCGAGGTAAACGGATGCGCTCAAGCCGACGTCAGTTTCACTGAGAAGCCTTGGAAATTACTCCACTTGCTCAATCCGCTTATCATAATAAATTAATGAAATTGTTACACAAGTCCCTCTTTTTTCTGGGAATGAACGACGAGCTTTTATTGAGTTCTGAATAATTTCGACACGGGCGTGCCTTATGACTGTAACGTCTGTGAATCTTTACTAGCGCTTACTGACACATAATTAAACTATTTGCTATCTATTTAAAAGACCCCAAAGCACCGTAAGTCGTCGGGACTTCGTTTTGCAATCTGCCAACATCAGTTAACATTTGTTTGTGTGGCTACTGTGTACTGTTCTGAAAACATGAATGTTGTGTTCAATGTGCATCAACATGGCTATTGTACCAAATGGGCATATGCGGTTCTTTGGTGGAAACAAACGCATTCACATCGAAATATTTGCTTGTTTTTCAGTTTCTCACAGTTCTTGTTGCTTTGCAAGAAAACCTTGTTAATTCCATACTGATTTAAGTAAAAAAAGCAATACAAAAGTTTGATAAAAAGGCCTTGAAAACATATATTTTCATGTTTTAAAGTACAATAACTTGTAGGTGTATCTATATCTCTTATCAAACTCCAAGAAACCGTAATCTTGTTATATTATAGTTATGGTCCGATTAGGATGTGATTTCATATTGTAAATGATGTTTATCGGCATTCGTATGTAATTTCGTGGGCGCTCATGACGTCGTCAATTATTGTGCTGGACATATTTATTTGCTGTAATTATTATGTTAATATTTTTTGTCTTTATTGGTGCAGTGTCAGTGTAGTGTAATTGTTAGATCCAAAATATGATACTGTATCTGTGAGGTGGCTTATGTTAGTGAATCGTGATGCCGACTCACCAGCTTCGAGAATTAGTGCATAGAGTCATGCACAATGATGTGACCTTCGAAAACAAAAGAAAACTCATTTCCAATCAAAAGTAACAGCTTTTTCATTATTGTACCTACCTACGGTATAACAAACAACATTTCGCCTATATTAACTTTATCGCTGCGCTACCAAAACAATGTATTGCGTATTTCCAAACATCGCGTAACTTGATACTGATAAAAAATTAAAACATACTAAAATTTGTTTTGTAACTTGAATTGCTTCTTACTCACTTTCACTATGTCGAGCATTTAGGTTCCGTTTCGTGACGTCTCACTTGTAGTCTCCGTAGCGTCAAATATTATCTTATACTTTTTTTTTCAATATCTTACATCTCACTTTCTATTCAAATTGTGAATCAGGTATAAAATTTTGTGTATGACATTCTTATAGTCAGTGTCCAACAGTAATCGTTTCAGTCCGGCTGCGTACCTACGACAAATGCTCTGTTTATCGAACAATAAGATTTGCATTGCAAATGTTTCTTTGTTATACAAACTAGACACGTGTTAGAAAATCGATGAAAATGACTCGTTTCTTATCAAAAGGCTTGAGGTCGTCTCTTGCGAAAGAACAATACAACTGGTTTTTATGATTTGTTTTTACTTTTTACGGCCGCGGTGCGCGCCGCCTGCGCCGGCCGCACACCGACCTCCGCCGATAATTGTTACTCTTGCGGATGTTTTCGTGCAAAGCATTTTCGAATACGTCTAACTATAGCAGCAATACATCAACATATTTTACTGTTAGTTGTTGTATTTCATTACAGTAATCGATATCACTATGAATGATCCTAAATCGATTTTAGAATTGGGTAACAGCGCCTAATAAGTCATAATAATACTATATATTACAATCGTTTATAGCGCCGCCATAAACTTAAACAGATTCGTCATTGCCTACTAAATCTGTAGAACGATTGGTGTCGACAAAGACTTTGGTTGTATTAGTAATTCGCAGTACTTATCATCAGTTGTTTTACGTTTCGCATCATGCCCTTACCTGATTAACAGGGGGCAGTAATATTTAACGACTCATTGTAAGCTTTGCTAATAGTTCTCGCTACGCCAACAGATTTCTAATGTTTTATATCTCAAATAACAGTGCCATTTTGATTGTTCTGACGTAGTTAAAATTACTGGTTTGTTTACTAATGTCTGTCGTTAAATTAAGATTTCCATCCTCCATATGAACAAGGCTTGGTGTGACTTAGATTCGTGTACGTAAGCCGTAGTATCTGTGTCACAATGCTTAGCACCTTGCAAACAAGTAAGGTATCTGGGAAGTCCTATTGTCCATTCAATCGGTGTCTCGGTTAGTATGACTGATATCCTTATCTGTCACTTGTCTGAACGACTAACGGACAAAGCCATATAGTTCGTGAAAATACCGTTTGTAATACAATTATCTCGAATGGGGTTTTTAGCTCATGTACCTCGACTTCTTCCAACGTTTATCCACGTTTTCATAAATAAGGCGCTTGCTTGCATTGTTATTTTGTCACTGTCACGATAATAATGGTCTAGAATAGCAAACGAATCATTTTTAATGGAATGAAACATCCTTTTGCCGTCAACAAAGAATACTCCCACGATATTAAAGCCTTTCATACAATGCAAGTTGTGATGTCGTCGCGGGACTAAGTCTAATTTACTTGAGTCTAAAGCCATGGAATATAACACGCACCAGCAATTACAGAACACTTAAAGTAAACGTTTTGTCACACGTGTCCTCTTTTTTCAAGAGATTTTCTCTTTACTCCTATAATTTTATGATCATCATGTCATCGCTAAATGGATCTACGTGCCTAGGTTTTGTTTTACTTATCATTGAATTATTGTCGTAACACTTTTTTATATTACTACATACTGCGACAGTCCTGATATTCAAATACCAAAAAAAGTTGTTAACAAAACGGTTTAGATCTATTACTAAAAAAACTAGTATAGAAGTTTAAGGCAAGTACTTGTCCATCGCAAGAGGGAGACCCTATAATTAGATTACCCATCTAGCGAGCAACCTGGAGCCAGGCGAGACTGGCTTAGCAAAAAAGTTGTGGCTACATTGGCACGCGAAGGTCGATGACCGGCGCCTCTGCTTAACTCGCTATATTATAAAACTCTGAGCGAAAGTCACGTAATTAAACCTTTTTATTATGCCACTTTACGACTTTGTGTCAAAGGGCTACAACCTTAATACTGTTTACATTTTGTTTTTGTTTCTTTACATAAATCAAAATTCTTGCATAAAGATAACGGTACTTAATGACACTTTTCTTATCGTACATAGGTAATCTAATATCATTCAAGTAGTAATGTTACTACTTATGTTATTTTAAGTAATACATAACTTTTGGCACGTGTCTCTGTTAAATATTTTTCATTCATTCAATCATCGTAAATAAAATTTGCATTTCCAGTTTAAACAGCTATCTGTGTTATCATACTATAGGATTATTCTAATTGAGATGTTTGCAAACCGGAAACACGGTTATATAAGAAACCCAATAATGATATTTATTAGGAATTTCCGTCCCCCACCTTGACTGGCCACGACCTGCCCACGACATTCTATTTCCAAGTATTTAATTCTTTGACAGTTGCCATTACGCAAGCCATTTGTGTTAGTTTTCTTTTTGACGGACAATTAAACTTAAATAGATATTTTCAGACATATCGAACATATGCAAAAATACACGTGTTGTTACTAAAGAACTTTTACTTAACTTTTTCCGAAATCTAGACAAAGAAGCTAGTCAAATTTGCGCAATGCTATTGACACTTTCGAAAATCTGCAATTGAAACGTATCTACTAGAATAAATATAGCGGCGAATGAGCTTGTTTAAATAAGCTTTATTCAAATCGGGAACATGATTTTCTAGCGTCGCCCGACATATTGTACAAATATTATTTATTGATTTTACTTTAAATACATATCAATGTTTGCAAACAGTGCTAATCTTCTAATTTGTGATTATATCCTCATCAGCAAAGGTTTCCTTGCACAACTTATGTTAATCCCCGTTCATTCATAGAATTTGTTACGAATCCGACCTTTAATTTTTGTATCTCAATAATATTATGATATCATAATGATTCCGTGTAGAGAGAAGGTCTTATAATATGTGGGCATGATTCATAATGCAGATGACGATTTCTCTCCGCCTATAGGAGGTCAAGGTCGTTCAATCCGTCTGACAAATAAAATGTAAACGTCGATAGTTTCTAGTTCAAGCTTAAATTCGGGGATTTCACATGGCATCATGTAATAAACGATGGTCGAAATAAAAAGTAAATGAACGATCTTAATGATACCACAGGAAGCTTTTGTAATGATCTGTAAGTGTAGCTTGCTACTTAATTACAGCTTGCCAAGACTTTTATGAATTGACTTTCTAGATATTTTTCGCTTAGATAATTTCTTGATGTCTGAACCGAGATCACAGTTAAATGTTACCCCTCCTTTCAATAAAATTAACTTTCCGTCTAGTCATGATTACATCGAAGTTTTGAGCACTTTCTATTTTGTATTATTAAGGAAATTAATTAGCTTAATAAACATGTGCAGTATTAATCTATTCTGTATGCGTTTTCCACGGTGGGACCTTCGGCGGTATCTGCTAGTTACCGATCTATGACCCTAAGTATGCCCTTAGTGCGTGACGAGGTCTCACCGAAGGCGCTTGTAGTTACAGCCTGTGGCGCCCTTTTCATGTCTCATTTTTATAGCTCCTACGACATTGTTCATAACAATTTTCCTCCATGGTATTAATACCTGAAATTGTTATTGGCTGGATAGCCTGTTTGACGATTATAGAATTTTAACTAGATCCAGATGCAGCTGGGCTATTGAAATGCCTATGTAGCTACAAGTTATTTACACCCGTTTGAGCTTTAGATTATGTGTTGGCTAGTGAGATAAAATTAATGCAAATGTTGGTTAATGTATAAAGCAATGTTTTAGTTACGCTTCACGATTTTAATGAGGTTTTATCAAATTTTGTTCACAACGAGACCTTCGTGACGTTGCTAAATTTTACATCATTCTACTATTGCTGTAACATTCAAAGTTATTCAATAGTTAAAATAGTGAGTTGTGTAAATGTTTGTCTAGGAAAGATTACTGCTTTTTAAACAAATCAATGTCTTAAATATAGAATGGTAATAACATTTTGTGAGTTTCATTAAACGGTAGTGAGTAATTTCGCAGCTTTCTTTCGACAATTGCCGTTTCAAATTTAGCGTAAATGTAATGTCTTTCTACTGTTCATGTATTAGTAGATAGGTAATTGTACGTATTCAGAATAGACTTTGAGGTAAGCATCGTGCTCAGAGTCTTGCATTTAATTATAGTCCACGGGTCCATCCGTGACTGTGAGACGGAACCAACAGTTAAACAATAGTAATCACAGATCAATCTGGTTTTCCAGTCACGAACAGATGAAATTATCTCTCATTCATGCGATTATATCAGCATTGAGCTTCTGAAAATTGTATTTTTCCTTCACAAAGATTTATTTAACTCCTTGACCAACAACTAACTAGTTAAATTGATTAATCCATTGTTTAGTATCAAACGAACGTTTGACATTGAGCAGAAATAAAAATAACCGCCTTAATCTCATTTCACGTTAGTCTGTTTCGCGTAAATAGATTAGTAATTGACACAGGTAATTGTTTCTAAACTCTTCGCCTGCAAGGTTATCATTAAACTAAGTTGCAGCAATTCTAAAAATATGATCGTTAAAAGTGATCGCAGCTGTTTTTACAGCTCACAATCATTTTACCGTTTTACAGCTTTACCACTTCTAAGATACTATTTTTATATCAAGAGCTAGGTGGCCTTGCCCGTCTGTCGCGCGGGATTTGATGCAATACTATTGTCAGACCCCTACTGCTTAGTTTTGCAACCACCAACTGAGAAGTGAACCTGATTGAAACTTCTATTAATACGGCTGTCATAATCGTAACATGTCTAGACATCAAAGTTCGGTTTCGGTTCGCCAATGTTACTGTACAAGTTCTGTTATTTCTATAAGGTGACAAATTGTGATTCATTGTTAGCACCGGGGCTCATGTTCGAAGCGGGTACTACAATGAGTTTGTCTCCGGCGTCGACGCAGTGAGCATACGTCAATTGAATGCAGAATACTGTTCATTCGTGCTCGTTGAGTCACCGACAAGCCGCTTTCTGTACTCCCTACGAGAGCGATACCGGTCCTTTATACAGTCATATTGACATTACAATGATAATTGCGCTATACAGCCAGATGAAACGCTTCTCAGATAGACGATTTCATTAGGTTGCGAGCTAGTATTTAATTATAATGATCTGTTTTATATTCATGAGACTTTTTCTTGTAAATAGCTTTTTGAAAAGTTTAAATGAGATAATGATCCTTAAAATGAATCTACGATTACATCCGCCTATTGCGAGGCAATAAATACTTTCGTGTTTGTGTTTTGACTACTTTAAACACTTTTGGAACCTCTTCGGCTTACTTTTACAAATATCGTAATGTACAATATTATAAATGGATTTGTTTCTTGTTCCAGATGGTACTTCCGCAAAATAAAACGAATCGAGGCGGAGAAGAAATTGCTCCTCCCCGAGAACGAACATGGCGCTTTCCTCATCCGCGACTCCGAGAGCCGCCATAATGATTTCTCGCTATCAGGTAACATACACGTCATATAACGCATTCTCATATAGATAATTTTCCAATAGGAAATCATTTAGTAGACACAGCTAGATTATTAATTTAGCTGGAAAAATATAAAATAATATTTATGCTATATGGGTACTGGTTGGATACTTGCCGGCGATGATTCATCTTAACGTCCTGCGGCACTGCATAGTGCTAAGTGCTATCCTGTTACAAACGCATCCAGTGGTGCTGGACGATGCGATCACGACGCCAAACCGGTTGGGAGTTTTTCTAAGGCCTAGCGCAGGCGCCGTGGGAACAAAGACCGAACAACTGAATGACTACCTCGATATCTGCTAATTAGTATTGTTTATAAATGCAACTAAGGCTCCAAGAACACAGTTTTAAGCTATTTTTTGTATTGACCATAATGAAGTCGTTGCGTGCCGAACAAAATGTAGAGACGTGAATGTAGTCTCAATCATTTCTTGTTTTCTCATTAGGTGTAGTTCTAACCCAGATATTTTAATTATGTTTATTTAACATTAGCATAAAATACGGTCTATGTTTGGCTAGTCATTCTTTTGCATATAATATCTTTGCTATTTTTATACCTAAGTCGAACGTACTTTGAGAATTAATTGCTTGATTTGAAGCTAAGCACTTTTTGCTTTGTTCAATTTCATATACCGTTAAATGAACAGGACAGTATAAATAAAAGCAAAAATGCATTTTACTGTCGTGTTCAATGAGGCTAGTGGAATGTCTTCCGTTCAAATAGGTTTTTAATAAATAATTATTTTCATCTGGCGCTTGTGCCGTGCGCTCAAATTTTTACGTTTCAACACCGCTACGTTTATACCTGCTTTGAGAGTCCAAAACTAGTTGGCCATACCTACTGGAAAACTTGCACTCGAGTAAACCCGTATTCACATATAAATTCTATTGAATTCTTGAAGATGTGTCTAACCTTGTAAACTAGAATAAATTTGCATTTTTCACAATTCAAAATATTATTTTCTAAAGAGGATTCAATTACTTGCTTAATATTACGCTGTCACTCCAAGTAATTAACAATTGCTGACTACTGAGAAAAGACAATGAACATTTTTCTAGAATAATTTAAAGTGTTTGTAGTTATAAAAACGTGGGCATTAACCAGGGAAACACTGTAATAAATAACGTAAAACAAACAAATGGGCAAAAAATCCAATTGTGAAGTGTTCAGCAAAAACGTCAAGATTGCGTCGGAGGAAATTTGCACGAGTTCTGTTGACGGCTATTTATGTTTTTTGATAAAAAAAATATGTTAGATTTTCAACTGTATTATTTATATTTAGTCACAGTAACTTATTTTTTCCTTAGTCGAAGATTTTTAGCAGGTATCGCGAAAAATTTGTCGTTCAAAATTATGCAAGTTGACTTCTAAAGCATTTAGCAACTGTAATAAATTATGAGTTAATACTACAGAGGCTTACGTACCCTATTAAGGAACCCCGAGCAATTTATTATTCTTTATTGTAGTGCACTTTGCTTTAGGGTTTTCCCTAAGCAGTTTTGTTCTAGAATAATGCTTATTTTACCATTACGAAGTCTACCTTAACGATAATACATTTTTATAACTTTGCCACTTTAAACAATTTTCCTCGTTTATCTTCCAAGTTCACAAAATTAGCTTTAGAGGACGAATTTTCAAATTATTCTCGAACCTGGCCGTAGATGTTGGTGTAAGCTATTTTAAAAGTATTATGATTATTACTACTAAGGTGTCGCAAAACAAGAATAGTTGTTCTTACTGGGGTATTCTATGGGGAAAAAATGTAAATAAATAAGAATAATTCAAAATATTCCTACAGCTCATGTGAGGCATCTTGTAATATATTAATTTAATTTTCTAATAGGAGTTATTGCGCATTGATATAATCTAGTGGTCGTGGTAGTGGTGGTCGCGCGATATTGTTACATCATAACATTGTTGTAACGTCAAGGACGTTAATCTGCCTTTTAATACTGCCGTTTTCTTAGAACATTATTTATGTAATAACCAACAAATTCCTCTGCGGGATACCAACTTAATAGCTTCATGAAACAATATTATACCCATAAAGAACTTAGTCCCGTGTTTCTTACAAGCAATTGCCTTTTTGTACCATTTTCCTGCTCAAACTTAATTTGCTAATCTAATTAAAAACCTTGTAAAAATATTATTGTGATCATGTTAAGATAAAATTAGATAGGTATCATATTAAATTACAAGTCTAATCCGTTTAAAATAATTACTCGTGGACATGTATTTGCGCGACAATTTTTCCTAGAAAATATTCTTTATCGTCTGATGCGTTTTAATCACGATTTTAAGGTGAAAGCAGTTTTACATATTTGCATACAGATTATCAAATTCTTGAATTAAAATGTTTTTGATAAAATAGTCCATTAAGCAATTTCTATTCGGCCGAATTGACATTGTTCTTAGAGTAGAAACTTTTCCGTATCGTTGCTCGACTATATTTGGGACAGTGTGACTATGGCCCACATTCCGGCAATCTGTTCTATTTTTAACTTCAATCAATACTCTACCTGGATAAGGTGGGGTGTAAGTATCGCTATTAACATACATGACACGATTAGCCTAAAATATTTAACCATCCATTTGAAGTTAAAAGTAAAAATAGAAGTATGTTTGAAATGGGGCAAATACTATCAATTTTTCGAGGTCACGAAGAATCGTCGAAACAAATTCAAGCCCAAGATTTCTAGGCTGCTTCTCAAGGAATGTATTATTGTGAATCGCTTGTAGTATTATAGCATTTTCTACTGTTCATACTTCAACTAATAAGCACGCTTTCTCATGTTAACGTCAGCATTAATTTATGTGTGATAGCCAACCATGAGGATGGATAAACAATTAAAATATAGCCTGTACTTACCAATACTCTTCAATTGTATATACGACGGCAAGTAATTACTTCCTCGTAAATCACGCTATCCATACACCTAACCTATAAAATAATATTTCTCAGTTACAATGGGCAGCGCATAAATTTTCCGACTGCTTTCTCAATCAATGAAAGTGAAGTTTCGATTCTTTCACTTCAACGAATCTATATTTCTCATGGAGTATGATCTACGAAAGTACCAATCCTTTTGGTAAATTTTGTTTAAATGGCAATGCTAATATGTATCGAAGAAATATGCTTAAATAACCATCTGATTCAGGTAGAGCCACGTACAAAAATAATTGTTATATTCGAGTCAAAACAATTTGACCTTATATATCTTTTACTTATTTTAACGTGATTATTAAAAGAATACTGCCTCGTGGCAACTATAGAACATACAGATCACTGGTCAAACCATTTTGAAAAAATACCTAATGTAACTCGGTGATAGAAAATAATTTAGTACCAGTTTTCTTTAACGTGATTTTACGGCGTTAATAGATAAACATTTAGTACATTTAGCACATTTACCCTTGGACAGATTAGGTATAATATACTTATAGCAACTTAGTAATCTAAGAATAAGGCATATCAAGACAGCTACAACCGTCGTATTATACCAATTCTACAAAGTCGGAATAATGTATCGGCTGCTTGCGAGCACAGCCGGTGTCGGATGCAAGCAGCATTCAGGGACTACAAATTACACATTACTGACTCAACTGCGAATTTTCGAATGTAGGAATGCCACGAGATATTTTGACGTGTAATTTCATTTACTAAAAATCTTTTTAACATTCTTTTTTTAACATGTACGACATTAAATATGTATCGGATGACAATTAATTTTTATTCGTTTGGAAGCTTCTAAAAAGTTCATAATTAAATGTTTTAATATAAGTTTTTAATTAAAATCTTTAGTAATAGTGTGGGTATGTTAATCAGCTCTCGTTTTGAACATTCCTTTTTCTCTGCATTTACTCTTCTTTCTTCGGGGGCTCCATCCTTTGGTCAATGTGCTACTAGGAGTTTTTTTACATCTGGTTTAATTGAAAGTCTCCTAAAAGATAAATACAATAATTACTTGTCTTCAACGTATTAGGTATATCTCCTTGTTTTAATTGAATCGATTTATTACAATATTAAGATCATTGTTCTCTTGTGTAAAATGAAACTCTCGTTTTAAATTTATACTTTTTAATGCTGAAAATTATTGTAAAAATCGATTTGCAATACTTAGGTATATCAGAAGCGTATAATGTAAGTAAATCTCAATCATTATTTCATGAGTAAACCAAGGAACAGAATAAGTATCGTTGAAACTAAACCAACGACATCAGAGTTGTAATAATTTACGATTACAACTCAATCATATCACGTTTAACATCATAATTTTCTACGGCTTACTAGATATATTTCCTGATTCATCACGTACCTACTTATCGAAAGATTGAAATTACTTCAGCAAAATCAAATCGTAAGATAGCAGTGTTATAATAACATTCGCGTACAGAAACATTATATGTTTCTGCGTCTGCAGTAACTCTTTATTTATACCTTAACTTACATAATTAATGTAAGCAGATGTATGTTTTTATTCAAAATAGAATTTGCCTTCTGCTGACAGCTAATTCTAAACAAGTAATCTTTATTGTATACGTGATTATACGTCAGTTAAATATTACCTTCATCAAATGAATGGAACTGTCAAAAGCTGACGCGACGATTCTCAGAACATCCATTAATTAAACAATGTCTGTAGAACGGCTTAGCAAGGTCGACATGCAAGTTTCACGACCTAAGATGACAGACCAAAATATGAGATCTGTGTCCCGATAAACAACAACTTAGTGTATCTCTCTCACTTTAGTTCCTAGAATAAAAACTTTCTTTTTAAGACATTTTGATGGATATACTGTTCTTATTTCCGTGGAACCCGTTGGCTCGCAGCCGCCGCCTTCGCCGCCGCCGTGGCGCTAACTTAATGACTGTCTCTACATTATGATGTTTGTTACCTACCTAGCCATTCGCTACGCACTTAAACGTATCTAATTTCGTATTTATCGCTTATGACTACAATTTTGCTGCCTTTAACTCGTCATTAATTAACAATGGGGTATCCATCCATGCGTGTAGAGACAACCGTTGCTTTTCAAAGTTTGTTTACCAAAATTTTGTGCATAGCAATAAATAATTCTTCACAATATAACATTACATCAAAGTTGCGACACCTCTTAGTGAAGCGCTCGTACTCCAGTTTTACGCAATTTTTATTGCAATGAAATGCAAATTAATGAATATAATGATTGTTCGCAGTGCGAGACGGAGATACGGTGAAGCATTACCGCATCAGACAGCTGGATGAGGGTGGTTTCTTCATCGCCCGCCGCACCACCTTCCGCACCCTGCAGGAGCTGGTGGAGCACTACAGCAAGGACGCCGACGGCCTCTGCGTGTCACTCAACAAGCCTTGCGTGCAGGTACGCAACACATAACACTTCCATACATCCCAGGAATGCACATCGTCAATTCAAATACCAATACCCCACTTCCAGTTTCTTATCCATAGTTATGTTTATTACTAGAAGCTCCATTACAATTTCAAATAAGCTATTCCAAGACCAAGAGTGATCTGCGGCATTCCTTCCGCAGACACGAATGCCTTTACACTTAAACTTGACCCGACCTTCAACTACGATGCCATAACAAATGATTGAACTTAACATTTGACAGTAACGCACAATCATTGAAATAGTATTATCAAGTCAAGGTCACGTAGCCGAAATAAATAATCAACATTATTTATTATAACGGAGGCGCATAAATTGCAAAATTCAATATCGGGACGACTATAAAATTTATGGTTTTCGACGGTCAACCTTTGTTCGCGGCGTGAGAAATATTACGAGCCATTGAACGGGCTCGGGGATACTTTAAATTCACCGAAGGACTCTGCTTTTCTTGGACAAAGGACATCGTCATATTTAAGTTATTTAAACCGAGTGTGGGGAGTGTGGGCCATTAACATTTTCAAAACTTTTATTTATTATATTTTCCGGCATATGCACTTCATAAAGGAACGGTTAAACGATTTTTAACCTACAGGCGCCAGTTATTTCCAGCTACGTAACGCAGCAATGCCTCGAGACGAAGCGAATTATAATTTAGCTTTGCGTCAGTTGCGTATTAAATATTAACAATGCTCTGGTCATTGCAACACGTGTAGATTCCTTTTCCATTATAGTTGTGTAGATATAGCGCACCATCACGTAATTAAATGCAATCTTTATTGGATTCTTTTTTAATGAGTGTTTGTTTCACATTATCACTTGTCACCGTTTCATTGTTTGTGTTCTCTAATCGGAGTTACAAGAGTTACAACAAGATTGCAATTTATGGGTTGTTAATGGCGGTGAAATATGATTACGTTACATAATTAGCATATAAAGCGTCAAAAATTCGGTGTTCCAGTTTCGCGATCGACCTAGCGCCAAGGCCGAGAAGGCCCCACTTTCGTTACGGACGATGCGTACATAACAGAAGACGTCCCGCCTGACGACAACTCTTTGTTGCCTTGTTTTCCTGCATTACAATACAATCACGTAAACAAAAATTTATGTTTTTCCTCTTTTCATGTACCACACTGCGACGTCGCTATTCTAAAATGTTTAATTACGTAATTAAAATTGTCGGAATGTCCTTTATGCGTCTGCTGGCGCCTAATCGTTTAAGAGCATTCTAGAGAATGCGAGTTATCTCATTGGCATTTTTATGTGGGAACATCAAGAGATACCAGTATTTGATTACAACATAAAACGAAACTATCCGTATTACTTCACTGTTTGTGAGTGTTATTAGTAATCTGGTGTCTTGAGTAAAGTCAAACTTAGCTCACTCTTATAATTTTATGTATTCTATGCGGTTACAGTATAAACCAATATTTTAAATACGCAACATGTTTTATTAAAAAAAATTAATACTTAAATAATAAAATTAGTTAAAACGATATACATAAAAATATTTATTTTCCACTAAAAAGTATACAACAAAGATACCTAACTATGATTAAATCTGCTGCCACATTGAGTTTCGCAGTCAGTTAATAAAGTCGGTCTGCAATGTTTAGTAAAAATGCAAATTCCGACCTTGCAAGGTCGGTTAAACCTAAACTCGATTACTTAAACCTTCAGTGATGAATCGTTCTTCATACTCGCACTTGGAGGTTATAAACCATTCAAACCCAAAAGAGTGCGTTCGCTACAAGCTTCACGCTTTATGAATGGTAATGCAATTAAATATAATGTAAGAAAATACGAACAAATAAAGTACAATGACGTCAACCAATTATAACGAAGTGTATTGTTCAGTTTGTCTCGTTTCTGCCATTGTATCGCCGCTTAATTCTAATGAGCGATTTGTTCCTTTTATCGTTACGTTGACTCCACTTGCCGGCTCAAATCCACGCAACACATTTACCGTACGATTACACATGCACTTTTAATTTATAGCAAATCAATTAATTGTTTCTTGCGTTAAACGATATAAAATTGCAAAAATAGAAAGTTATGTAAAATACGTCAGCGTTCAGATTCAAGTTATTTTATGAATGGGCTTAATTTTAACGCTGTCTTTGCAGTAGACAATAAAGGTTATTTATTCTGAAACGCTGCATTAGCAGGTCTCAGGGTAAAGTTCAAGGGTGTATACATGAACTTTAGTTTCACAAAGACATATCAACTACATAATTTTATCTAAAATATTTATCACTAAACGTAGATTAGCCTCGACTACTTAACTGCTTCTAGCTTTGTATTCACATCTTTAGACACACAACAAATAACATTAAATATTAAACCTTCAGTAATAAAATAACTTTAATATTTAACTCAAGTACTTATGTTAATTAGCTTTTTGTTATAGCACTATATGTGAAAATATGTAATGTTTGACCTACGCAAATGACGTAAGCAAACCCTCGTATGTAGCTCTGCCCCCTTCACTCTCTGCCTTATCGGTGGACTGTTAGCATTCGCGGAATTTCATTGTTTCCATACGTTTATGAACTATTTCTATGAAGCACGCGCTTTGGTGATTCGGTGCTGACCTAAAATACTAAGCCTTAACGTAATCGCTCCAATTTTACAACTTCCAAACAAAAGCGGATTAAAATCACGAAGCGAGCAAAGAAATTATTGCGTTTTGTTCAGTTTTATAAGAATAGTTGTTCGCAATGAGACAGTTAGCAGACATTATTATTTGCATGTATGACTCACGTTATTTCTCAAAATGCCAAGATAAAGCTCGTAATCATAAAGCCACTATTCTTTATTATATTAACCCTACAATCCGCAGCCATTACATGTACGCATTCTCAGAAATCCAATCAACTCCGTACCCCTACAACCTATTACGGCCTAATTCTTTAATAAATCATTCAAACTTTTTTCATAATAAGTTATGACTTGTTTTGATGTATGATACTTTTGCCCCTCGTTACGAGATCGCGTCATTCAGTTGTGATTTCACTTCTAACTCAATTCATTTTATAAAATCGGTTGTGTAATAATCATAAAGCACTTTCTGCAATAAAAGCTTATCTTTTCAACTATTACATCAACTTCGAACACATAATATTAACTTGTTCGCGTATTTCATTGCTTGTTATGTTACATTCCGAAACGTACATGTTTTTGTGGTGTTTTATTTACGGCAAAGCTAAAGGAAGAGGTTTTATTTTCGCAGTTTATGTTTGTATTGTCTCGCATGTAAAGCCACGGCCAGTCATCACGAAGCCTGCTCTTTTAAACTCGAACAACCTCCTATTATTTGCCTCAAACTGTGTAAATATATGAAGTTCATTGCGGACATTCGCAATGTGTACTTCATGCGCACAGGAAACCAACGCACGTATTTTCAGACTGAAGGCCGATGTTTGCCTTAAACTGTGATGGTACTGTAGCAGGTAACAAAGTCGGGTGTTACCGCAAATTATTTGACTGATTTTGACCGATGGGGTGCTGTTTTGCTTTAATAACACTAATGACGCACGTCGGTCATCTGTGTAAGAAACATTTTCGTTCAGCTATGAACTACCTATTACTACTTCATTGTGATAGATCTATGACGTTTCTGCCAATGTTTATGTACTTCCTATGACGGCAATCTTTTGCGTTCAACTCATTTGTTTGTAAATAGCTTACAACGTTAGCCTATTATAATATTGAATGTATGCCTACTAGTGTATAACTTAAACAATACAAGCCAGAAATAGAAAATGTTCTCCGCGACAATCTCATATATACTTAGTTTAAATTTATATGTGAGAACTTAACGAAAATTTATCTGAAAGTCTTGGCACTAAAACTTGACACAAATATTTGAGCCAACCCAATTTCACTGCGCTAAAGTGGTGAACATCTGAATCGTAAAAGTTGTAATTAACTTTTTATTGTTTAAAGGGACATAACATTAGTCTTTATGCGACTGTTATGGCGTCGTAATTAGTGCATGGGATATTTAACGCTGTAAATTTGTCCATCGCAAATGACTACAGAACTCGTATCCATAAACGTAAAAATCCAGAATGTATTTATTTTCAGTAGCACAGGCAAATAATAAAAACCCATTCTTAAAAAACTAAAATTATATAGTTTTTTAAGAATGGGTTTATCGATTCAAGGAAAGTTAAAACTGTATAAACGTGATCATATTATGTGGCCGTGCCACACCCATTCACTTCGGTGGCAGCGCAACACCTCTCCAAGTACAATCACCCCTTAGCACAAAACGGACGTTAACAAGTACGTCTGAAGTATGTATTGTATAAGGGTCGTTTCCAAGTATTTATCGAGCATGTATTGTATAAGCGATTGAGTGGAGCGTGACAGGCACACCAGACGGACGGTCGCGGTCTGTGGACAGCACCAAAGTCTCATGTTACAAACACACAACGCGGTGTGAATTAAAAATCACAGCACTACATAATAACGCACGGATAATGCCTTTTGGAACTGGACGTAGCGCATTGTCTTCGATGGTACTGCCCGCAGAAAAAACAAATTTATATTTATCACTTCCATGTAGTCAACAACTAAGGTAATTTTGTAAAAGCTCTTTTTATGTCTTAGATAACCTCAGCACTAAAGCATTTTAGTCATTAAAAGAGACGCGACGAACTTAAAAGGTGACATAAAAGTAACAAAAATATCTTATGGATTTTCCAAGTAGGCGTGTACGTCAAACGCTAATCGAATATCTGCGGTGCTTTACAATGGGTTGTTACTGCTGATTATGTCTTGATGGTTACTCTGAAAATCTCTGTAATTTTCTGTATCCATATACAAAGGTATGTCATTATTTATGTGACAATTGAGTCTTGTACACAGTCGCGTGCATTAACCTTGACGCCTCGTGTAGCCGTACAGTCTCAAACCTTCCATAAAAATGACGCCTTTAAAAATGAACTGTGGACCAAAGATTACCCTACCACACAATATTACCAAGCATTTTACTTGTAAAATAAATACTTATAACACTCCATTGTACGCAAGAAAACAGTTAACAATTACGTCCAAACCCGTTTAGTGACATGTTTATTTGTCACCATTTCTACCCGACACCTGCAGCAAGTTAATTCTATTGTTTATAGAGGATTCAATGTATATTATCTCTCTCTATGATTGGCTATAGCATAATAACTGTATCCGGCATAGCCTTTTTTACTGTTTTGCATTTTATACGATAAGTGGACGATTAAAATGTCGTGCAGTGATCTTA
Source organism: Chrysodeixis includens (assembly GCA_941860345.1). NCBI lineage: Eukaryota > Metazoa > Arthropoda > Insecta > Lepidoptera > Noctuidae > Chrysodeixis > Chrysodeixis includens. The sequence goes on along the minus strand of OW796104.1, from coordinate 4,728,356 downwards.
AAATGTTCTCAACTTTTTATCAGAATTAATGGTATGGTATTTGTATAAATAAAATAAATTACATAACATAGCCTGTTTTGCTGATGGTAGGGATTACTCAGTCATGTCAATATAGTATTCAGATCTTGATCGAACGCGAATAATCTATGTGTGACTTCTGACTAATTTGTGTCGGGTGTGTTGGCAGCTCGAATTAACTTGTCCGGTGAATATGTTATGAGTTGTATTTTTAATAAGACACAATTTTATAGTTTCCTTTTTAAGCTCATTTCTAGTGTTTTTAATCATTCCTATTCAACTTTTCTGATTTCCGCTGGAAAACAACACACGCACTGCGTTTTAATCCTAAGGCGTTACGTAAAGTAATAATAGGAGCTAAACGCTAGTAAGAAACGAACTGACAACTTAACCGGACGATCAGAATGATTGTATTAAACCACTTTAGTAAGATGATAATTGACATTGTTACATTAACGACCCATTGTTATAAGAAAAATCTTATTAATAGGCAGTAGGCTAAATAATATTATTATTCTGCTTCGTTGAAAGATATAAATCAAGATAGTGTTATAGGTTAAAGTCCTCAAACGTGAAAAAATATGATGAACAAGAACACGTTTACGGCTTCTAAATTGTTTTTTTTTTATTTTATTTACAAGAATACCTGTTAAATATTCAATAGAATTCAACGTGTTGACGTAGATACACTTTTTATAAAACAATTTCAATGGCGATACGGAGAACTAAGAGCTTACATAAATGAATTTTATTTTTTTATTCTTTAGAATCGGATGGAGTTTCTACTTATATACCAATGGAAAGATTTCCGCTCTCTTGTTACACAGTTTAACAAACCGTGTCTGTCTCGCTAGCTATAGAGTAAGCTTTATAATAATCATAAATTTGATATACAACTGTAGTAGATATACACTTCATTATTGTTAAAACGGTGCACACTATTAGTAAACAATACACCTTTACGTTACAATAGTTGTAACAAGTGTCAATAAAATTTATTGTTTTGTTCATAGATCGAGAAACCTGTGACGGAGGGCTTGTCGCACAGAACGCGTGATCAATGGGAAATCGACCGCTCGTCGCTCAAGTTCGTTAGAAAACTAGGACACGGACAGTTCGGCGAAGTATGGGAAGGTCTGTGGAACAACACGACGCCAGTGGCCGTGAAGACACTCAAATCCGGCACCATGGACCCCAAAGACTTCCTCGCCGAAGCTCAGATCATGAAGAAACTCAGACACAATAAACTTATCCAGTTATACGCTGTGTGCACTCTCGAAGAACCGATCTACATCATCACTGAACTGATGAAGAACGGCTCCCTACTGGATTACTTACAAGGTAACACTTCACACACACTCCTGCTCCTACCATAAAATCCTTGAAACATAATAAACTCGTAAAAAACTTTTTACATCTTCTCGCAAATGGTCGCCTGTCTGGAACAGTCAGTCTCGTTACTTTTTTACTTCTCATAACGTGGTCCCTCTTTATGGGAATAAAACTTCAGTTAAGAGCAATAGTATAACTTTCTTTATATTTTCGCCTACGCATCTAGGGCTCTTTACAAAAACTTCTTTGTTAATTAATGCAGTCCTTAAAAATATTAATTCGAATATATCTAAATGTTTTTCTATTGCTATAAGATTGTCTTTATGTTATTATACCTAGTCTTTTACTTGGATCATCAATTATACCGTATGTAGATTTTTCAATAGACGCAATATTGTAATTTAATTACAAGCAGCACATGATGTACTTTAACCTAAAGAATTTATAATTTATTTACAATTTATTGTATTGCCAATACCATACATACGATGACATATCACTGTTATTTATTGATGTTTGTCTTTGTTTAGTTCAGCTAATGACATGCGCATTCAAAGGAAATTTTATATCGAAGATAGTCCATTCATAGGCAAAATTAATATTACTTGAATGAAAATAAATTAATAGTAACGAGAGAACTTGAATACTAGCTCGTAGCTACTAGCTACTAAAGTCATCTTTTATCTTTACTTTAGAAGTTCATTGAAAAATTTAAAATGTATATTTTTATTTTTTGTCCAGGCAAAGGCCGTGGTCTGAAGCTCCAACAGCTGATCGACATGGCCGCCCAGATCGCCGCCGGCATGGCTTACCTCGAATCACAGAACTACATCCACCGCGATCTGGCCGCGAGAAACGTCCTCGTAGCAGATGCTAACATCGTCAAAATCGCTGACTTCGGCCTCGCTAGGCTGATCAAAGTAAGTCCACTTCAAATTAAAACTATTAAAACATAAGTTTTTAACTATCACTAGTAAATTATTTATAGTAAAGTGAGACACCATAGAGTAAAAAAAAACAAATGTACAGCTGTCCTAAAAATACTAATACTGAATGATTTAGTCATAAATTCTAGTTTTGATTATCTATTGCATATGATTTGACTAACTGATAATAGTAATAATTGTTGTTGTTTCCTCAAATGATATTATTTAAATGATGTTTACTAGATTTTTAAGTTGATTAGGCATATTTGCAACTAAAAATAACTATTCATTATGAGACATTTTTCTGGTCGTTTATAATTTGTACTTGTACTTTTAACATCATTAATATTCGCTGACAGATGCATAATTTATAATTGCTATCTGCAGTTTTAAAAATGGCTTTAGCACACCTGACCGCAAGAATTATGTTGCATGTGTGGTTTTTTATGTGTCATCTGTTCTTATGTCACTTTACATTGAAACAATCAATTAATTAATTTTTAAATGTTTGATTAGAACAATGAGTAATAAATAAACGGTAATGTTTTGTGGTTTATAAACAATTTCTCGTCAATTACATTGCCGTTTCTTTCTCCGTTAAATTTACTATTGTTACAGTAATAGATGTAACATAATTTCAAATGGTTTGACACATAATTAGTAATGTTACATTACTAGACTGTTATGCAATAGAAAAGAAAATGTATTTTTGAACAATGCATTCATGTCGGTTATTTTTTCTTAATTTATTGAAATTAGGTGAACAATACCAGCCTTGTCATTGACAAGGTGTATTGTTATTTTTCAGACAATTTTAAAAGTATAGTAATTGTTGATATAAATATGTTTTCTGTTAAAATGTATACTTCTACTTCACATGCTACCTACATAATAATAGCAAACGGAACAGTACATTGTTTTATTCCACAAAAGTGTTACAGTGTTAAACGTAGCTAATGTAATAAATGTGTGCCGTTAACAGGAAGACGAGTACGAGGCCCGCGTGGGCGCCCGGTTCCCCATCAAGTGGACCGCGCCCGAGGCAGCCAACTACAGTAAATTCTCCATAAAGTCCGACGTCTGGTCGTTCGGCATTCTATTGACTGAACTCGTCACTTACGGCCGAATACCTTATCCAGGTCAGTCTTATTACGAACTTGTACTAAACCTTGTTGGGAAACCATTGAACTGTAAATTTTATTTGTCTTTGACCCCATTTATCTTCAGATTGAACCGTTTTATTGTTTTTAGCTCTCATAAAAACCATCAATACACCATTGAATGTAAATTACATATTTTTTACACGTAATATTTCTTGCAGGTATGACGAACGCTGAAGTTTTACATCAAGTAGAGCACGGCTACCGCATGCCGTGTCCACAGAACTGTCCCGCGGCGCTGTACGAGATCATGCTCGAGTGCTGGCACAAGGACCCGCTGAAGCGACCCACCTTCGAGACCCTGCAGTGGAAGCTCGAGGACTTCTTCACCATGGACAACTCCGAGTATAAGGAGGCATCCGCCTACTGAGCCAGGCCTTCCCTGCCGCCCCACCGACACGCACATTCGCATCATGTAAGTTTCACCACATTTTACTGAGATTGTTTATTACTATTCAGTTGTTGATGTTGCTGTATAGATGTCCCGTTTCCATTACTGTTTTAGTTTATGACCGAATGTTTTGTTTCGCAGACTCCAGGCCTGTACCACATGCCGCCGGAACTGCAGATGCTGCACAACAGTACGTCCATGCAGTACCTGCAGATGCACCCCATGGCGCAGACCAGCATCGGTCAGATGCAGGCCGCTCACCAGGCGAGTATACAGCTGCAAGCCGCGCACCAGGCGAGCTTGCAGGCGGCGCACCAAGCCAGCCTGCAAGCGGCGCACCAGGCCAGCCTGCAAGCCGCCCACCAGGCTAGCTTGCAAGCCGCCCACCAGGCCAGCCTGCAGGCAGCCCACCAGGCGGGCCTGCAGGCGGCCCACCAGGCGGGCCTGCAGCTGTCGGCGCGGCCGCTGTGCCAGCACCACGCGGCGCGCCACGTGCCGCCGCCCGCCGCCTTCCGCGCGCCCTGAGCGCCGCCCGCACCCCGCACGCACTGCCCCCGCCACCCGCCACCAGCGATGTGCAGGACACACGCCACACGATACATTCCCATTGTGTCTGACGGACCTCCTGTCCCGTCCAGAGATCCTTCCACGTATGTCACTTGTACTACATACAAATGATTACATCCAACTCCCTCGTAGAGAGGTCATGATTTTATTTTTGCAAGATGAAGCGAGTTCGAAATATGCGACAATGAAATGGCGACGTGGACGTAATTTTATTACTCTTCGATCAGTAATAAGTTTAGTTAGACTGCCTACGATTCTACATATTGTATTTAGCCATAGGTTAACTTTTACGATTTTTCAAGTATTTAATAAGCCTTTTTGTAGGGTGATCAAGTACGACTAATTGAAAACGTTGAAGTAAGCTGTTGAGAACGTTTGCAGCGCCTTATTCTCTATTTTATTTTTCTAATATTGCAATAAGTGTGACATATCAGCACTTGTATAAGTTTTCGCGACGTAGGAATCGGGCCCTCGACGTTACATTGAACTGTTTATTAGCGCCGCGTGGGTAGCTTGTTACGACATTTATCTTGCAATCAAATAAAATGTGTTCTCTGCTTCGCTGAATTATTTAATCGATTTGTAAATGTTAAGGATACATTTCAGCTCTTTAAAATCCAACGTTGAACAATATTATAACATGTTCGAGGTAAGAGGCTATATTATAATGACTACAAAAATTGGTTTAATTTATGTTACAATTGGAATGCATAATAACGGCGCTAGGGTGTAGGTAGTAGTTGTGTAGCGGGCTGTCGGCAGCGGACGACGAGAGGTGACACTGTGCATGTGTGCGTAAATAGGAGGAAATTTAGGCTCGGCAGGGATTTAAATTAACTTGCGTTAAGTACGCATTTTGTAAGGATTTATGTTCTGAGAGGCGCATTAACAGATTAGGTATTTTCACCTTCGTATACCATGTTTAGTAGAATAACGATGTTGGTGATAGATGCCAAATAATCCTAATAAAGAACTGAATTTTATATACATAATTAATTGTTCTGAGGGTATTTAGACGTTAGGGTTTAATTTTATTTAAGCTGTTCTAAAACATAATTAATGGAACGCTATTCTTAACTATTTATATAATTGTAACGATGACATTTCTTATCTTGCGGGCTTTTAGTTCTCTCGTAATCATTTTAATATTCATCATGCTCAAGAATTGTACTATTATTATTTGATTGTATCAAATTATTCATCCGAAACTGATATTTTATTTGTGCCAAGACTTTTAGTTTAAGTAGAAGTTGAAAGTGGCTACCTTGTAATCTAAATTGTATCGACACAAACTAATTACGTATTTAATCATTTACTTTAAAGCTAAGATATAATTGGCCTAAGTAAATAAGTATTTTTGAATGTGTAAGTTTTGTATCCTAACTTATTAGACTAACTTAGTATATATTAGATATTTTCAATTATAACAGAATGGCAAACGTAAATATTCTCATTCGTTAAAACTGCACATTTTATTGAAAATGTAAGTTTCTGTGCAATATTTATTGTTTCAATCCCGGTGCTTAGTGTATTGTATGCTACAAAAGATATATATAAACTTACATCCTCAGAACATTTAAACAAACTGTCGATGTAAGCTTGAAACGTTAATAGTATAATTTGATAATAAATACTAATACCAATAACAGTACAACAATGAATTGTTGTCGTGTACATTAAACTTTCCACAATTTTTAACTTTGTAAATAGTACCAAGTGTAGTATTGGTTATAATGGTAATGAGTGATATTAGAATGTTGGTATTATGGTATAACAGTGTGCTACATACTCAAAGTCCACTGACTCGATCATTCCAATTGGATCAAGGCAATACTGAAAGAATCGACAAATAAACAAATTAGGCATTACAGAGTGATATCTTTGTATCACAATAATAAATAATACAACTGTATCGCACAAATATACATTCGTAATCTACTTGTAAGTTGCCTGAAGTAATTGCATTTGTACGTCACAAATATTGTACCGTCTGAAAATGAGTGAGCGCTTTGGTTTGTGTGCTAGTGTGAAACTACCGTCACTTACTTGATGGCGAATATTTTATTTCCCGAGACCGATTGTGACACTCGTTATCAGATAGTATTCTCTCACTGCACTGTGGATAGAGCACGATTATCTAGGATCAAAAGTTTGTATTCAATTTGGATTTATTGTAAAAAACACAACAGTGTTCACGATCAACACTACGGAAATGTGTCCGTCAAGTATTAATATTAACAAAGTCGTACGATCTTATTTCACGTAAATTAATTAATTAATTCCAACGTTATTATTGTTTACTCTCATGTATTATTTCTATAATTTATTTCATTGTAATACATAAGTTTTAGCTGTATGATATGCTTAGGCTTTATGCTTTATTGGAATGGCTACGTCCGCTATGTCTATCCCTTTATGTATGTACATGTACGGCAATATTATCAATGTATTCAATAATTTTAATTATTAGTTAGCCAATTTTAAGTATTTTCTTAAAAATGTTTCGCCATCACAATTATGAAGAGATCAATAGAACGAATAGAGTTAAGCTATGTGAATGATGTATGTTAGATATAAATATTTAACTAGAATTTATTTAGTAACTGTTGCTGTGTTACATGACATTTATACTTTGGTTTACGGTACTGTACAACTGTACCAAAAGTGTAAGTGTTTCGGCGATTTAGGGTGAAGTCATACATTTCAAGTGCGACTGATGATAGTTGATACTGTTTGACATGTGAACTAAGGTCTTATTACCTCCGAGTATCAATTAAATTTATTTTAGTTTATTCTCGAGTACCAGTATTGTTACACTGCCATAACTATGTTAACTAGTGGTTGTTTTATACAAATTGACTGCTGTTAAAATGTTATCCCCTTTAGATGTTTGATAGCCAAACCTTTTTAGTGAAGATCTTTTATGGCAGTGTAATCTGAATACTGGTTTTAAGTACGGTTATTATAATGATTACTATATTTCACTTATTTGTAAAGATTTTTTTAACACAACAATAAATATAAATGTGAAATATCTTTTGTTTTATTTATTTACAATGAAACCAGGTAAACTCAGTCAATTATATTGTTCAAGGTATTACATACAATTTTAATCCTATTTTTGTGTTCGAATGAGAACGTATTCTCCTTAATTAGAGATGCTTCGTGTAGTGACGTCACATCGTGTTCCAGCCTACTAATAATTAGTTCTACTTCATTTGAGTTCAGTTTTGCTTTCTTGCACGCAGGCTCGGCATCGCTATCGGCGTCAAACAACGAATCGATATCAATGAAATCGAAATTGTTACTGACTGACTTTTGTATCGTCACGGACCCAGAGTTTATAGCGACGACATTCTCAATGCATTTGTGACAATACTTAAAATTACTGACGTGGAACAACTGATCTTTTAATTGAACATTTTCTCTGTTCAATCTTCCGTGAGTGATGAAACAGTCCCACGTGTCTCGTAACGATTCGTGTCCATCAGCTATCGCAGACACTATACCGTCGAGTACATCAGTTCTATACTTCCGCAACATAATAAATAATTTATTCTTTACATTCAAATCCGTGTCTTGAAATAATTTGCTAAATGTTTGCGTGAGAATGGAATCTGCCACATGTTTATTCATGACACTCGTTTCGAAATTTGCTAATTTACATAGAATATTTATCAACAGTAATTTCAATTCTTTATACCCTGACTGGACAATGTTTGATACGGAGTGTAGCACCTGAAACCGAATAATTCATTAGTTTTAGAAGCTAATGTATATTTATATGTAGGAGACAAGCCTAATGGGTTTTAAGTTCAATTGCTTTGGTTTTTAATGGTTAATAAATTAAAGTGTTAAGTTACTTGATGGAACTAAAGTTATGAGTAACGAATCAATTGTAAAGTCAAATAAGACGGAACATATTCATCCAGCATTTTAATTAGGTCTAAAGGACGTTTGGAGGATGTTAGTGTGAATTCATGGGATTTGAGATGATTTGCATGGCAGTCATGTGACATGAATATATTTTTCTTAAAACTAATTATATAAATCCTACGTTAACCTCAAGCATCAAAATATATGTAGTAAATGAACAGCTCGGTAATAAACCTGAATTAAGTCGTCAGCTGTGGCGCTACTGGGTAACGGGGGCAACACAGCAGGGGTTCCGTGGTTAAGAGGACACAGTAGTCTCAGTCAAAAATATATTAAAACATTTTCATTCATCTTGAATGGCAACAACAACGAAGCTGATTTGATTACCAAGTTAAACATTGGGGTTTTTAGTTATTATATTTTAAATAAGGGTCATTTGCATTTTGAGTAAGCACATGAGTATGTCAAATCACGAACATTTTAAGTAATAGAGGCAGCATCAATACACCAAATACTAGTAATATTATAAACGCGAAAGTTTGTTACTTTTCTACGCTTAAACGACTGCATAAATTAAAAAGAAATTTGGTTTGGGGTTAGCCGATACCCTGGATTAACATAATAATATGGACTTTTTAACCGACTGCATCATATTTTTAAAGCTATAACGCGAAGTCACGGACAACACCTAGTAAACAACATAAAAAGGGATTATTACCTTAATGACATTAGTACTGCGGCCATGAAAAACATGTTCCATAGAATCTGTCAACTGTACCAGTGCTTCAATATATCTATAATACCATAAAGTGCCTGCATCCAACGACTTTACTAAGTGCTGAGTATTCTTAGGACAAGCCTTCATCCAGGCCTCGATAAATAAGCTCTCCATTTCCTCTTCTCTGTTGACTAGTGAACAAGTACTAGCTAAATGGATTGTGTTTATCTGAAATGTGTAATTGATTTACTATGTTGTAAGTATTTATTATATGTAATTGGAGATTGTTTAATAAGGTAGGTAGAATTGTTTATGGCTTGAGATTTTATCGACCAATAGCTACATTGTTACAACTGTTTAGAAACTCAACAGTACTTTCTTTATTTTTCTTGATAATAATAATTATACCTGTTGTCTGTTCTTTTTTGGGATCCAAGTAAGAGACTTATGCCCCAGAGTTGACCCAGCAAACATTTTCTTTAGTAAAAGACTTAAAAATAGGTAGGTATATTCTGTACTAAAAACTTACCAAACAATTTATATCTTCAGTATTTTCAGTAGCTGTTAAATTTTGGATCTGCGTCCTAAACTTATCTAAAACAACGTCTTCCGCGTTCATTTGTGCCTCATTAGGCAAATTATACAGTTTCAGACATCTCCATAATGATAGGTTTTTGTTCTCGTAAATTGAGAACATGCTGTATAGCTTCATTTTATCTTCGTTAACCATAGTTTCGAATAAAGCACTGATAGTGTGTGATAAGTGGACTCTTTGGGGAGAATCAGCAAATGATTTAGTCATTTCTAGTTTTTGATACAATTCGCATAGTGATACTACTACCTTTTGTAAATATTGTCGAGTGCATATTCTGAAAACGTAGTAATGTTGTGGTTATTTGTGTTAATGAAAATAGTAGAACAACGTACAATGGGATCCATAGTTACATGTGTGCCTGAGACTTACACACAACTTAATGACACAAAGCGCAAAATAATTTAAAATCATTTTGGTCGAGATTTGAATATTAAAGAATACTAACTTGAAACAAAAAGATGCATCTGGCGCAACATAGCTATTTCATTGTATAAATGTAATGATAAAAGAATTTAAGACTTCACTCTCAACAAGAAATTAAGACTTCAACTCTTAAATTTCATACCTTGCTATCAATAACCACAGATTTGACGAAAACATGGCACTAGAACATTCTGTACTGAGAATGGCTTCCATCATCTTATTCTCCAAGAGTTGTATTTCTTCAGCATTGCAGATAGCAGATAAAGCTACCGTATGTGTAAGTACATATTCGTATAGTCCGTACGTTTGGTACTGCCGGCTAGGCTTGTCGCATTTGAAGCGAAGGCCCATGTTGAACCAAACATAGCCTGAAAATGGCACATGGGTGAGTGTTGACGTCATTATCCAAAAATAAAATTAAGCTTATAGCTTAAGTTAAATAAATAATAGAAAATTTGATGAATGTTTCTTGTGCTTGAGACATTTCATAAATTTAAAGCTAGTGAGGGCTTTGTATTTATGAAATGGCAATGGCATAACTAAGTCTCTAATGCTGACGGACTTTATACCCCAAAAATACTTGTGGATGAATAAAACTCTATGAAGATATGCAGGAGTACTTATATCACATATAAACTAAAGTTTTTGGGAATCGGAAACTAGCATTGCCTCGCGTACAAAAGGATTAAGTGTATCTATAATTTATTTACTATACAGTCGATTTTTGTCTAAATTTTACGAAATACATCGACATTTATTATGTTTATATTACAAAAGGTATACTTACAGTATGGCAACAAGCTATAAACAGCATTTATCAACTTATATTTTGGCACATTCAGAGATTCATCAGCATGTTTTTGTAACAATATTCTAATTACAGCTATAACTAAGAGTATTAAACCAAGTAATTTGTCGTCTCTTTCTATTTTATTTGCATTATAATTGCAAATACACTGAAAAGCAAGAAAAAAGTTAATTAAAATGGGCGTCACTAAATATACGTTTCAGAAAAAACTACAATTGAAATTACAAGAAAATAATTATGGGAAAATATCGAGGTAATTATTTGTGTTTATCTAAGCCCCGCCCAGTCACGCCCCCATGCGCAGAGACAATAACAGAATTGTTTAAATGCCATACATTTAGCATGACATTATTTTGTAACACGCAAATCGTTTACCTTAAAATCTTTTGCGCAGTTGTTTTGACAAGCTTCATTGTAATTTGAAACCGTGAAATTAATTCAGTGAGCTTCATTCCTTGTGCTTGTAGTATTTTGATTTACGGTAAAGATAATAACAAGACAGAGATGCATTTGAATCTGACAAAGTTTTTAACTAAGTAAAATTGGAATTCTGTTGTTATTTTGGCCCGTCTGTCTGTCACCATTCGACAGACATGGCCTGCCCAGTCCCACTTTAGTTTTGTCGCTTTGCTTGCTCTTGACAGAGAGAAATGGAAAGATGGGAGGGTGGCCTTTGCCCAGCAGTGGGACAATCTAGGCTTTTAATAATAAATAATAAAATTGGAATTAACATTTTTTCATTCTTATAAAAGATGTTGAAGAACATTTATGCTAGGCACATGTTTAAAATTGAAGCTTAAGCTAAAATAAATCATCTCCGTCCACCAAACAAGTCTAAAAATATAAAATACATAGTACTCACATCGACAAAATGTTCGTCTACCAAGAGTTCGGCAAGAAGAGAGTTGACTGGACTACTGACATTGTTATTGAAAAGATTTATAAACTGCAAAGATTTCCCAGCCATTGTTAGCAGATAAGCCTCATTATTACTGTAACAAAAAAATAAGTTAAAACAAAAAGACATCGCCATCCTGCGACCCAGTTTTCGTTTTGCGTAATGATAACATGCTTGTTAAAGTGAGTAAATTTTAAATTGAATGAAAACTTTTATTTATTTTTCCTTGCACAAAAGTAGAAATAAAATCATTTTTCTAAAAGGAATTTAGATTGACTAGAGCCTTCTTTATTAGATTTAAGTACAAGTGTTTAATGATGATGGATGTACTCATATAATGTCAGTGTTTTACTTTAATAAATGAAGGATAATTGGACAGTAGTTCTGTTGGTTTTATACATTTGAATATTTTGAGTACATAGTATAGTTGTACTGTAGTTTAGTTCGTATACATAGAAACGCGCCATCAGTTACTTCGAGGCGTCTTTATAGGTGCAATTTCTGATTGAATTATCTCTGTTAAATCTTAGCGTAATAGGGATTAACCCTAAGTGAAAAGGACATATAAAACTGTTTTTGAAGTTTTGGACATTTATGATTTACAAAATTTCACATGAAAACGAAAACACTGGATGCCATTTTCCAACCGGTTTATCTGGAAACCTTTGTCCAGCTGTAAACATCCTATAGCTGAGATGATGACAATGATCATGAAATTTAACAACAAATACCTTTATATTGTTACTTGATATCCCATTGTCCAGTTTAATACTTACACAAAAACATAAAGCAGAAGTTCCACAATACTCTGATGGTCTTTTATGCTGGCTTGTCGGAATGTGTTACAAACTCTCACCAAAATCTTGATTGTAAAACTGCTCACTTTTAACGACCTTAACGCAATTTTGTCTTCTTGATTTTCCTGTAAATATTAATATACTTTATATGTAATTAAGACATTTAAAATATATTATGCTTTAAAGTACCCTTAAATAAGATATATACACCGTGATTTTTAGGTCGTTTTAAAAAAGTCTTCCACACAATGTATCCGTCATAAAATACCTCTAGGCGCGAATATATTTTTTTTATCATTAATTAAAATAATATGCATGAAAAAAATAAATAATACATTGGAAATATGAAACATCCTGTTAAAAATGTTTACGTATCAAACTGTTGAAGATACATGCTACATACTTACTGCGAACATTATGATTGCAATAGTAAGACAGCTGTTTTACGCTAAGGTGAATGACCTGTGATAAGACGCCGCCGCGCCGCCCGCGCGGCCCCTTTGGCACAAGGTTCGGACCGCGCTCACTACAGAGTGTTCGTAAAACTGCCTTGTGTCATAATAATGAATAATATTTTTATTCATTCAAATCTTAAAAAAAACATATTTTTTTATTATAAACGTTTACTAGTCATTGGATACATGAACTGGGCTGCTTTTGTAAAACGACCTAAAAGTCACGGTGTATATCATTTATTGCTACAATTTAAAAGGCCCCATAACCTCTAGTATGATCCTGGAATGCATGGGAGTAAGTAACTACCGGGTTGAAACACTGGGTACACCGAGTTCCCTCTCAGAGGCCTGTAAATGTCCCAGAAAACTTTCTGCGCTTCTGGAGGGTGTTGGGTTGGCTGGATTAACCGCCTCCGACACAACTACAGGGACAATGGGTAAAAAGAGCCAACATGCGGAAAATGGAGCCGACAACCAACCTCTAGTATGACGTTGAGGACAGGACTTACAAACAGTTGCCACAAAGTAGAGAAAAAAGTTAAGTTCTCAATGATGATTACCTGTAGTGCAGTATTTATATTACTAGTAACCACGGAACACAGTATCTTGGTACAGTCACTGTATATCCTCTTATTCTTGAGGCAGTGGGAGTACTTCTCACAAATCATGGTGTAAGCTTTCCATTGTTCAGCCATTGTCTTCACATCAAGACTCTGGACAATCTCACCGATCTTTAGATTGATGTCTAGTGCTGGAATAGTTAAGATAAGTTAAGGAAAATTCTAGAAAAGAAACCATAGTTTTACCTCAGTTTTGTTTTATTCAATTACTAGTTATACATCATGCATACACTACTTAATAAAAGATATTGTTATCTATTTATTTGTCAACAAACTATTCTATTAACCATCTACACAAATAGTTTATAAACTATACACAGTATGCATAAATTAAACAAATTTTCTTCTTTGTTCTTGTGTATAGAGCACAAGAACCAGTGTGTAACTAAACTTATTATTATTTATTACTAGCCGTTAGTGTCCCACTGCAGGGTAAAGGCCTCCCTTCCCTCCTTCCACTAAACTAAACTTAATCAATAAAAATATTTACCTGATGTCAGTATATCCTGTTCTTCTTTTTCAGTTAAATCAAATATAATGTGTTTTTCTAGAACCATTAAGTAAGTTAACTGCAGCTCATGGCAAGAGCGAAATAAGTCTTTCAGTTGTTGTTCCACATAGTTCAATTTGTTTCCATACAGAGATTCACTGAAAAACATAAAACAGTAAAATAAAAAGTTATATTCTGCCTAAAAGATGAGAAGATTGTTAAGCTGATTTAGTCTCTAAAACTTAAAATTGTTTTAAATAATTATTTACTAAGGTAGAATGAATGGTCACTTACCTATCCTTACAATGTGTAAACACTAGTTTAATAATCTGCCCGGTCACAGTAGGGAAGGTTTTCATTGAGCAACAAGCCATAGAAATAGATTCAATTACATTTTTAATTAAATCTGAAAGGGATTGTAACAAGCAAACAACATTATTCATGTACTCCACGAGTATATTTTGCTTGAAGCCTGTTCCAGTTAGTAAATCAGTTATGAGGTCCAAACTCTGAAAGCATAATTAGTGACTGAATAATTACGTATTTTAAGAAATAAATATGAGTTGCGGTTGTTTTATTCTTACCTGAGTAATACAGGCACTACAGTCCTCTAATAAAGTTGAAAATTTCATAGAAAATGATGTGTTCTTTATATCTTTTCTAATGGAAGAAAAAGCAAACTTTGTACTTGTTACCAGAGATTTATAAGTATCGCCGTCCATCTGATATTTTAGTCAAGGATAATTATCACAGAAATCTCATGAATTTTATATTATAAGGGCTCGCAAAGAATTATTCTGATTTAAAAGGATACAGTTGCTTCTTCAATGGGACTATTACAAAAGATATCAGTGCTTTCAGACAGAAAGTCAGAACTTTGTGAGTCATCCATATTAAAACAGCTTTCTTAATTTAATGCGACTATAAATTAGTTATATTTAATTTAATATTATCTAAAACGAGTATCATTACTTTCGACGACTTCCACCAAAACAAATAACTTCGTGTCCCGCTCAAATCAAACGTCACTTGAGCTCACAGAATACATATTACATATGCTCACATTCTCACAAGGAGCTTGAGCTCTACTCGATCACAGATTATAGAAGCACATGGTTGCATTGAGGACGTAATAAGACAGAGGTTGCGTTATTGTAGAAGTAATTTTAATCTTTGTTTTTGCATAATGCGTGTATATAACACGCATTATGCAAAAACAAAGATTATTCAAGTATTATTATAGGGTATTTTTTAAGAGTGTAATTGTAGTATTTTTGTTATAAGTACACCTAGACTTAAATGTTGTCATTTATTATATTGCATTTTGGTATTTTTTTACACAATATTATACAAGTCTGTTCCAGAGATGTAAGTTAATGTACGAGTAGTGAAGTAGCAAAGCGGGTGTCCCTCTTTTTTGGAATGTCACCCACCCGGTCTTTCAACTTTAAGAACAATATATACAAAAAAAAATCTTTTTCGGGGATTCCTCCTATCAAAATTTTAATAGTATAACTAATCTTTAAATCTTTCTTAGTTAACATAACAGTCGAAAAAATAAAATACCGTTGATTTATTAGATGAAAAATTTGATTGCAAAGTAATGATTTGCAATTCTCCAAAATACTATCAACTCAATGAAAATGACATAATTATACCTGTGGAATTTGTAGTTTGGGTTATCTGCTCCTGTTACAGAGCATTCACCCACGGAAAATGTGACTATATGACCACAGATCTGACTATGACAACACTTAGAACACTATTATTATACATTTGTCAATATTTATAAACCAATTTTAAAACCAATGTGCGTGTACTTGCTGACTAAAAAATAGCCAAAATCAGCTGTCGTTCATCCCTTTCACTCGCAGGCAATGTGCATCTGATCATAACTTCTCTTTCGCTCTCTTTGTTGCTCTTTAATTCTTTCTATATTATTACGTATAATAGGTCTGTGGATGAAATCTTACAATTGTCTAAAGCCCGCATGTGTAAAGAAACTTTTAAGTCACAACAATGTCACTGTCAGTATAAGTCAATTTCACGTGTTACTTTGTGAATGCAAAACACGCGGCCGGTTCGCGGTTTCATTTCTTAATAATATTTTTAGTATTGGTTGCTAATACATGAATTGTTGGCCGCCGGAATGATAAAATGTCGGCCGGCAACATGTTGGAGGCACTTAAAGCCATAGGAGCTGAAACCAAAACAACTGAACTAACAAAAACGTGCAACGAACTCCAGGTTAGTATTTTATTCAATAATATTCTTTACTATGTTCTAATCTCAAATCGTTAGTTATTAACATAGGGATAATAAACGCATACTTAATTTAAAAAATATGTTGCAGTTGAATAACATAATATCGTCATATAAACCTTGCATAAATTCGGGGCAAAAAGTATTATCTTAAAAGAAATATAAGAGAGGGAGCCATTCTTATAGTAATTAGCGGTCAGTGGGTACCCTTCGACGCGATACATTACATATATACTATAGGGTTAACATAGATCAAAACTTTACAGTGATTCTTTTGAATGTAAGTTAGAATTATTTCAAAGTGATATTAATTATTGTGTAATTTATGAACTACATATTTTAGCGTGTGATCTACACAAATATTTACTGATTGTCACTGGACCTTTCAACCCTGAACTATTAATAGACCTAATGGAATATTATGTTGTCTGTTAAACACAGACAACATAATATTCCATTTCATGATTATAGATGAAAAAAGTTAAATGAAAAATTATTTTTTTTTGCAGCCTACCATATTATTATGTTTACTCAATGACATCACATTGCAACTTAGTATACAGGGAGACTTCGAATTCGTGGGCAATATTTTAAACTAAGACACTATTAATGATACCTACTTCTTAGATTTGTTGGACTATAATTTACCTACGAAGTTAATACGTAGTTATGACCGCCCTAAGCCGGCTCAGTATGAAGGGAAAGTTGGTAATAAATAAAGTTGTCATCAATTTATCATTTACCTGATTCAAACGGGGTCACAAAGTTAGCAGTTAGCATTGACGCGTCTATGTACTTAAAGTGTGCGTAGTGTAGATATTATTATAGCGCGACGCGCAATGACTTGATATTAGGTACTTGATTCATGTATTTTCAAAAACTATTTTTATTGCGTAAAAGTAGCCCTAACGCAATTAGTGTCATTAATAGTGTCTTAGTTTAAAATATTGCCCACGAATTCCAAGTCTCCCTGTAGATAGAATTATGACACAACAACTTTAGGCCTTGCAATAGTATGCTAATAAATTTGTTTACTATATGTATGTATGTAATATTATTTTATGATCAATGTTAATTTAGGGTGATACTGTGTTTATTTTGTATGGATTCAATGTTTTCTCTTTTCTTTTATAAATCAAGACAGAATTACATTGTTGCACAAAATAATCACCAATAATAATTACAAATAATGTTATTTGTGTCTTAACGCATGGCACTTATCAGCAAACTAACCTTTTCAAGTAACAGGTATCATTCTAGCTTATTCTTTTTTCAGAAATCAATAAATTCTGCTAAGTTCAATATTCAAACTGCTATTAAAAAATTATCAGACTTTATTCTCAAAGTTGAAGATGCAATACTTTTTAAGAAATACTTATCAAATGTATTACTTGCATTAGTATCTGCTAAAATCCCGTTAAAACCAGTATTTTCCAATTTGGACTCGGATACATGCACTGACAATGAGAAGACCAGCCATTTGGAATACTCTGTTGTGTTGGCAGCATTGAGTGATCATCCAGATATTTTGCAGTAAGTATAGTTTATGTTGACTGCTTCAATAAGGTCTTTTATGACCATGCAAGCTTGGCTACAGTCATTAAATTAGCCTACTGAATTCCACTGCTGGACGAAGGCCCTTCACAATGTATGCCATATGTGCCATTCTCTTCCGGTCTTCTGCATCCAGTCTATACCAGCCTTTTTTTTCAGTGGTTACAAAATGTAAATTGATTAAATTTGATTTGACTGATGATCAACAAAGTATTGTCACAATCCTAAATCTAAAATTAAAATGTTATATTTTTAGGTATGCCTTAAAATATCTGGAGATCAATCAAGTGCCACCCTTTGAAGTATTTATCCACCATGAGGACTCTTACAATGTCGCTCCCAAGAAGCGCAGACTCATTGATTGCAGACAGAAGATCACTGACAAACAGATAGTACTGTGCTCCTATGCCTTGCTCAGCAAACTGCCAAATGAATTATCTGCTAAATGGGACTGGACTAAGTTTGTTAGTAGTTTTAGTCGCCATGAGGATCCAGAAGTCAGATGGTAAGATATTCTATAGTTTTTGAGTGTCTCATGGAATAATTGGTTGTTATAAAATTAAAAGGAGTTTTGAATTGGGTTAGTTATTGGATTCTTGATTTTATACTGTAAAAGTGCTTGAAAAAAGGCTACACAGATTAGATATATCTGTGTCATATATTATTATTATAGTAGACTGTTTTGATTTTTCGGCGCAGGTTTGATACATAACAATTTTTTGTTCCTTGTTTCTTTATAATGCAGACAGAGGGAGCATTTTTTGTATTTAAAGCTATTCGGCGTATCTAACCTTGACTGATTTTTTTGTTCTATTTGAGTCTCAAAGTCATGCACTTATAGTTTCATAAAAACTTGACAAATATAATCTTATTCCTAAGGACATAAACTCTAGTATGATACATGTAATTAAGTTCTTTTTTGCCTACAGGATGGTCAAAGAGTGCATGGCAATAGTAACAAATATGACAGAAGCTCAATCAAAGAAACTTTCGAAAATCCTAGAAATACCTGACCAGGATTGTCTACAAAGCATAGAGAGTAATAAAACTGAATCTGTTCACACCATGGAGGTCATAAAAAGTGATCTTAACCCGGACAATATTGTGAATATTGATGGTATATTATTACCTATATATGAGAAGAATAATGTCCAGAAAGGGAACTTAGTTCCAGTGAAATCTACTGTTAATAATTTGAGGAGTTTAGCTTTGGCTGTTGCATCAGGTATATTAAACTTGTATCTTGCAATTATCAAAACTTTCAGATTTTAACAAACTACTTTGTATAGATAATTATAAATAATAAAATGTTTATTGACACCAGGAGTAAGTATGTTCGTTACAATTTTCTGCTTAAAATTAATAGGCTAATAACAGAACAAACTTAGCATAGATTTAGCATTAATGTCTTATCAAAAGGTACTGCAAGCAGTCCTATCATTACAGCTGTAACAAAAGTATACTTACATCCTCTTTGAGAAATCTCACAGTAGCAAACTGTATGTCATTTAAAACAAATTCCCCGACTTGTTTTTGCATGTGTATGCCTAACCAAAAAATCTTCTTCCAGGTCAAGCCCTAAGTCTTATGGGTCCCGTTGGCTCTGGTAAAACCTCTCTAGTGGAACATTTAGCGTCCATCACTGGTCGGAAAGGATCAGCCTTCAAGAAGGTGCAGCTAGGAGACCAGACGGATTCCCGCATGCTGCTAGGTTCCCATCAATGTACTGATATACCTGGAGAATTTGTATGGAGCCCAGGGGTTTTAACTGAGGTAAAACTGTTATTAATTTAGTGTGAATAAGTCATAATTCTATTCTTCTATTATTAAAATGTAAATATTATATGGAGTTTCCTTCCAGTTCTTCTCCATAAGAATGACACTTACGAACCGCGCAACTAATATCATTAATTAATGTTTCGAATGTGCTTACAAAGACCTACTTGATATAAAAATATTTTGATTTTATAAGTTAGGCTGACTCAGTCATAGCTAAACAAAGTATTGCTAAATTCTATGGACCATTTTTTAAATAAAAAATAGAGGTCCATGCAACCAATGTAAGGCAAGAACCTTTAACTGGCGTAAGCGTGACCAACATGACTTTGTAATGTAGTATGATTAATATTATGTGGTGAATACAGTTTAGCACATGTTTCTGAAAACCTGCATATTAAAATTTCTATACTAAATGAATTGTTTGATCAGTTTGCTTATCTTTGTTTGCACTTTAAATTTGGGTAACCTTGAAAAGATATTATAATATTAACTGTTGCATGGTTTTGTTCCACTATTGTAGTTGGTAGATAAGTAGTAAAATATGACCTTGTTGTTGTTTTGCTGTATGAAATGTTGTTCTTTTTTTATTTTATAATGAACGTTACAAATATCAATTTTAGGCTGTACAAAATGGACATTGGCTATTGCTAGAAGACATAGATGCCGCAGCTTTGGATGTGGCATCGACTCTTAGCTCCCTCTTAGAAAGAAACACCCTGTGTGTGCCGGGCTATCGTGATTCCTTGCCAGTCACACCTGGCTTTCAACTATTCGTTACGCAAAGGTTAGTTATGACAATACAAAGTAAATTCAAACTTATGTGTATGTAACAGAGTACATTTTTATATACGTCTGGTTGTATAAAAGTTCTTATGTTATTTCAATGTAAATTAGATCTTATGTATTAATAACACAGTATATTTTCAAACACTTGTTTCAGAACATTGACAACCAATTATGGGTTTCAAAAGAAAATGTCCAGTTCGAGTACTTTACTCCAGAAACATTTGACACAAATTAATGTGGAGCCACTGTCACGGTCAGAACTGGCAGAGGTCATTCAAACCCTCTATCCGCCATTGAAAACAATCTGTCCGAGAATGATCGAAGTTTTCATGATGTTCTCTGTAGGAAGTCATGATACTTCCTTACAGACTACTGAAGCTGTTAAAAACGACCAAGAAAAGAACCTCACTCTCTTAAGAGGATCAAGATTAATATCCACAAGAGACTTGCTGAAATGGTGCTCCAGATCTGTTGTCGGATTTAATGTTTCTAGTCCTGAATCAGCATTAAAAGTCCTACAGGACGCTTTAGACATTTTCACTTGCTCCGTATCATCTCCCGAACATAGACTGGAGTTAGCCAAAAGGGTGGGATTATGTCTTGGTATAGTCGAAACCAAATCCGAATTTTACTGCAAACATTACAAGCCAAGCGTTTCCCTAAGACATGACTACTTAGAAGTCGGTCGATCTAAAGTTCCAAGGGTAGAAAAGACTTTGGAAACCATTGATTTTGATAACAAGCAAACTGTCTTCTCGTTTACTCGTCAATCCGCTTGTTTGCTAGAAAGGATAGCCTGTTGTGTTACGTCAAACGAGCCAGTATTACTTGTGGGTGAAACTGGAACTGGGAAAACCTCATCGGTTCAGTACTTGGCGAGACAAACAGGACACAAACTTGTAGTCGTAAACATGAATCAACAATCCGACTCAGCTGATTTACTAGGTGGATACAAACCAGTAGACTTGAAATTCGTAATCAGACCTATCAAACTCCAATTCGAAGACCTTTTTCGAAGCTATTATAACACTGAAAAGAACAAGAAATTCTTGGGACACATAGAAACTTGCTACGAAAAAGAAAACTGGACTGCTTTGGTTGCGTTGATGAAGCAGAGCCATAAAGCGGCGGTAAACAGATTAATGGCGGAAAAGAAAGAATTGATTCTCAAAATGTGGTTATCCTTTGGTTATAAGCTAACGAAACTGGAGCAACAAATCAAGGCAGCTTCGAAATTAACGTTCGCATTTATCGAAGGGTCTCTAGTCAAAGCAATGCAGGAAGGACACTGGGTGTTATTGGATGAAATAAATTTAGCTTCCGCCGAAATTTTAGAGTGCTTAGCTGGTCTCCTAGAAGACAAAAGTGAGACGATAGATTTGCTAGAAAAGGGAGATAAGGTTCCTATAAAGAGGCATCCTGATTTCACCCTATTTGCTTGTATGAATCCAGCAACAGATGTCGGTAAGAAAGACTTGCCTGCAGGCCTCAGAAATAGGTTCACAGAATTCTTTATCGACGAGTTGACGGAAAGAAATGATTTGATGTTGCTCATTGGAGACTATTTATACCATATGAATTTAACTGGGGCTATTCTGGAAGCCATATACAGTTTCTATGCCAGTATAAAGAAAGAAGCAAAATTGAATCTTGTGGATGGATCAGGTATTGTATTCTCTATCTATTAGTATTAAGGTTCAAAATCGTTTAAACTTTTTTGTTAATTGTTCTTATTTTTCAGGAAATACGCCCCATTATTCGTTGAGAACGCTATGTAGAGCGTTGACAGCGGCTGCCAAAGCAAAATGCGGAACTGTAACTAGATCTTTATTTGAAGCATTTTGTCTATCATTCCTAACTCAATTAGATAGTTCATCGCATCCAAAAGTAGAAGCTATGATTGCTAAGTATGAATTCATAATAATATTGATCCTTTTGTAAAGAAAATAATACGTAAGTTTTATAATTAAATTGTTTTATTTTTTGCAGGGCTGTAATTGGCAAGAAAAACATAAAGTCAGTACTAAACCAACTTATTCCGGAACCAAAAGTTATCGGCCAAAGTTACTTACTTTTTGAAGGACATTGGATTCCGCAAGGAAAGCTCGATATAGTAATACCAGAGGGTTATATCCTTACTCCAACTGTAAAGAAAAATCTTCGTGATATCGCGAGGATCATATCACTCGGTCGTTTACCGATCTTACTGCAAGGTGACACATCAGTAGGTAAAACGTCTCTTATAACTTACATTGCCAAAGCATCAGGGAACTATTGTGTCAGGATAAATAACCACGAACACACAGACCTACAAGAGTATATAGGGTCTTATGCCACGGATGCCAGCGGTAAACTGGTCTTCAAAGAGGGTGTTCTAGTCGAAGCGATGAGGAAAGGCTACTGGATCATACTTGACGAACTTAATCTAGCACCAAGTGACGTGTTAGAAGCTTTAAACCGTGTACTTGATGATAATAGAGAACTATTCATACCGGAAACTCAGCAAGTTGTCAAAGCAGACCCCAATTTCATGTTGTTCGCTACTCAGAACCCTCCAGGTTTATACGGTGGAAGGAAAATGTTGTCCAGAGCATTTAGGAATAGATTCGTCGAGTTACATTTCGATGAGATACCAAAGAGAGAGCTCGAGACAATATTGCACCAAAGATGTCATGTTCCACCCGCTTACAGTAAGAAAATGATAGCTGTTATGGCTGACCTACAAATCAGACGTCGTGGTTCAGCTGCTGTACAAGGCAAAGACGGTTTTATCACTCTGCGAGACTTATTCAGATGGGGACAAAGATATAAAAATGTTTCAAAAGATTCGTTAACTAGTGACAAGTTTTATGACTGGGATCAGCATATAGCTGATGAAGGCTACCTTATCTTAGCTGGTAAGGTACGACAGACAGACGAAAGAAGTATTATAGAAGAAGTTATTGAGAAACATATCAAGAGGAAGGTTATTCCTGACAATTTGTTCAGTCTGCATCCAGCTACATCGCCTGTAACGAAACCTATATTAGAAACTATCCTAAACAATCAACTGGAAGAATTTTCTCATGTGGTATGGACATATAATATGAGGAGATTGGCAGTTTTGATAGCCAAGTCTTTCAGCTTTGACGAACCAGTATTATTGGTAGGTGAAACAGGCTGTGGTAAAACAACGATTTGCCAAGTGCTAGCAGCCTTAAAGAAACGACAATTGCTTTCGGTCAATTGTCACATGCACACTGAAAGTTCTGACTTCTTAGGAGGGCTACGGCCTGTACGACAATATAAAAATGACGGAAGACTATTCGAATGGGTCGACGGTCCTTTAATAAAGGCTATGGAAACTGGTAACATGTTCCTAGCTGATGAAATATCACTAGCTGATGATAGCGTGTTAGAAAGAATGAACTCTTTGCTAGAACCTGAAAGGCAGTTAGTGTTAGCAGAAAGGGGAATGGAGGAAAACAGGGATATCGTTGTTATTACAGCGAATAAGAATTTCCATTTCATTGGAACTATGAATCCTGGAGGCGATTTTGGTAAGAAAGAACTGTCGCCTGCTCTTCGTAATCGATTTACAGAAATTTGGTGCGACAGTGTCACATCTAGAGAAGATTTACTGAAAGTGCTTGAGAAAAGTGTTAGCAAAGGCGTCTCGTTAGGAAACCAAGAGGATGGTAGCTCAGGAATCGGAACAGCGATCCTAAATTTTGCCGATTGGTTGAAGAACTCGGAAGTGACGAATAAATTCCCGTTCAGTATACGTGACTTACTCTCGTGGGTCCACTTCATCAATATAACAGTTGCTAAGAAACTTTTAGATACTCCTGAAGCGTATGTACACGGCGCATGCATGACTTTCTTGGATTGCTTCGGCACAGCCTTAACAGGCCATATAGAATCAGAAACATTGGTCCTATTAAGAAAAAATGCGATCAATTTTTTGCTCAACCAAATCAGAACTGTTGGCAACGAGTACACTGAGAGTTTGACAGAAATGCTAAGCAGTAAACAAACTCAGTTTGTAGCCGAATGTGGTCCAGACGTGTTTGGCATAAAACCTTTTTATGTAGAAGTTGGAGAAAATGTGAATATTACTGATGTAGATCAGAATTTCACGTTCACGGCGCCTACAACGGGAGCGAATACTTTGAGACTGTTGCGTGGTATGCAACTGAATAAAGCAATCCTATTGGAAGGAAACCCAGGAGTTGGAAAGACTAGCTTAGTGACTGCTTTAGCCAAATCTTCCGGTCATAAAGTTGTTAGAATTAATTTGAGTGATCAAACGGTAAGAATTCTCTGTTCTTGTTATGAAAATAGTCATAAAATGTGTTATGATGATACTAATTATTGTTTGTATTTTCAGGACATAACGGACCTATTCGGAACAGACTTGCCTACAGAAGATGGATCTTTTACATTCAAAGAAGGAGCATTTTTAAGTGCTCTACAGAATGGCGATTGGATTCTTTTAGACGAACTCAATTTAGCACCTCAACCAGTGCTAGAAGGTCTCAACGCGTGTTTGGATCACAGAGGAGAGGTATTCATTCCAGAATTAGGGAGAACTTTCAAAGTTAAAGAGCAAACGAAATTGTTCGCTTGTCAGAATCCTTTGAAGCAAGGTGGCGCTCGACGCGGCCTCCCCATATCATTCTTAAACAGATTCACACAAGTATACATCGATACTTTGACTAAAGAAGACTTGATATACATTGTGGAGTCGCAGTACCCAAGCATACCCAAAGATATTGCCCACAGAATAGTACAGTTCAATTGCAAAGTTGCTTATGAAGTTACCGAAATCCAGTCTTGGGGACATAGGGGTGCACCTTGGGAAATGAACCTTAGAGACATACAGAGGTGGTGCGAAGCTCTAATCAAAGACCAGGAAGAAGGCAAGGCGTTATGTCCTGGGAAGTTTATAGATATGCTCTACGTTAATCGTATGAGAACGGAAGAGGATAAAGCTAGAATGACGCAAACATATGACGAAATATTCCTCCCCCAATTTCCAAGAAGTGATAGCACTCCTCAATTTGACGTAAACGATAAAGAAATTATTATTGGAGACGTTATCTTAGACAGAAACGCTGAAAAAGTATTCAAAAACCGTAGAGCAATTGAAACAAACTTGTTAGTATTGAGAAATCAGTTGCCGACGTTGAAAGCATTGGCACAAAGTATCAAAATGAACTGGCTGTCCATTTTAGTTGGACCCTCAGCTACGGGCAAAAGTTGTATAGTTCAAGTCCTTGCTGATTTGACAGGCAATGAACTGCAAGTCGTACCAGTGACGTCAGCAATGGACGTCTCCGACTTACTTGGAGGTTTCGAACAAGTAGATTTTAATAGAAATCTCGAAAGTTTATTCGATAAGATCGAGACTTTAACAATACAGACTGTTAGAAAAGTTTGGTTGAACCAAAAGAATGAAGATAAGAAGTCAAATCAGTTACTAAGTGAACTATATCAGTACAAGTCTTTCCAGGCTGTTTCAAGCGAGATATCAAAGGATAACATGGAAAAGTTCAAAGAAAAAGTCCAATTTCTTCTCAACCATTGCGATTTGCTTCTGAATAACAACGAGACATTTGATAATATATCCACAATGTTACAAAACGTTGTAACCAGTTTAAAAAAGCTTTCGAACAAAATTTCCAACTTAACATCAGTGAACGCCGGTGGAAAGTTTGAATATGTAGACTCCTTGCTCGTCAAAACCATGATTGAAGGGTCTTGGTTGCTCCTAGACAATGTGAATCTCACTACTGCGGCAGTGCTAGATAGATTGAACGGGCTGTTAGAACCGAATGGTGTCTTAAGCATCCCTGAAAGGGGAGATATGAGCGAAATAAGACCGCACCGGAATTTCAGAGTGTTTTTCACTATGGACCCGAAATATGGGGAGATTTCGAGAGCTATGAGGAATCGAGGAGTGGAAATCTCGCTGCTAAGACCTGATACTATGCAGAACCTGCGTTTGTCTGATACGGAAAATTCACTGGATTTGTCGGCTCTGCTGTCATCGTGTGGACTGCCGTGTGAATACCATGAGATTACCATCAAATGTCATGAGCTGATGCAGTCCTTTATACAAGGTATGTATATGTACTTTATTTCTTTAAGAATTTTGTGTACGTAGTTATACAGGGTGTAATGAAACGACTATAACGATCGTGAAGGGGCATATGTAGTCTCGTGTTACAAACACATTGCTGCGACTTTTACTTCGATACGCGATTATGATTTTTCCCCGTTCAAATTAATTCATAATGCTAAATTTCCCCACCGTTATTAGTGGCCACACTGAACATATGATAAAGTTCGGGTCATGACCTGAACTCAAGAATGGCCGCTAGCGCAAGCGCAAGTGTTTGATACTTTGATCATATCGCCAAAAATACCGTTGCAAATCAATTTCAACTTTACTGGTAACGACACAAGGTTAAACACTTTACGTAAATTATCCCAAAATTGTATGCTATTTATTGAATTTATTTTCTATTTTCTACAAGTTTACGGCGGTATCTTCGTTGTGAGCCGTGAGCTGACATTATTAATTGAACAGTCATTTTGTATTTATCTACCACAAAATAATATCAATACTACACTAGGTAGTAGTACGACAAACGATACGATGATTAATAAGTTGTTTTCGAAATATCAAAGATCAAGAATTGTCGATCGTGCTACTCCGTCAGCTGACGATCGAGAATTCGTAACAATGACTACTCGTCAACGGTTTCGACATACAAACTCTCTACTACTACTACTTGACCTCTGTTTACCTGGTCCTTGCAATACAATTCTAACCAAAAATAATAACTATGAGAAAGGAACGTAGGTATGAAATTCACTTGACTAGTCTAGGTATGTTTAGCGAGTCGTTAAAGTCGCAATAATTATTTTGATTTTATTTGTGTGTGTGCGATGATAACAATGTTAATGGTACTTACAGGTGTATGTAGGTGGCCAGCAACCTGGTATTCCGGCAATTTACGTGCGTAATAAAGCTACCACTTTTAATTGTAAATTTTGTTTATCGTGCTTGACTTTAACATTCCTCTGAACCGTTTAATCACATTTCTTAATGTAACACTGATACTTTCACACCTGTACTGGCTTTAAGACTCGCCTTAACACTCACAATTTGGCTCGTTATGTGAAGATGATGCTAGTAATACTTGTACCGACGGCATTGTTACACCACTCGCAAACAACATTGCGCGTCAAACTTCCTTCGGACACTTGATATTGAAATAAGTTACGTTAGAGTACGCCATAACTTCTCGCGAAAAACTTATAACTATTCGGAGATCTTATCGACACAAATTTATACACGAGACTGATGTCGGGATAAGGATGATCAATAGTCATCGATGGTAAAGAAATAACGATGTTTAGCTGGAAAACATCAAGCAATCGTACGTCTTGTCGGAAGCGCTTTCTACACGAGACTGAGTGTCGTCAGTGTCGCTCGGCCGGTCGGCGGCATCATCAAAGGAATCCGCGGTAGTTGTGCACGCGCCGAAAGGGCTGGCGGTTCCTTTGACATAAAATAAATAACATTATTTTTTGACATTTTATTTTATTTTGGACTGGTCGGCTCCTTTGAAGCAATAGTACAATAGATCACATAGATGCCGCGGTGGTGTGGAGTATTGTCAGTGTTATGAAATTTTGCCGAGTTTTGGGGAGAATTTTGCGTTAGATGGATGGAACAAAAATTAATAACTTTAACAGTTTTTGATATTGACCTCCAAAAATACGTTTTCTGGTATTTAGATTGATAGTAGTATACGCCTGTTCAGGAACGTTATAGTAGTTTTCTTACACCCTGTATAAATAACTGAATACTTTCAGTTATTTTTACAATATCTATTGCTAGTCAATTCAGATAAACATGTTGAAAGTAAGATACCTACTGCAAATATTTTCTTCACCACTCCTTAATTCTTCTCCGTTCTTAACTAGTTTAGGGTTTAGACCATCTTGAATTTACCCCACGGTAAGAACAATATATTCTTTCTGTTTCAGTGTTCGAGCCACCAGCTATTTCACACTTACTACAAGCGGCACATTTAACAAGCCAACAAATAGTGCGAGGTATTTCAACCACTACCGCCTTTGTGAACAGTTTCTCTGACGTTTACATCAAACCACGTTGTGGCGGGGACTTCACTTCTGACGTTAGAGCTTCACTTGCCGAAATGAAAAACTCTATGCTCAAAGCTTTAGAGAAATTAATGGAAGAAGAAAAACAGAGTACCAAAGATGTAACTAAACCAACTACATCTCATACGCTAACGGTTAAAGGTCTATGCTCAAATTCGTCTGTCGAAATCGCTAAACAAATTGCTTATATCGCATCACAGGAGACTAGAGATGGAAAAGACTCTTCAAACTTACATATACTCTTTACTTTGAGTTCTGTCTACCAAAAAGTCCCGCCACACCTTTGCCAAACTGTCTACACTATTGTCAAAGACAGCTTAAACACAGATAAGAGTAAACAAGCCAAATTAGCTCAAAAACTCAATGACACAGCTTATGAGTTTTACAAAGAGTACGTAGACTTACAGTCTTATAAACGATATTATCCGGAATCAAATAATTTAGATGACGAAGTCATACACATATGTAATACAGAAGGACTTCTTCTACTAAACAATCTAATGGATTCATATCTGCATGATACGATACCTACAAATAACTTCTCCGTATTAGATTACTCGTCAGCTGTTTTGTCTGGCAAATTGACGGACGACTTTGTAGAGTATCCCATACTGAAGTTCTGTCAGAAATACGTCGAGAAAGTCAATGAGTTTATTGAAGGAGCCATTGAAAGAGCTCAAGACTCCTTAGATGATAAGACAGCTTGTAATATCACCCAGCTTTTGAACTGGCGTAATAGATTCGTGAAGTTGTCTAACGAAGCGATATTCGCACCCAACCAAGGGAAACGACGACATGTTCTAAGGGAGGATATTGTTCCTTTACTATACGCTCACAGCAAATGGCTGCAGAAACATTTAATCCAGTTACTGTGCAAGCTTTTACCTCAAAATGAGAATATAATAAAAAAGTTCAACACAGCAATTAAAAGTATAATACTCAACAGTGATAATGAAAATACGGAGATGACAAAATTGAGCAAGAAGATGAGGAAAATGTACAGTCAACCGAAATTGTTCGTCAACCAGGAAGAATACGACTTATCCTGTGAAAAGACTAAAGTATACGACAGATTGACTCTAGATATGAACCAGCCGATATCAAAGCAAGGGAACAAGCTATTTGTCGAAAACTATGCTGTAACCGACATGCAATTAGCCTTAGACGTACCAGACAAAGAAAAACTGGTTTTAATTCAAGAAAATATTACTAAGTTCATTGATAGTAAAGAGTTTGGTAAATTAAGTCCTCAAGTGAGACTCCTTCCTATAATATCATATGTTGTTCAGAGAATATTGACAATGTTACAAAGGGAGCTTTTGGAGGCGGTATCTCAATTGTCAAAGGAGGATAAATATATTAAGTTTGATTCAACAGAAGTGTTATACAGTTTGGTTCAGATTGGCAAAACGACTAAAGGTTTTCCGCCTGCCTTGTTGAATATTGTTGAAGTGTTGCTGAAATTGCAAGAGAATAGCCAGGGGAGTCTAAGTGAAAGGTAAGGTCATTTTTTTTTTCTTTTCTTTATATTTCGCCCACCTTTGGGCATATACCTCTTCAAAGCACCTCCACTCAGCACGGTTGGTTTGTTTCTCGAGTTCGTTAAGTTTCACAATATTCTGTTACAGCAGGTGAACTTAAAAAATTAGGTATGGTACTGACAGTTTACTAAATAGTAAAAAATACTCTATTTTTGTGTGGATGGCAGTCAAATATTTGATTTAAAAGATTTTCTTAAGATAAGATAGTATGATTATTACGTTGTTAATAAAGAAACTAATATATTTTTTGCTGTTACTTTAATGTTACCCTTTGCTTACCTATATTTGTATCTTTTTCAGAATATCATCCCTTTCTGTAAAATTCTGGGATGAATATTACAAAGCAGTAGTTTACGCTCCTGCTTTCTATCCTGGGCCGTTTTTGTCACCACGTAATGTTGAAGACACAGAGTCGGTTGAAGTTATTCCTGTCAACAGCAAGAGATTATCCAAGAATGTTCCACTTCTGCCTTATTATTTGCAGAAGTTTACTGTGTCTTCTAATAATACTGGTAAGTTTACTTAAAAAAAAATATTTCACAGTCAAAAGTCATTTAATTGTAAGGAAAAACCCCTTACAATAAAAGATTCAATATTACCATAAAAATACTCAACAAAGAATACAAATGTCCAAATCATCTCAAACAAGTCAATGCCTGCGGTGACCGCAATGGTTTTGGAAGAGGTTTTTGCTTGTCATTATTATATATAGCATCGAAGCGTCTATATAATAAGTCGACCTCAGAGTTTAATTTACGACCGTATTTCAATGTAGATAAGGTCGATAATGCCAATAACCTAATATAACTCTGCTTTTTATTTAGATTCCAAACTTGTACTGGCTTATGAAGCAGTATCCATGGAGGATCATGCTGACTACTCCATTCAACTTGGCACGATACAAAATATTTTATGGAAGAATATTGCCACATTAGATTCGTCAGTTTCATTGAAAATGTATGTATACAAGCTTCTTTATATTAGTAAATTAATTTGAATAACTAAAACTTTTGCTATTATATACTAAATTGTCTATTTCTTACAGAATATCAGACGCAAAATTCGAAATGAAGAAATTTGAACAACTAGTCCATTATCTCCATTCAACACTCACTCTAACAAACGGAAAATCTTTCGATGATCTGTCCATACAAACAATACAAATGCTTCAGACTTACCTAAAACAAGACTCTTTTGTCGACTCTCTAGCTCAAGCCAACAACATTTACAAAGAACTCAAAACTTTAATCGAAAACGTCGATGACGTCACAAAGGCAAAGATTTTGACGTCACAACTGTCTTTGATTACAAGTCTTTTAGTCATAAAAGTGATGTCAGAAATGAACCAAATAGATCACGTTGAGAAATACCGTCTAAAAGTTCAATATATTCAAGAAGATATTGAAATGTTTGAAGCGTTATTAGGAGCTTATTATTTCCATGGTCTTGTATCGGGCAGTATTAACGGTAAAGAAACTGTCTCTAAGCCATCGCAAGTACCGATATCTAGTATGAGGAATAGTGAGTTGAATGAATGTGGTCTGAATAAGGTACATCCACATTGTAGTGTTGTAATGGAGTTAAGACAAACGACCGCGGAAAGGATCACTAAATACAAATTAGGGAATACGTTTAGACCAGCAGAGCCATCTTACAACAGTTTTGTGAAAGTAAGTATACTTTGATCGTCACTTTTTTGTATATTTTCACTGAAATGACTGAAGAAAAATGAGTTTCTTCACTATCCCCTTATTTTCATGAGTAGTTTTGTTTTATATCAAAACGGTTATAATCTTCAAGAAGAAAGATCTTTGCTGAACCGTTGTAAGTAATTTGACTGGATTTTTATTTTAACTCTTATTATTTCAGGACTGCAAACACTTCACAAAATCGGTTCTAGCACCAAAAACAACAAAAAGCCTCGCTTCAAATCTCATATCAGCGTGTGACAACTTGTACGAGAACTTACAAAGCAACACTGTAACCAAATCAGTAATTTTAAGAGGCCAAATAGTAGCCAAAGAAACATCCTCTTGGTTATACTCAGTCAACGCATTCTATAAGAAGATAGAAATATACTCAGACGCTTTCCCAGACTTAGCAAAACCTTTACAGAGTTCTATATCCCAATTAGTCTACAGTTTCACCTCCTTGAATGATTTAATTCGAGAATTGATAGTTAAAATTGAACAAGGTCCAATACTCAAAGAGGTTGTGACTGATTTGATGATATACCCTAATAGCGTCCCAAGCAGGGTGAATAAAGAGGATTACTTGAACAGATTTGTGACCTCAAAGTTCGTTGGTTTGTTGAATAGAAATGTTCTTGCGGCGAACGATGAATTGTTTACTGCGGAGATGGAGAATATTCAGTGAGTATTATAAATATGTTTTGTTTTGTTAATAGCAGAACCCATGCATAACCAGCGCTAACGTTGGTTGAATTGCTCTGATGTAATGAAGTGATAAATCACATTCTTGACTGTTGAAAAGACCTGTCATTTTAATAAATTTGAGCAATTCAATCAGCAAAGTTGTCATGGTCACGGAAAAGACTGCTTTTAAACTTTTGTCCTTATCCGTGGTACCTACAGAGGGGTTAAAACATTAATAATTTCAATAATAATAACCAGAAGAAATCTTTAAAAATCATTTTTCATCTTCCAGAGTTCTCAAAATGAACTTGTTGGAGCTGAAAATGCATTGCACAGCGTTGGACAAACTGGATAAAATGACGACAGAGACAGTGTTGGTGACGTTAAACTCTTTAGTGAAGACCTGGGAGCAGCAACAAAGGGATATCGAGAAGAGGAAACAAGATGATGATGCGTTATATGTTACGAAGTAAGGGAATTTGAATATTTTTAAGAAACTTAAAAAAAAAAATTAGAATTATGTAGTTGATTTATTTTGTTTTTTTTTTTACACTACCTTGTGAAGAGTTCATGACTAGTTAGTAAATACAAGGCCAGTGGCCAGTCAGTTTTTTTAGTAAACTTTTTGTATCCACTTGTAGGCAAAGGTTTTCTCCATTTGATTTGACCTAAACCCAATTATAGTGAAAGAGCTACTGTTGCCGAATTATTACTAATTCTAATAATTTGTATACTTTAGATCAAAATGCGAAGACGAAGATGAAGACGCACTAGCCTTACTCGAAATGCAGGAAATGTTCCCATCATACTCGGACCAAGACTTCGCGGAATTCAAACCCGCGACCCTAGAACAAAAGCCAGTAAAACCTCAAACCGCAGAAAAGAAACCAACATTCCTAATTTCTTCAGAAGACATCTCTCTTGTATACAAATGGCACTCAAACTTAGTACGCAATATGACGTCAACGGAATGGTTACCCGCCCGAAAGAATGCGCTAGTG
Organism: Chrysodeixis includens; assembly: GCA_941860345.1. Taxonomy (NCBI): domain Eukaryota; kingdom Metazoa; phylum Arthropoda; class Insecta; order Lepidoptera; family Noctuidae; genus Chrysodeixis; species Chrysodeixis includens. Next base: position 4,694,803 of record OW796104.1, on the reverse strand, counting down.
AATGACGTGACGTGTGCGTTCTTGGAGCGGTATCTCACATTTAGTCGGGTTATCAATAATGCGTGGGAGGGGCTGGATGCGGAATTTGAAGGAACTATTTCGCCTAGTCTGATGGTGTTGATTGCTCAGATTAAGGCTAAAGTTGATGGGAATGGTAAGTTTACTTTCTTTTGATCTATAAATTGCAATTTTGGCTTTGTTTTTAGTAGCCGTTTTCGTTGAACCGGTACATTTTACACTTGGTCGCTTTTTATTTTTTATCGCTAATCAAGATAAAACAATCTGCAAGCGACAATTCAACGGTTTAAGTTTCTGATACATGATAGAATTATAGTAAACCTCAAAGGTTTGTGTAAATTTTGTGAATATGTGTTTTAGAGCCATCAAGTAAAGTGGACTTCTACCGCTTGCCTTGGGTATCGGAGACGAGGCAGTGTGTGCCCTTACTACACAGAGTAAGGGAAAGCACTGATGCATTACTGGATCAGTGGCCAGACTTCCCTACATTAAAAGAGGTAGGTTCATTTTAATCTATGGGTGAATATTTAATCGGCTTCTTACAATATTTTTCACATATTTTCCTATTTTCGTTACGGCCTTTTAGCTGCACTTGAAAATGTAAATATTACTTTTAGTAAATGGTCCATTAAATAAGCGTTTTAGCATCAAAATTCACAAATAACTTTCCTATCTCATTTTAAGGATAAAAAGAACAACATTTTTAAACTCACTAATCACTACAACTAAATCAAGCAAATAAAATGTCCTGTAATACTACTTAAAATTTTCCAGATAATGGTCATAGTAAACCGAATCCTAAGTTTTTCTGTAACGAGCCCTGTAAGCCGCTTCCTAACTGGCTTGGAGTTACTAAGAGACAAGATAGAAGAATGGAACAAGAACGCGCACAAAGGCAACAACCTGATAGACATATCTCTCGCTGTGGGACAACAGATTATCAACTGGAGGAAATTAGAGATGGCGCATTGGAAGGAGTGTCTTAATAACTTGTATCAAAGGTGCGTCATGTTCTTTATTCAGTCCACTTTTGCACTTCATTGTTCGCGAACTATTCCTAGACCTCGATTCGATTTTTTTTGCAACTTATAATGGATATGACCCTCTCTCTAGTACCATGCCAACTTTTTTCCAAAAAATATTTTTTTTTAAGAGCAAATACATTTTTTTGCTTTTAAAGTTCTTCGCGACGTCAACTCGCTCGTTTAATTAGGTTAGCGGTGGCGAAAAGACGCCTCGATAACAAACCTATAGTTTGACCATTACCGCTGTACCGCGCCTTAGGAAGGCGCGGGGCGAGACGGGGGAAGCATCGGCCAATGCGATTTGTCTGTTCGCTAGTGTCAAATTCGAATTCAAATTCAAATTCAGATCGAACTGTCTATGTCAGAAACACATGAGATTCATATTCAAAAATGGTTCTTGCGATATCTCGTAATGTTAAGACATATTGAATAAATTGTTAACGGCATTCAATAAATTCAATTTTTTAGTAAATCAAGTCCTAATTTGAAATAAACTCAGTTAAATCTGACTATATTTCATTAATATTTAATGAAATAAGTAAAATACATAATATATAGTTAAACGAAGTGAAATATTTAGGTATTCTTATTTGATTGATTTCATATTAAATATAATTAAATACCTTAATTAAATAATTTAATACTGTCGGGCTTGTAGAACAGTGAACTGATATCGTAAGATCTATCCGACAAAATGAATCTCATGTGAACTCGTGCACTTTTTTTCCCGGCCCCCACCTCACCGCGCATACCTAAGGCGCGGTACAGCTGTTGTGGCCAAACTATAGTTGAATATGCAATAGTATTTTTTGGATGATGTTGGTTGATATGATAGTAACCCCTGTTTAAGTTATTTGTGAATAATAATCCTATTAAAATCTGTCATTAAGAGGGGCTTAATCTAACTTGAATCTTTGAGTCGAAACAAAAAGAATAAACAAAACCTAAAATATATAAAATTTCAGAAAACAATCAGAAGCGCACAGATACTGGTTCTATCTGTACTCTGTCATCAACTCATATCTGGACACACAGTCGGACAGACTGATCAACGTGCTCAAAGACTTCATGGAGACATCCAACTTGGCTGAGTACGAAGTTAGACTGGACATCATATTTGTGTATCATTGTCATTTGATACATTTGGAACCTAGTGAAAAACGAGGTAAGCACTAAGTAGTATTTAAGTATGTTGTATATCTGTTTGCCAGGGTTATCTCGACTATGTAAGGGTTAGTTTTCAGTATCGATACTTATATCACCTGCGGTTGGAAATTGTTTACCTAAAATAATTCTTGCTCTCTTTTGCCAAATACGATATGTTTTTCTTATAAGCAAAATGGTACACTTAAAGTCAGTGTATGGAAAAAAAGATTCAAATGACTATCGAGACCAATTACGTAATTTGATGGTTTTTGTGTTTTTTGAAGAAACTGTCGAAGTATATAACAGCTGTTAATTAAGTTGATTTATATAACTGAGCAAATCGCTATTTTTATCATATTATTCCGTAATCCGTAACTATAACATAAACAGCTTATAAGCATTTCCTATGCTAAATTACTATTCCTTCAACAGACGAGCTCCTATCAATCCTGTGGAACACATACAACTACTACGCGCAGTTCAGCGCTCTAGTAGCGGCGCACATCAAAGAGAAACGCGCGCCCATCGAGAAGAAGCTGCGGGACTTCGTGAAGATCTGTACGTGGGACCGAGACCTCAGCTACTGGAGTGTTAAGGATACGGTGGATAAAGCGCATAAGGCACTGCATAAACATACTAAGGAGTTTGAGGTATGTAAATAGTGCAGACGTGTGATTTTTATACTGAACTAGCTGTTGCTTGCAACTTCGTATGCGCTAGTAATACTCCCGCGAAAAAATAAAGAATTGGGGATGAAAAATAAATGTTGGTAGGTTCTCAGACCGACCCAATATGCAAACCGAATTTCATAAAAATCGGTCTAGCAGTTTGGGGGAGTGTGGTAACTAACTCTGTAACTGACTTTATTATATTTATACAAGTTAAGATGTTAATATAGAATATAGTAAGCATCTACGATGAAACTTAAATATAAAATTTTAGTCAGGAAGTATCAGTCGTATTTAAGAACGAAACTAAACTAGAAAGTCGTTTTTTTGTGTTAGTCTGTCTTCGTTAGTTTTAAATGGAATGTGTTAAGTCGAGTGTTGTTCTTGAATACGGCTGTACGTTACGCATGACTTTTTATTTGCAAACAGACAAAAATACTCTATCCTGGATTATAGGTCCTAAGAATTCTAAGCAAACTATCCTAATGTTACTTAATCTTACAGAACGTGCTTAAAGAGAGCGTAACAAACTGCCTAGTAGACAAGACTACCGAGGTTATCGTCGATCACGTGGGCATATGGGACCGTCCGAAACGCACCACCACCGCCAACGCACCCACAGGCGGCGCGTACATGGTAGACATACAGAACTATATTGTACTAGCACGGAACATTAAGGTAAATAAAATATACTTTATTGTTTTTAAATAAAATAAGGTGTTTACGTGTAAATTTTGTAATTATTGGGTGTTTTTAAGCTATTGCGTAGCTTCTATCGCAGGCCTTGAGCGTGGAGACCGAATCGAGAAATTCCGTAACGAAAAAACCCTAACACCCCACTCCGACCGGCACAGCGGTGATACTTTTTAGTTCTGCCATCTATCGATGAATAGCAGAACTTTTAATGACTTTGAAATATCACTCTTTTCTCTTTAGTTCAGCAACTAGCCTCTAGGTGGCATTGAATGCTATGCAATAGCTTTACCGCGGCAGTCTTCGAGTGCCACACGTCTTTTTATTTTTCTAATTATGGGGTTATTTTCTTATATCTGTGTGTGTGTGTGATTCATGTTGTACTTGTTTGTTTGTTTTGTTTGGGTTAATTTGAGTTAATTTCACAACATGCACTCTGCTGTGTACATCTTTATGCTAACTTTTTTAAAAATGTGGTTGATTTAGGGAAGATTCATATCCGACGGAATATGCGTCGCGTAGAATCGGTCGCGTAACGCCAGAACAGACAAATGCATACAAAAAAACACTTGACCATTCACACGCAAGCGATGATACGTTAGTGCGTCAAGCGTCTATTCCATTTCCGTCAACGCATTTTCGGTCGTCGTAAAAGCGGCAATGGTGCCGTCTCACGTGTCCTTTTTCAATGTCGTGTGTAAAGCCTTAAAACTCAAAACTCAGATTAAAACTCAATATCACACAACACAGAAACGCAGAAACTGAAGGATGATACGCTCGACGCATTTTGCATTTGATATGAACGCACACATTCGATCGAATATACGCTTAATGGATTTTACGTTAGATATGAACCGTCTCTTAGTAATACTATACAGTATGTATATTTGAACGACGGACTTATTCAAACCACCAATAATTAATGCATAGACTTCACCAATAAACGTATAAACAATAAAAAAAACCCTGATTAATGACGAACAAAATCGTTCCAAAAAAGTCCTAAAAGTTTCGCAACGTTTTAACACCCTCGCGCTTATCGCAGAACATATGAGCGGTCAATGACCGACGCCGACGTAGGTACGCTCGCTGCCTTAGCGGCGGCACGTGTTGGGCGCGTGATATTAGGCATGCGCTCTGTGTTCATAAATACTGTATTTTATCGGATGATTATATGAAAAACTAAGGTTATAGTTTTTTTACATATTTGGAACGAGAATCGAATACTGACCACCCTCCTTCAATAAGTCCGTCGTTCAAATATACATACTGTACACATATTATACTAACATTTTTGGGTTTTAAACATACCACACAATACATATTATTATACTTACTGTTATGGCTGAAAACACTGCTTGGCTATATGCGAATTTTTCTTCCTATTAACTGGATTTCATTGTAAATTATTTACTAATTTTCGGTTTTTCAATTTACAGCCAGCCGAGGTAGTATAAAATGCTTTTATAATTAGATTATTTATTTAAATTGCATCCCAATCAGTCTTGTACATAATGGTGTTTAATTTCCAATTTCAAGTCAAAAACACCGAGCAAAAAGCACAAGCCCATTGGCTTTTAACTATTTTAGATCTTAACACAAAGCAATAAAGTCTACATTTGATTAAACATTATCTACAGGACAAGTTTTTCATATATACATATCTATTTATATATTTAACATTTTTATTTGTTTCAACTAATTCTTAAAGGTGGAGGGGTATTCGCATTAAATGTTATAACTCATGACTTGTTTGTTCGAATCTAACATCATCATTCAAATATGCAAAAAATATTTATTTTTATATTTTTGTACTAGAAATTCTTGGACGAATCAGAACAGCCGTGCAAGATAATTCCTGAGGGTAGTCTACTATCAAAAGTGTCGAGTCTTCTGAATAAGGCTAAGACGTTGTGTAAGGATACTATTGCTATTACTGGGTACCCGGCGCTAGTGCAAGCGTTGGATGACTTTGTGACTGTGGTTATTGAGACCAGTACACATCTTGGATCTTTGGAGGTAAGACTTGTTATATATTTAAACGTAAAATGTTAGTGATATGTTTACTTTGTCACGGTTAAAAAGTTGATATATTTAAGTGTTAAGTCGACTTACTTTGATTTGTATAAAATAAACTAGTTTTAACATGGTCTGGCCAAATTTTGCCATGACTATATAATTAGTATTATAAATATTATGTTGTCAAAATGTGACTCTACTTATCTAGTTTTAGTTTTTATCATGAACCAATCTGTTTATCTCTTTCTTAAGTCTCAGGTCTCATATTTGAATTAAAAGGAAATGTAACAAAAAAAAAACACATTAAATACCAAGTTTAATGTAAAGTTATCCCACATTATTATTACAAAAAATACTTTTCTAGGTTGACACGTCCCTACCGAAAGAAAAACAGACATCTCAAGCAAAGAACCATGTGCAACAAAAACGGAAGGCTTTAGCTGATCTTTTTAAGTACCTGACTAAGTTAGGCCTGAACTACCGCACTGGTCTAGTTATACTGACAGCATCGGAGAAAGAACTGTATGACTTCACTATACCGCCCGTCGATGTGGTAGCGGCTATCGGCTATTTGAAGACCAGGTAATTATGTTAATACTGAAACGTGAGGTGTATTAAGTTATGAGATGGGTTAAAGTTGCGCACACGTTGTGTACGAGTATGTGTTTCTTTCTTACGGTCTGTATTTTGTCTCGTCCTCTTCCTCCTTTACTACTCTACCTCTCACTTCTCTCTTTCTTCCTATATCACTCTATCTCTTTCTACGCCTTTCTTCTTCACGCGCATTATTTCGCACACATTTTTAATAATCATAGAGTTATTACATGTTTGACAGATCACACATGTAATTTCCTAAAACGTACTACCTTACTATTATTATCATTTGATATAACTAACTAAAACAACTTGTTTGCAGACGTTGCGACGCCTCCCTATCACTGCTATGGTCGGGCTGCGAGAAGTACTTCCAGAAGAACATCGCACGTCACAGGATTCTGACTTTGGCGCTACAGTCGCCACACCAAGACTTAGGGATACAGAACATTGAGAGGTGTAAAGGATTCGCCGCGCAGTTGTTGGTGAGTTTTAGTTTTAGAAAATTATGTTCCTTCTGTTATGTCGTGGTATTCAATTCGTTTTATTCGTACTAAGTAATTACATCAATATTTAGGAGTCACAGAAGACTAATTAGCGCACATCCTTTGATTTAGACCACCATATAATTCAAAAGGTCCTAGTTTTTCAAACGAAAATGAATTATAGTGTAGATGCCGTATACTGAAAGCTTTTTCGAATTAAATTGCTATAATCCAAATCTATATAATTATTCCAAAAATGTTTATTTCAGAAACTAACCAACACCCAAAAGAAATCCATATCGAAATACTCTCGCTACCTTTGCGACTTAAGATCACTTACTACGAACGTTGTCAACGTCTTAGAAGTCAACAACACAGACACAAACATATCCACAGTAAACTCTAGACTCGACCTCTTAACAGAATGTTTCGCAAAGTCAAGCATTGTATTAGAACAGTTTAATGTCGTTCTCAAATCTTGCCCTGAAAGAGGCATTAATGCTGAAACTGAGCCAGATTTCGACAGCGTTCTTTCCGACTCCAAAATTGTCCGTTGTTACAAAGATAGCGATGAATGGAAGGACTTGAACAAAAGAGTAAACGGTATTTTATCTAAAGTGAATAAACAAAAGAATGCTCTACATAAAGTTTCCAAAACTATGCCTAAGGAGTTCCATCCTGATGATATAAAGGTCCCTGTTATGTCTCAGGCTCATATCGATGTTGCAAACGATTGTAAAACTAGTCTAGAATCTATGGTCAGAGATATCGATAATCTGTTACTCGATTATCAGTTTAAATTCAAGTCATCAGTCTATGATTTAACACCACAACACCCTCTATTGAAGAGCATCGTAAACCTTAGCAGCTATTTGAAAGAAACGCTTAATGAACTGGAAAATCTAGAAAAGAATGACGATGTGTCAATGGATGGTGTAACTACAGATAAACTGATTGACCAATCTGAAGACTTAATAGCTACTATGCTGCTCATCATCCAGTCAGTATACAAGCAACATTTACCGCCAGATTTCTCAGAAAACGCTAAACTAATTAAAGACATTGATGAAATAATTAAAAGTGATAAAGAAGAAACGAAGGACATAATCGAAGATAAACACTTAAAAGAACATTTGCAAGACAAACTGTCAAGCGATTCCAGATTATTGCAACTGGAATCTTTGATTAACAAGACCAAAATGTTGTATACAAATTACGGCCAATATTTGGCCAATGGTCAAGATGTCAGTGAGGTGAAGAGTGTGGTGATGAGGTTGGTGCCAATATTGGAGCAAACAGTGCTGTTTGTTCAGTACTTTGTGTCACAGAAAGTGGCGGTGCACAGGGTTTCCTGCAAGATGCTATCAGTATTATTGAAGATTTTCTCGGATTTGGCTCAGAAAGGGTAAGTTCGCATTTATTAAAAAGATTGTAACTTGTAACTACTTTACTATGTATTAGTTAAGTTACTTGTTAACTTGGGTATATTCTCATTAAAGGTTTTGACACGCTACCGTCGTAAAAATAAATAGGATATTTTTTTTTAACTTTACATCAGCAGTAAATATCCAGACGTATATCTAGACTTGAATTCTGAAGTCCAAAAATAATCTTACCCTAAATTCCAGTATTAAAAATCCAAAATTTTACTTTCGACCCCAAACAGAGAAAAATTGTATTATCATAATAATATAGTTAATTTATAAACTATACATTTCCTGTAGCTTCTGCAAGCCATCAGACCTGGATATGGATGAAGGTGAGGGCGAAGGCGGCCCTGGGAAGTTGTCCGGTGGTACAGGGCTCGGTGACGGCGAGGGACAGAAGGACGTGTCCGATAGGATCGAGAATCAGGTAACATTCACTGTAATACAAATTATTGATGATCAAATACTCAATTAACAACAAACATCTCAAAATAGATCTGTAATGGTGGCCTAGGAACGGTTACGGTAAGCCAATATCTAAAAAAGTCTAGTATGATATCAACTGGAAAGTGTTTCTTAAAAGTGAAAAAAATGCTATGAATTAACTAATACTATTAATTAAAAAACTAATGATCTAAACTTTTTTGCACAGGACCAATTAGATGACGCCCACCGTCCTGGCGAAGAGAAGAAAGAAGAGAATAGAGATTGCAAAGAGGAGGAGAAGGGAGTCAATATGACTGATGACTTCGACTCCCACCTACAGGATGTTGACAAGAAAGGTAACATTTATTAAGCTCAAGTTAGCTTTTAGATCTAAAAATGTCGCCCCCGTATCTGAAAAGATCAAAATGAGAATTAGCTTATCACATGTGAAACATGGTAAACACTGTAATTGGTATCTAACGTGCTGTAAGTTTATTTAGTTTTTACAATTCAAGAAAATAAAAGCCAGTATCAAAGTATTCTACACTACTTATTTCTTAAAACACTTTTCTCAAATATTATTATTGTTTATCGAATCTCAACTTAAGAAAAATATTTTTTTTTTTATTTGTAGAAGGAGAGCAATCAGAACAAGAAGATGATGAAGACGATGCTGACAAACAAATGGGCGACATTGATAATGCTGCTGAAAAGTACGTATATTTATCTACCTCTGAATCTACTGCATTTGCTTAACAGTTGGTTCAACTCAACTTTAGTGATTAAATGTATGCTATGGCTACCACTATTTGAATAGCCAGCGTAAAGATCTCTAGCCGATATCTTAAAAATAATTCCTTTATAACAATTTTGACATACTAATGTGGCATCTATTTTTCTTTAGGCTAGATCAACAAATCTGGGGTTCAGAAGACGAGGAAGAATTAGACGAAGAACAAGGTCAAAAGAAGGACAGAGAAGAGAAAGGTCAAGGTGAGAGTACAGGGGAGAAGGAAATGGCCGCTAAAGATAAGGAACAGGAACAGGGCACGGATGATGGCGAGGATGGAAAAGATAAGAAGAAGAAGAAAGATATCAATGAAATGGATGAACCTGAAGTTGATGATGACCATGTAAGTGATATATTTTTATGAGTTTATTAGAAAACAAGACAATAGTAATAAACTATGCATGTTAATTATAACTAATTAAGCTTAATACATAAAATTTATTACTAATTCACTATGTTTCACAAGTGACAAGAATAAGAGTCTAATAAGACTAAATAAAACATATTTCCTCTTCAGGTGGATCCGTATCATGGAAACCAACAACCTCTTCCCGAGCCAGAAGACTTTGAAATGCCGGACAACATGGACTTGGATGGCGAAGAGCCCGGAGAAGAAAATGTAAGTTAAGATCTTTTTTATAATTTAGTAGAGGAGAGCAGCGAGGCGTTTGCCCAGCTGTGGGACCTAAAGGTTAAGAAAAATAATTGATGATGGGTCGACTGTATTTATCAACTTGTAAGGTTAATTTCCAGTAAGACTATGATCGACTGAATTATTGTGTTCAAGTTTCATCACGACTTACCTGTCCCTATATCACTGATGGTGTAGTTTTTTGTAGCGAGATATTTATTTTACAAGAATCACTCATAATTTTTTCACTAGAGATGCGTAGCGAGATATTCATTTGACAAGAATCACTTATAATTTGGTAATGTTTTTAAAATAATGCTTAATATTGCCCTATAGGAAGGTGACACAGAAACAGAAAATCCATTCGACATCGACGTGATGAAAGACAATTTGCCGGAAGACGAACAAGGTGATGACAAAGCAGAAGACGGTAAAGACAATAAGAACGGTCTGGACGTGTCCAGTGATGAGGAAGGTGATGATGATAAGGGTGATGATGCGGAAGGAGACGGTGATGACAAGGTAAGCATAGTAATTACTTAGGTTTATTCATACAATTTAAGTTACCAAGTAACAAGTAAGTTGCCAAGTAGCAAGTACTAGTAAGTTTTGAAGTTCGAAGTACAATTTTAAGTACCCAGAGCGCTTACTCTGAGCTCGCGAAGAAGGATTGTTTTGTTCTGGAAGCGCGACATCGCTACGCGTATTGTCCGGTGGCATCTGATATCAAAATCACATCAGTCCTCCTTTCAGACCTAAAAATAATCTCGCATAATATTACGACCAACCTACTACTATTAGATATTAATCGATTTTTATTATAAGGTATTTTTAATTATAATTCTTCACAGGACAAAGAAGATAATGATCAACCAGGTCCTGAAACCGAAGAAAACGCAGACACCGAGGAAAAAGACGGCGGCGAAGAAATAGACAATGAACAAGAAACTCCAGACGATCAAGCAGATGACGGTGAAAACCCTGAAAATCCCGAAAACCCTGAGAAAGACCTTCCAAAGAACCCTGAACAGATCAATGAAGAGGATGAAGTAGAACAGAAGAATAAAGAGGCTAACCCTCAAGCCAACCCTTCGAACAACGATCCGACTGCTGAAGAAAATGCTGAAAATGCAGACATGGACAAAGGGACCAATGATAATGTTGATACGAACGCGGAACAAGCTAAAGATGAAGACGCTGAGCCTGTTGTAAGTATTGATGGCTTATTTTTTATTAAGTATGTAAAGTGCTCAGTTTGGTGGGGTTTCAAATTAACTATCAATAACTACTAAACTAGACTAAGTAGTTACATGTTGTCGAATAAAAATCTTGTAATTGCCCAGCGATGCAATCCATACGCAATAAAAAAGGTTAACAATTTATATTTATTTTGCGGGCATTCATAATGTAACCAATGAAGTAGGACAAAAGCTAACTTTCTTTGCGAAAACTTATTCCATTTCTATCCAATTGCGCGCAATTTTTTTATCTTTACCTTTATCCAACAATTTTATTTTAGGAACAATCCCAAGAACAAGTCGGCGATGAAAAGCAATCGACAGGTCGTTCGGAACTGGACAAGAGCGACAAGGGTCATAGAGGAGAGAAGCAGGCCGCGAGCCGCGCGGAACGCACGCAGGAGAAACGGAAGAAACACGAGAATAAGCCGGGCAAGACTGATCAGGAACGTACACTAGGTAAGTAAGGATGTAGAGATATGTGACCCAGTTTGTGGCCCACTGACCAATAAGTCTGCCTTATTGAATTCCAGACTTGTCTGGGAACACAAACAGTGAAAAAACAATCGTGTCCTTAATGTTAACCACATTAGGACACGATTAACACGAGAGGAAACAATACAGTTTGGCGAATTTTCAATAATTGTAAACTGTTTTTACCTTTTTTTTTAATAACAATAGAAACCGTTTTTTACACAACCTGGAGCAGGTTGTGTAAAAAAATACCTGTAGCAGCTATTGTCGGCAAAAAATAAAATTATATTGTAGTGGCAAAATTATCTTGCTATCAAGTTTTAGTTGGGTCTCAATTATTCATCATCATTATCATCAGCGTATCGCAGTCCACTGCTGGACATAGGCCTCTCTAAGCACACGCCACGGTGATCTGTTTATTATTTACCCTTTAATCTTCGTCAGGTGATATCAATGAGAAGAAGCACAAACAGTCAAAAACTCTGAACGTGGAGCGTGAAGACCAAGAGGAAGGAGGTAACAACGATGAGGACGCCGACAAGGAGGCTGATGCTTACCAACACGTGAAACAGGCTAAAAAGGATGATTTACAGGTAAAATTACGCAGAGCCATCAATTTTTTCCTTACTTATATCGAATGGAATGAAAGAAAAAATATATTACAATCAATTAAACTCAAAATTATACATATATGTTACAGCCAAAGTGATTAATCTAGATATTATGTATACTGTCTAGCTATTATGAATAATATCTACTCAATTTGGATAAAGTGATAATTCACACAAAATTAATCACATTAACTAGCTATTATACATAATATCTTCAAAGAATTGGATAAAGTGATAGTGATTGGGAAGAATAAATTTGTATTTAAATTTTCCTTAAGCATACATATCAGAAAGATTATTTTAACAATAAAATAACATAAGATAATATTTTCACCTCAATAAACATAGATTTTAACAAATAAAAAAAAAAAACCTAACCTCACCTAATTTAGGTTAGGTTAGGTTTTTTTTTAGGCAGGAGTGTGGATATCAAATGAACATTATACCTTTTGATCATTAGCGCAAATGTTGATATAGCAAATAAATATTCGACGAACTGAAAATTATGTCAAACGACATTATACAAAGTGATGATTTTCTTAAACGTTGTTCGATTGAGTAATATTATATCAAACGTTGTTCGATCAAACAAGGGTGAACCTAAGATAAAGACCGTATTATTACTTTGGCTAACTTTGACACGATATTATGAATAATAACTAGATAATGTGATTAATTTATTACACTGTCTAGTGAATTTAGCTATTATCCATAATGACTAGTCATTATGTATAATCGCTCATTAATCACTATGACTGTAACATATACATAAAATTGGAAGTTCTGTTTGTAATATTGAAATAACCGTTTTTTACTATTTGCATATTATGAATACATAAACCAAAAAAAAACATTTTTTTCAATTTTTGTCTATTTGTTCCCGCTAATCTTTGAAATGCCGATTCTCACGGGACTTTTAAAAAAAGTCTTTTTATGCAGTAAATAAAGTAATTTACTTTTATTGTGATATTCCACGCGGACGAAGTCGCGGGCACAACTAGTTGCATAATTCAGAACGTTACCCATGATTGATGGAGTATAACAATAATCATAAATTCCTCCTGTTTTTATTCGTAGGCAGTAGATGCCGCCACTAAAGAGCAGGCAGAGCAGCAGCCAACTTTACAGCAAGAAGAAGAAGAGGCTGAGAAACTGAAAGAGGATGAAGAAGTGCCCATGGATGTTGACGATGATGAAATACAGGTTAGCTTTATTGATGCGATAGTAATACATCATGTTATAAAGATAGCTAAGTTAAAGATGGAGGATGTATGGAGTTTCTTGCCGGTTCTTCTCCATAAGAATGACATTTTAGAACTGCGCGACTAGAGTCAGTAACGTTTTGAAAGTGCCTGAAAAGGCCTACTCGAAATAAAAGCGTTTTGATTTTGAAAGTGCTTCAGTGGATTGTTTTTAAAGTGGTCAGAATAATTAGATATGAAATTTGCCATAAAATCATAAAAATGTGTACAGTTTGCACTGAATGCATATCTGGCTGCACAAAACGAATAAACTATAACTTACTTACATAAAAACAATTCAAATATTAGCTATAAACCTATTAAAACTATAAATAAAATTTCAAACCACAGGTGGATAAATCCGAAGAATTAAAACCGGAGAAAATGAAGGAAAGTTCAGAGAAAGACAAAGAGAAGTCTGGTAATAAGAAAGAAGGTGGAGAGGAACCGACGGGCGAAACCGGCGTCGAAGTGGAGGGCGAGAACGTTGTCACCGAACTCGTGCCGCGGGGTCACGAGACCAGCTATCATACTAGGTAAAATTATGTGTTAGTGTAAGAACAGAATAGAACAAGACTGGTTAAGGAGTTTATCCTCTCACCTAAGTATTAATCTAGAAGTGCATACTTGCACATTTTTTTTATTTAGCCCTTAGGGCAGTCAGATTCCGTCAGATCAGCAGATCAGTTAACATTGTAACATTTTTATCGCATTGTGCAGGGTGTTTCGACACCATGTTATTAAATATTTACAAAAGACTACGCTACCTAGAATATTGTTTTTAATTGCCCTAGAATAAACAGCACACATTTTTTATAATTATGTGTAGAAATAACAGGCAATTCACCTTAAAATCATTTAATACATATTCTTGTATACAGAATGGACGACTGCCAAACACAATCAACAGACCTAACGACAGAAGAATACATGAGTTTCCGCTCGTGGTTGAGCAGCGGCCCCACACCTACCCACGGCAGTGTGGCGGTGTGGCGCACGCTGTGGCGGGACTCTGCCGCCGCCGCCCGCGCGCTCTGCGAGAGGCTAAGGCTTGTGTTGGAACCTACAGGACGGTCGCGGAGAGCTGGTGAGTCTTGGGACAATGATAATAACTCTGATCAGCTATGTCAAGAGACAAACTACTCTTAGTTTGTCTTGCAGTTGTTGGACATGCCAGTCATAAACTTACTATGTTGATTTTAGAAGATCAAATAAACAAAATGCCAGGTCGCACGTGGCCAAAAATCGTAAAAGACATCCCGAGGTTTGGGGGAGGCCTTTGCCCAGTGGGATCTTGTGTAGGCTACAAAAAAAATGCTAAGGTTTCTGCAAGGCTGATTAATTGAATCTGCTGCTAAATCAACTGATGTTAATGGTTGATGATAATATTTATCACAGAGCTTACCATAAGATTTGATTGATGATTACAAAATATTTGTTTTTTTTTTGTGTTGATTAGCACGGAAACCGGGAGTGTCTATTGTTTTGTTGTTTGTGAGGAAGGGGGTTAACTAGGTGGGGTAAATATACGCTTAACTGGTTTATGTGGGTTGTCAGTTAGTAATTCGGCCACGAGTTTTCACTCGTATAACGAAAACGGCTAAAACTTGGTTGAACGAAGCAAAGACGTTTTTCATAAAAATCTATTTCCATTACACGTTCTATACCTTCTACAGAAAGTTTTTTTACAATGAGTACTGTGGTGCAAAAACCAGCATTTTTATTTAGTAATGTTAATTTTATCATTTACCTTCGTATCTTTACCTTTCTTCTAAACTACCAAATACTATCAAATTCTTTATATACTATCAAACCTTAAACATGTATCTTACATCCCAGGTGACTTCCGAACCGGTCGCGCGATCAACATGCGCCGCGTGATCCCGTACATCGCGTCTCACTTCAGAAAGGACCGCATCTGGCTGCGACGCACCAAGCCCGCCAAGCGAGAGTATAAGATAGCCATCGCTGTGGATGATTCTAGCTCTATGTCTGACAACAGGAGCAAGGAGCTGGCGTTTGAAAGTCTGGCGCTAGTGTCACAGGTATGTTAAGACAACTTAAAAACAGAGAAAGTACTTAATGTTTTTAGATTTTTAATACAAAACTGGGATCAAAATTAAAAACGTTTAAAATAATATCACAAATCTATACGATAGCATTAATGTAGATCACGAAGCAAATACAAAGAGGAGATGGCCTAAGCAACTGTGCACTGTGACACTCAACTAGGCCCTGACGTCATCATTTGGGCGTGGCTTTAGTCAGTGAATAATAGTGCGTTTCCAAACATAATCCGACCCGACACTAGATGGCGACACTTGGTGTCATGGAAATTAAAAATATTTAGGTATGTAGAGCTAGAACTAACAAATTTTAATAATATTAATAATGAAATTTGTTCAACATTCATTCCTAAAGATCCTTTTAAGGCCAAAATGTTATTTTTGTAGTTTTCATATCATTTTATAAACACGTGGCCATCTATCGTGAGATAGTTACGTCACTACAAAACGAAATCGACAGAAGGAGCGAATAGTTTTGCTATAGACCGGTAGATGGAAAATAGAGAAGTGGGCGGGATCTAGCACCCCCCTCACCCCGCAAAATGTCACGCGTTGTTTCCTAAGGAAATCGTGTTAGAACATCTCCTCTTTGTATTACCTCCGTGATGTAGATAGTATCGATCAAGACGTCAAAATATATTTGGCAGATTTCTATATCGGCGACATGATAATCTGTGAGAAGCCTTTGTTCAGTATGATGATGATGGAATTGTGGCACGCATAGAAGTCTTTCAATTAAGACTACGGAATTCAATATCTTCTTCAAAAATATAACTAATATGTCCATTTTACAAATTCCAGGCATTAAACCTCCTCGAATCCGGCGACCTAGCAGTCCTAAGCTTCGGCGAGAAACCAAACCTACTACACCCATTCACAGAACAGTTCTCCGAACATTCTGGATCAAAGATCTTAGAACAACTTCGCTTCGAGCAAACAAAGACAAGAATAGCACAACTAGTAGACTTCTGTACCGTTTTATTTGAGGAACAGACAATGAGAAGCGATGCGGTCAATGCTAAACTGTTAGTAGTAGTAAGTGATGGAAGAGGGATCTTTTCTGAAGGGGAGACTAAAGTCCTACACAGTGTTAGGAGGGCCAGACAACAAGGGATCTTCTTAGTCTACGTTATTATAGATAATCCTGATAATAAGGTGAGATATGGCATGATGGTCTTTTGTTTATCATTTATGATATATGATAGTCGGCGACTCATGACGTGTTTCATGAGTCACGCAGACTATCTTACTTATGTGATTGGGGGATTTTTATACCTTTACATATGTTTGTAATCATCGTAGATATCAAATTTATGATTTACAGTTCAAGAATGTTCGTATCAAAATAATCAATCATCCATTTATAGCCAACAATTGACTGATGTTTTATCATCATCTTACTGCCCTTATCCCATTTTCTTGGGGTCGGCGCAACACGTTTTTTTTTCCTTTCTCCACTATCAGACGTATCATATCGTTCTTTACACAATCCATCCATCTTTTCTTTGGCCTCCCCCTTCCTCTCCATCCATCAACAGTTTTATGTAATACTTAAAACCAAGCTAAATTCAGTATAATGTTCTTATTTAATCTACTAATTGTATATTTCCAGGATTCCATCATGGACATTCGGCGCCCTCTACTGGACCCGTCCACAAACGCTCTAACAGGCTTCGTATCATACTTGGACACATTCCCGTTCCCCTTCTACCTGATATTGCGAGACATGTCTGCATTACCCACTGTGCTAGGAGACGCTCTTAGGCAATGGTTTGAACTAGCCGCTAACAATGCAAGTTAGGATACTGAAACAACCTCAAAACTGAATTAAAAGTTTAAGGAACTAATAGAATCGTTGTTCAACGGAAGTACGTAAGGCTAGGTAAATGAAGTGATTGTATAAGTTCTATTTAATTGTCGCTATATTGAATCTTGTAAGAAACATAAAATTGAGTTGTATTTTTCGTACTCAGCCAAGAGGCATTAACATCCAACAAAATGCATAGCATACGTAGCAAGCTAGTTATTTCGAATTTATGTTATACATTATTTTTTCAGTAACTTTATAGACCTTAAGATTATAAATTATTATAAAAAAACGCAGTGAAAATAAGTAAGGTATATTATGTCTGCTCTTATTCTAAGTATTTTGGATCTCAAGATACTGCTTGAAAATAAATTAAAAACTATTAAGACAATTCTAAGTGGACACAAAAAAAATACAAAATTAAAAATCGTGTATATTCAAATTAGAATAAAAAATTTGATTACAATTCTTCAAAAATCAAAGAAGTAAGAATTTAAAGTAATATTTTTTGTAATCATCTTTGGGTCATATAATGATTATTAATGATTAAGTACTCTTATAGTTACTGGTGACTGTGATTATATGACTGCGCTTGCGAAAAAATAGACATAAGTATAAATTGTTTTCATGTATTTTGGAAAATATGTTTTGGTTTATATTAAATGCTTTTGTATGAATTCGGTATTTATTTTCTAATTCCCTACGCTTCGCTAATGAATACGAATTTCTCTTTGGTGTATTAATTTTGTACCTTAATAAACATGGTTAAGGTCGTATTGAAAAAAAAACTAAGATTTTCTAAGTTTGGAAGAGGGAAATTTTTTTCGATTGGGGTATATTTAGGGGACGCATACACAAAAGAAAAAAAAACAAGTCATTTTAAAAAATATTATATTTGTCAACTGAAAATTAAACAATATCTTATTAACATAATTTTCACTTACCAGTAGTACGGGAATTAACACAACTTGTGTAAATCTTCAACATTTAGGCCTAAGTTAAATTAATAAATAAATTCTTACGAACTCTCTACATTACAGATGGTGTTGCAAGCTTCGTATTAAATACCTAAACTTAAAAACTGAGTTTCTTATGGAAACAAACATAATGCACCTCTTATGACCTAGGAATCTAATATACATACAAATCTAAAATTATTTTGGATTGTATACAATTGATGAATGAAATTTGATGCTACTTAACAATATAATAGCTTTAGTTTTGAAATTTCGTTGGATATGAATAAAATATGTGAGTAAAGACGAATTGAGACCTTTTTATACAAGAGGCAACACGAGTTTTGATAATCGATGTACTTTCTTAGCGACTACCCCCATACCAAGAAGGTTTAACTTAGTCACGCGTCGTTGAATACTAGAAAAGGCTTCAGAGACTTATGTTACCTCCAAAGGGTCTAAGACTTATATTCTTGAGAACTTGATGCGAATAAAGTATATGATCGCATTAATTCCCGTCTTTATCACACATACAACAGTAAAAATGCAATTAAAACATTTCTGTATCTGATATTTTTAATTCAACTGACACCAGCTCATATCTAAGATTAATTTCATGTCTTTTTAATTATAAAGAACAGGCGTAAAGTATAAGTATTAAAATATGACAAACAAACATCAATTTCACTTTAGTAAAATAATTTTAGGCCTTGTTTTAATGTAGTTAGCTTAAACTACGATGTAACACCACAAGTAATGATCTGACGTTAATATTTAGCGTTTTATAACTCTGCAAGAGAATTTAATTACTAATAGCTTTTTTTACATTGATACATTATTGACGAAATGTAATCATTTTCATTTATTACAATAAAAGTATAGATAATTGTTTAAACTTAATGTTTTGATAACGCAATGCGTACCGCTGGAATGAAAAAAGGAGCAAATGTTGATTGTAGCTGCATTTAATTAAAATACTGGTTTGAGGTCTTTTTTAAAAGCACCAGATGGATAAAAGTTGAAAATGGAAGAAGTGGTATTATTTAATTAACGAAACAACAATTATTTTTATTACATAAATGAACCAAGAAACTGTTGATGATAACTAAACGATTTGCTCCTCTTAACAGCGGCATTACACAAAAATAGCAAATATAAACCGTCATAAAGTTTACAATAAAATAAGCTTAACATAACATATGTAAAATATTAATATGTTGACATAACATGACTAAGCCTAAATATTGTTAAAAACGTCTTATAACCATGATGTCTTACTATCAAATAATAAATATGATTTAACTCTAAACAAAAACCTCCATCTCAGTTAACTTTTGAGCGGTTTAAAGCTGTGGGATGTCCAGCGAAACATCTAGAAATTTTTTTTCGTTATCAAAATCATACTACGACGACCCTAAACGTCGGTCGCGAACAATTTGTATAAAAGGTTACGATTTACTAAAATAATCCACTATAAAGGATTTTTAATCTAGCAAACTTTCTAATGTAAAAAAATTTTGAAGGCCATTGTGGTAAAATAGGGAGACCGTCCATTGTAAAAACCAAATACCGGGTCGAGACGTACGTGCGTACCTACTCTATTATTTATACAGTTCTGTTACACAGTGGTATAAGGACTGAGCTAACTCTATGCAGTTGAAGAGTGTTCTATTCTTTCTATTGTTGTGTTATTACTTATAGAGCAATTGACGCTCACCTTCAAAGCCCGCGCATTCCTTCGTACATCACATCATAAATGCAAGGTTTATTCATTCTTTAACGGTTTAGAATTATGATTGTTTCATGGAAGATGAAGTTTTATTTTTATTTATTTCAAGATGTTTTAATACGCACACGATTCAACTGTACAAGTTAGCAAAAATGTTACAAATAAACTGCATGCGTTCTATTCATAAGAAATTCGAAAAACATCACAGTATTGACAAATCTAATTAAAATTGATCCCGAAAAATGTGTCTAATAAAAATATACACAGGGACGTTTGAAGGGCGTAGAACGCATGCAGTTATTTTATGTATTAATTAATATTAGTTAAATATTAATATATTGTATATGTTTATTGTTAAACCTGTGATGGACAGTGGTCTCTTGAATTAGATTTTCACTTTGCGGAATCCTTGGACGAATGATTGTTGGTCTCTTCAGTCTTATCGCTGTCACCATAGAACTTTGGCTGTGGAAATATAATTAAAAGTTACATTTAAGTCGAATAAATAATATATGGGTAATGGGGAGAGAAGTAATTAAGTAAATCTTGCTTTAAACGAAATTATGATGGTGCTATTGTAGGAAATATGGAATAAAAACATTCACTATGGAACCTGATACCAAGAGTGGAATTATAAAGAATCATAATAAAGGAATTAAAAATAGACAATTGGTGTGAATATTTCGTTGCAAGGTAAACTAGCTTTTACATAAAACGATTACTATTGCTATAATTTTAAAACGTGGAAAAATCTTGTAATTAAATGTCGCATAAAATCAAGGCTATGGTTAACGAAAAAAATACAAATGAGTAAAAACAACACGACAAACGAATTAGTGAGTCTATTGAATGAAAACCAAAACAAAATCACAGCAAAGAAACACAAATATAGGAGAAAATACTTGTAAAAGGAACAAAATAAGTAATATCTACGTCACATCGTCAATGTGACGTAGTTTTTAATTTTATCATTAATAGATAAATATAGCTACCTCTGGTTTCTTAAACGCTGATCAAAACAAAAATTTATTTATCGTTTATCAAATCTCATGTTAAGCTCTGTAATTGGTTGTAAGTTTTATGTTCAACCAATCACAGTCGTGATCAGTTGATTTGACATCACATTCAATTGATCAGCTTTTCAGAAACCGGTCAAAAGGTCATTGTAGCTCTATGTAAGTCTAAAAAAATATCTATGTAAAGACTATAATTTGTGTTTTTTTACTAGAAGTAACTATTGCTTGATGGAACTTTTTGGTGATAGAAACTTGTAATGTTTTTCATGCCGCTAGAGAAATGGTACACAAAAAATAGGCTAACCCACTTTTCTGTGACTAAAAAGTACAATCAAGCAATCTTCAAAAAACTATTCGAAAAACCAGCACAAAATAAAACCGAATACAATTTATTGAACTAATTATCTGATAAATTCTCAATATTAATAAAAAATCGGGCAAACCAAACCGTATCATGGAACATGACGAATACAGGTGATTATGAGTAGAAACAACACATCAATACAACCAGGGAACCTACCCCATATTTTAAAGTAAGACAGTTTCAGTTGTGGAAGCGAGACGGCATACTACACGGCGTATAGTGGCGTCTCGCTTGCACACCTGTCAGTCTTGCTTTAAAATGTGGTGGTAGGACCCCAGTATGAAGTAAGCATGATCCAACGCCTATAGCATTTGTTCTAAACTTACACAATTTCATTTTGTACTATACTGTGGTGACTTTATTTCCGTATCCGTTTTTGACACCATTATAACTTGTAAAACCCTAGAAATAAATAACTTTCTGTACTAGTTGTGCTTAAGATCAATTCTATTGTAATATTTATATGACAATTTGATAATGATACACAATATTTTCAGCCATAGTTTCACTAAAGAATTCTAAAGTAACTTTTCTCGGCTTTTTCTTTAATATACATAATAAAATAAATATGTATATGAAATATAAGTATACACCGTGATTTTTAGGTCGTTTTAAAAAAGTCGTCCACACAATGTATCCGTCATAAAATACCTCTAGGCGCGAATATAATTTTTTTATCATTAATTAAAATAATATGCATGAAAAAAATAAATAATACATTGGAAATATGAAACATCCTGTTAAAAATGTTTACGTATCAAACTGTTGAAGATACATGCTACATACTTACTGCGAACATTATGATTGCAATAGTAAGACAGCTGTTTTACGCTAAGGTGAATGACCTGTGATAAGACGCCGCCGCGCCGCCCGCGCGGCCCCTTTGGCACAAGGTTCGGACCGCGCTCACTACAGAGTGTTCGTAAAACTGCCTTGTGTCATAATAATGAATAATATTTTAATTCATTCAAATCTTAAAAAAACAATTTTTTTTTATTATAAACGTTTACTAGTTTGGAGTTTACATTGGATACATGAACTGGGCTGCTTTTTTAAAACGACCTAAAAGTCACGGTGTATAACCCTACACCATATTTATAAAGTTGTTATAACCCAAAGAATGTTAGGAAGGTATGTAATTTGTAAGAATCTGTAAAACAAGTCCTGGTAAATCATATTTATCTGAATCTAATCTTAAGATTTATAAGTATTATTAATACTATAGTTTCCAACAACTTATCTATCACAAAGTCAACGTATATCCCTGATTACTATTACAAGAGGTACGATAATCATAGAGGAACAAGTATATACTTCTTTCCATAGTATGTATGTTATGTTTATAAGATGTATATCTCACCTCATCGTGTTTTTCCTCAGCGGTGACACGGTCATCGTCGTCGTCACTGTCCTCGTCTCCTGAAGAGTCGCCGCCCGAACCAGCGGTGTCCATTTTTACTGTAATAAGTAACAATAAAAGTAAATTTGAAGAAGAGAAAGCTCACGGTTCCTACTTTGCTATATCATTATAATGTATTAGAAAGACAGCGTGCTGCTGGGGAGTTTGTTGCGCCGTTTCTTCTCCCGTAGCGAAAGCACAGGAAGCGGTGAAGGATGGGCGATGGGGTGCTGTCTATTAAATTATTGACGTTCGAAAAGTGCTATTGTAGCCTAATTTGAATAAATGACTTTTGATTTGGTTTGATTTGGTCAGTCTTGAAAGAGATAATGTATTATCTAGATAAAAGGTTGTGAAAGTAAGATATATGGAGAAATGTAATATATAAGCCTACAAAATTCATGTTTAGGAAGGGGAAAAGGGAAGGAAAGAGTATTTTCAGCTAAATCTTGTAAGAAACGAAAATGGAGATTTTAAAACATCTTTTTAAATTGACAACTATCTTCAAATGTTAACAAGACAGACAAAGGACCAGATGATCCACTTCAGTGGCTTGTCCGATAAGAGTTCAATATCCTGACGACAAAAAAATATTTTAGGTTGCATTCATAGTAAATTGTTACTTGAGTATACACATTAACATCTTACTGTCAAAATCTGGAAAGTTTTCTTTCATATTTATCAAACTAACTTTAACCTACATCTATAAACGTCTTGTAATCTTGTAATAATGGATGCAATTATCGCGTGAAGTAAGACAAATCGTAATAATTAAGAATGAGGAAAAATAGAAAAAATATCGAGTATGATGAATACAAAAATTCAACAAGATAAGATTTATTCTATAGCGCCAAAATTTTAATGGTGTCGATAAATATATCAATAAGCTTATCTAATCGACTTTTGTATCAGAATAAACATGGGTTCGATACATAATAATTCATATAATATGTTATCTAGTCAGCAAACCCATTAACTATGGATGTAGCTTGCCCATAGTTAAGATACGAATTATTTTATTAAGGCAGGTAGATTTTCAGGAATCCACTGACAAAAAGTCAAGATTTTCTTTATGCCTTTCTTTATCACAATATACATTCACTAAGGAACTCTCATTGATACCATTTCAATAGGTGACAAAATATACTACCATCATTCGCTACTTGAATGACTATCCCCCAAACATAGTCCGGATTAAATTGAATGAAAAGTGTAATTTCTTTTAAAATTAATTAGCCATACATTTGGCTTCTGATTGTAAATACATTCTATTGAGAAGCAACCTTTTCAAAATTCACCCTATACCCTTTTTTTGTAACCCAGTGGAAATCCTCATGGACTGCCCTCGTCAGGGGGGGTGTGCCGGACTTTTACTGGCTAAAACCACTGGAGGGATCCTCATCTGCCTATGGCCGGGGGTATGGAGTTCGTTTTCACATTCACCGGACCATATATCCTAGTAGTTTTGCTATTGATGCTATTGCATACTAAGCGGTAAGTCTAGTGGTAAGACCGTAGGACTGCTAAGTTAGAGGTTTTAAGTGCGATCCCCACGGAATCGTGTCGGAATGCCGTCCCATCGGACTATGAGAGAAAAGGAATAGAAAGTGCCCTAGTGTTTGTACACACACTCGTGCACTATAATATGTCCTGCGTAGCTGGCTGGTGTCATAGTAACACTGGCCGCCGTGGCCGAAATCGGTCCGGACATTAATATTATACTAACCGGGCGTGATGTTAGCTGGTGTGGGCTGCGTGGGCGGGCGCGCGCGCTCGCGGTTGAGCTCGTCGAAGCACTGCAGGCACACGCGCAGCGGCTTGTCGCTCTGGCCGCGCAGGATGTAGCGCTTGGACGAGCAAGGCCCGCATACTACGGACCCGCACTTACGGCAGTGGTGCTATAAGACAAAATAGATATATCTTGGTAACTGGTGATGAAAGTAAGTGTTATCCCCAGTTTTTAGGGGTCCATTGTTACGCCGATAGGCTTACAATACAGTCTTACTTCAGGAGGTGGTAGCCCTCGTGATAAGTCCTCCTCTTGAACAATTTTATCTGTTGTCAAATTTTTTGATTACGACTGTGAATAAGGAAATTTTAGTTGAACACCCGTTCAACAAAAATGCTTTTATTTTAATATTAAACATAGCCATTGAACCAGTTCAAAATGTACGAAACAGTACAGGTGGAGAAAAGCAATAGCATCATTTGTAACTTATTGTAAACTCAAAACCTCTTAAGATATATTTTCTCCGAGATAGCAGTATAACAAGTGAATGATAAAGTAAGCCTGTAATAATAAATTATGATGGATTGTCAATTGTCTTAAGATTTAGTGCATAGAGTTTATGGCGGCGTGACACATTCTTGTTTAGGTCCGGTAAGCAGGGAAAGTTGCATCAATATATATGCATCTAAATCACAATAAAACAATAGCTAGCATGATGTTTTTTATAAAGAAATCCTTTGTTTAAGACAGTATTATAGTTTGACTCACTTTATATGCCGATTTTATATCAGAAACATTTGAAATAAAAAGGGATTTTGTTGAAACTATTAGTCCAGGTACTTGGCCTTACTAAAAAATAGAAGATTCTAATTAGTAGAGTTATTCCTTACCCTCCTGTTGAGAACAGTGAACTGTGTCTTCTTGCAGTGCATACATATTGACGCTTCATTATCAGGCACCCAGACGGCTGCGTGCTCTGAAGGAGGTTGTTTGCCACCTGCACAAAATTCAAACAAATACATTAAAGAGAAACTCAATATTTCTTGCATAGCTGTAACAGACTTTCACTTTGACCAGACATTCATTTGAATATTCAAAGCTTGTTTTGAGCTCCTAATATTGCAAATTAATCTTTTTGAGGCTACAATTGAATGCTACTATATAATGCTACATAATTAAATACTTGGCACATAATAATTGTATAGTTCGGCACAGACTTATTTATGAGTATACAAACCATTCTTTTTCTCACTATCAGTCACGCATACTTATAGAACTTGTATTTTCATGAATATGAAGTCTTTATTGACCAGGTATAACCTTATGAGATAATTAGAACTAGAATTGATGCATTTCCTTACTTTTTCTTAGCAAGTCCTCTATACATTTTTCTATGTGAGCCATCCATTCCTCTTTCTCGGTGGATGTTGCGGCATATACGGCGAAGGACTTTGAAGCAGTGCGGATTAGCCAGCCGTTGCGATACTCTGAAACAACTAGTCGGTTAAACTATGTCAATACAATAGACATATTATATCCTTATGTAAAAATAAAATAATCTACACTAAAATAAAATCTACCAATATATAAAAAATCTGTACCTATTTTTTAAGAATTATAAGTGAGACTAAGTTCATCTTTCTGAGTCTAATTGATAGGTTCCGAGAATGCGAGCACAAGTGACTAAAAAATATGCAACAAATGATCTAACTATTGAGAACCTCAGTACGGAAATTAGGTCTAATTGGATATAAATGGCTAATAATGTATTCTACAGTTTGTAATTAGGCATAGTCTTAGCTGAGTTTAGCTTATATATTATTTAGTAAGTTTATAAGGCTTCCTATGCTGCGCAACCAGTCAGTAACATTATGAAAGTGCCTGAAAAGACCTACTCTACATAAAAACCTTTTGATTTTTTGTAACTTGTATGATTGGTTTACTGATAGCAATTTTCCCAAAAACATTACTATTATTTATTTATAATCATTAACCGTTAGTGTCCCACTGTAAGGCAAAGGCCTCCCATCCTTTCCACCTATCCCGGTTTGCAGCTAAGTGGGGCCAGTTTTTTAAACGTTACTTTATAAGTCATCATTCCCCTGCCCTTATCCCAATTATTATTATTTAGGGTCGGCGCAACACGTCTTATAGACGTGTTGCTTAAAGTTTTGGCTATGGTTTTATAGTCGGCCGCCTGCCTGACACTAACCCTCTTTGGGAATGCGATTGTTGGTTGTTTACCCGCCACCATTCGGGTGACCCAAGGTGCTTGTTACAGTGCTCTGGGTCTTAAGGTCCATTAGTCGCCTTTTACGACACCCAGTGGAGGATATGGGGTGGTGCTATTCTTTATATCCGGACACCACAAGGACACACGTTACTTTATAAGTATATACAGATTATTCAACATTGATAACAATTTTTATTTTATTGAACAGCATACAAAATACCTTATTAGATATAGAAATTTCAGTATATGAAGCACTTTTTACCTGTCTACTATTAGTATAGGATATACTATTAAGGTCCTTATACAATTTAATAAATGCAGCGCTGACTCACAAGATTTGAAAGATCAGTGTCTACATATATCTAGCAATATATAATAATAAAGATGATTCACTGGCCATTCACACTCATGAGTCAGGCAACCAATAAATATTATAATTAACTTATCATTTTTCATACAAAGTAGGTATGGGACTGAAAAAATATATGCCTAAAGGGTATGGAGTACAGACAAAAGCAAAATAATCTAGAAAAAACAGAAAACAATTTATTGATGCAGTTTGTAAGTAAAGAATTTTATGCATTCATTTTATGATTTAATGCTTGTCTGAAAACTGGTGTTTATCGATTATGCAACAACACTGCATTATTTCAGAAATATCAATGCTTTGTTTATTGTAATTTATTTCTTCTTTTCTAATAGAATACCAATATAATCACAAAGACATTTTTTGGTGGAAATACACTACTATACTTGTATATTATGTATTTCATCAAATTTTATTTTACTTGCTGCGCTTAACATATTTAAGTTTTTGAGTTGTAAGATATATCTAAATGTCCTGTTTTTAACTTTCTGAAGTCCCAGAATTTCCTTATCACCATCCAGAAAATATGATCACTCACATTATTAGAAGTTAATCTTTAACACAAATTAAATGTAACTTACGTCCTTCATCCTTTAGAGACTCCAACTTGACCTCCTCAAGTGGGATAACATGTTGTTTGTTGTATTTCTTCTTGTTTATAACAATGTTGCCATATACCAGAATGTCATTGAACAAAAAGAACTGTCTTGCTTTTGGTTTCTTGCGACACATTTTTGTCAAGACACCCTCTCCCACAAGAACCCTGCCTTGCTCTGCCAGAGGCTAAAAAAAAAGGTTTGTTTACTTTTTAAACTGTTTGTATAGGTTATCAGTATGACAGCAAATAGTTTTTAATATAATGTCAACAAAATTCCATGTTTACTTAAATTTTGAGGGACTGATAGATAACATTACATTTATATAGTTATCTGATATGAAAGAAACATTTTCAGTAAATATTAAATGGAATAAATGAGGCTTAAACGATTTGTGGCTTTCTGATTCCGGAAAGTTTAATGGTAAAATTATAATTCTAATATCAGTAAGATATTTTATAACAATATTCAAAACAGTGTAAACAAGTCATAATAAACGTAGACAGTTCATAATTTTTTTGACCTATAGACAATTTAAGCATACACAAGATAATAATAAAACATAATACTTAGTTCTATTTATAAAATTAAACATCTGAAACAAGTTTTTTCCGCATATCTATATTATATCATGAAAAACCTGATAATGGAGTGACTAATCAAATCCTAATCTATTTAATTAAATTAGACTCCCAAATGTGATAAAAGGAGTTATAGTTTGGGTCACATCAGGAAAATTATTATTTCTTCTCAAATAAAACAACAATATTAAATGAAACATTGCTCTGCTTGGTATCCGTAGTCAGTGCAATCCACCGCAAAGTACTAAAGATTTTATCTCACTTAGTTTGTCGGTTGATAATACGACATCGTTTGGCAAACTTCTAAAGTTATAAAAACTTATATTTCGCACAAAATACTGCTTACCTGTCCAGAACTGCCGAAGCAGCTCTCAACCATAGCAATTCTTCGAGCATTGGCCTCACTGTTCACTGAAAAAAGAGAATTACCTACTTAAAAATTGCAGTACGGTATAAAGTTTGACGTCAAAGGAAAGTGAGCGAACAAGCAAACAATGACAGTGATCTCCCACGTAACTACTTTACATGATTGCACACAAGTTACACATCTTAATTTTTACTAGTTGATCGTTGTTACACTGTTTAAAATAAATAATTGCCTACCTAAACGGTCCACCATTATCGAAATTTATTTTCTTGAAGATACGGCCAAGAAAAATGTGTCATTCATAGAAAGTATCGCCAGTTACAGAAAATTAATTTCTGCTATTCTGTCAAAATGATGTCCTTCAAGCGTTATTATGATTTTTACTTATAGATTTTCTGTTTCCCGAAAGAGCGATACAGACCTCATCCGCGGTATCGACTACGTAGGAATCTTGTTGCATGGATAAACTACACTGCTTTCTATGTAGTTTTCAAAATACTACCTGAGTGTAATGTTACTACTTGGTAAGGTTTCCCGCTAGCTGGCAGCATTGTTTAAGCGTTTCGTTTCACGTGCAAAGTTGGCTTTATGTTGAACCATAGTGCAATAAAAGTGTGTTTAGCGACATACGAAAAATGTCACATTACTTAAAACCTTAAGATCAAGAACAAGAAATAGAAATAATGGTTGATTAGTCTTTATTTTCAATAAAAATATTTTTAGACGATGTAAGTCATATTACAACAGCCATAGACAAAGTAATGATCATGTGAGTGACCATTTTTTGACACCAGCTGACAGCTAGTGGTCGATACCGTAATAATTTTGGTGTTCGTAATTCTGATAAATAAACCACCAAAATGGCCTGCAAATTCTGTGGCCCTAAGCTGTCGCTGTGCGGGCTCGTATTGAGCGTCTGGGGAATCATACAATTGGTAAGTGAGGGCTCTATAATTTCGTATAAACCTTGGTTGTTCAATGCCATGATAACACTCGTGAATCTTTCAGACTTTGATGGGCGTCTTCTACTATATCAGAGCTGTAGCTTTGTTGGAAGATCTCCCTCTTGAATCAGAAAGTGGCCATCACACCATCGAAGGTTTTATCGCTACTGTAGAAGCTGGATACACTCAGGTGAGTCATGAATCTGATCAATTAACCAAGCCATTGTATGTGTAAATGCACTATAATGCATGAAATCTACAATAAATTTTCCTTTTTCCGTTTAAACTTATGGAATTTCCTATTTCAAATCTCTAATTCCACTTTCTGTGTGTTCATCATTATTCTTGGAGTAAACCCTTCATGTTTCTATGACAATTGAGATAAAAGATAGATGATAGTTTATGGTATTAGACATGCAATTTATCATGAGATTCATGCGTCTCAAAATGTTAAGAAATAATACACTTGTACAAATTTCTAACCTATTTTTAGTTATGAAATCAAAAATTTTAATAACTTGCATTTGGTATCTTACATACAGAAGTATTTTTTTTTCCAATATGACATAGCTTTTGCCATGTAATGTACTTTACGGTTAAATCTTTAATAGTTTTTAATGCAAAACTGCTAATTGCAATAACCTTAACATTGAAATCACCTGACCAAGCAAAACTTATCAGATGTAACATGACTTAGTTTTTTTTATCAGATTTGCAAAATAATAATAAATTAGGTAGTTATATTCATGTCTTTTATTCTTAATGTTTTCATATCATTGCTATAGAACAAATTGTAAAAAAAGTATAAATAGGTTAATTTCAATAAAAATGTCCATTGCCAGCCCTATATTCCTTATACAAAAAAAAATGCAAAATATTATAATTCCAAACAATTTGATTATTGTGATAATTGGATCAGTAATTTACTGCATATTTTTTTATTAGATATTGGAATAACTACTTTTATACATATTTGATAGTTATGAATCTTAGACCATGTCTCAATTCTCTAATGATAGACAATATTCATTAATTTATTGGAATAACTATTTTTATACATATTTGATAGTTATGAATCTTAGACCATGTCTCAATTCTCTAATGATAGACAATATTCATTAATTTATCAGACTTGTGTAGAGCTAAGCTCTCAATACATTTCTTATTCACTGGGCGCAACATTGTAATTGAAGAATGTTTATTGAACTGAAAGTAAAATATATTATTTTTACATTTCCAGAACGCTTACAATTGCTGGATCGCCGCGCTTCTATATGTCATCACACTTGTTGTGTCCGGACACCAGTTCTGGATGAACAACCGCTCATCTGTTAGTATGTAAAGTGGTATTATCGACGTAATGATGGGTACTGACTCTGGAGTACATGTTGTTATGTTACTGTTGAATAATTCCATTCCATTATTAATTTATTTTAAATAGTTCGAGTCAGAATTCCAAACCTTTTAAAAGCCATATTCAAGAATGACGCACAACAAAATGTCTCTTTTAAGTGTCATTTTGTCTTTGCCATTGTCAGGTGGAATTTAGAGACAAATATACATTTTAAAACGTCACTTAGCTGTGTGTTGTATCTGTATATGGCTGTTAGTTGTTCCTCTAGTTCTAACAACCATGTTGAAAAGTTTTTATGTAGAGGCACTATATCAAAGTCTATCTTAAGTTAGAACTAAAGTATCAATTCACGTTAAGAGCATAAAGGTTCTTGTAAATTAGCATTTGATTGTACAACTGTACATGTTTCTGGCTTGTATTGAAGGCGAATATAAAACAAATTCTTATAAATAATTAAACCTGTTAAACATTTAAAAATATGGGCACCTGTATGTATTTAATGCTTCCCCTACCTTACCTGTTATCCTAAAATTGTTAAGAATTACCTTTTTGTAGTATAAATATTACCCTCTTGCTATAAATATATGTGAATGGTATATAATTTAAGTTTCAAGTGATTCAGACTTAAACAAAACAATGTATTGAATTGAGTTACAAAAATTATTGTGCATAAGTATTACATATGAATGAATGCTATAAAATTGTACATAATATATCTATTATTGTAGGTACATTGTAAAATGCTTAGTTTTTTCTTGAAGTAAAGGTATCGATGTTAATTCTTGTTTTATTTTAATATTAGCGACTCGCCCAAGCTTCGCACGGGCGCAACATTCATGTACATCCCACCAATATTTAAGAAGCGAAAGTTGATGGACATACAGTTATTTATTTATTTTATCAAAACCCGACAGATAAGACCTTAAACTAAAATTTGGACTAACATAAAATACATAAATACACAAAAAACATTGCATAGAGTAGTGCAGTTAGCTGACACCCTGGATTAAAACATACACTACTTTTAAACCGACTACGTCAGAGGGGAGTAGAGTTACAGCTGTAACCGCTATTTGCGCGGGTAACAGCTGTAGCAGTCATAAATAAATCTTCTTCAAAAAAACGCATCAAAGTCTAGACAAGTACGTAGGGACAAACAGTGGGATGTGACTTTGTTCTATTTACTTAGTGATTACTATTTACGCCACCAATGCTTTATGAGTGTTTCCCTAAAAGTGTTACCTATTAACCACATACGGATGATGGAATAGTGTTAAAAAATAAAAATATAATAAAAGATACGATAGTGTGAATTAGATACAAAATTTATTATTATTGAAATTAAAACGATTTTTATCTTACTAGAAGAATGACAGATACAGTAGAATGCAGATTTCTTTAAAAAGTACTGTATCAGTTAACCTATTTATCCAGTGACTGTTTATCCTAGCAGTTTATAGTTGTCTGACGCCTGATGACGTTTGTGTGGACTTCATGCACAGATTTGCGAATTGACAGTAATATTGTTTTATAAGTGGAATAAATCGTGGTTATTTATAGTTCGTTATTAATTATATTAAATAAGATTTTCTTACAATGAGTATGCTATTGAATTGCGGTATATGCTGTTTCCTTCTGAGCATTTGGGGAATCATACAGTTGGTAAAGTATTGGCCTCATTTTTTAGATATAAAGTGAACAGTAATTGCGGCTACACTTTGCTATTTTATTGTAGCAGGCGTTTGGTTTACATGTTTGGTTTTAGATATGTTTTTAAAGATTATTATGAAAGTGGTTGCTTTTTCATAATTATAATGTACTCAACTACTCCGCCTACTCGCCTTCCTCCGTGACTTTGTCACGGAGGAAGGCGAGTGAAATGTGTTCTGCCGTGATAAATAGATTTAAGCATTAACTATGTTTCTTTTTATGTAACAGACTTTCATGGGAGTATTTTTCTACATAGAATCGATAGTGTTATTAGAAGATGTAGAAGCAGAAGAATATGAGGATTATGACCATTTTATAACATTAACTAAAGGCAATTTTTCAAAAGTAAGTATAATTATATATTTGGCTTTATTTTCAGTAAATACACCATGTAAAGCGAACATTTGTAACTTTTGACAAACTTTATTTATGCAAGATAGCAGGCGTCCACAAGTAAGGGTGCTCTTAAATTAGAGGTGCGAGGAAGCCCTGCAGAGGCGCTAGTGTGCTACGTGAGTTTAGGTGTGATATAATTTTAATTAATATTTAGGTTCAACATGAATGCGGAATACAACTATAACTAAAAAAGGTCGCTAGAATTACTGCTAAACGTGTTGTAAGTTTTAATCAGCGCAGAGTTTCTCTTAGGAGGCAGAACTCCAGCGCGTCCTTTCGCCACTAATTTGAAAGAACCCTGTTATTGATTACTTCCCTAATAACCTACTCAGTTTCGTTTAAATGAATGCATGTTTTTTTAGAGCATGGCTTAGCATTAGCCGTAGTTGACCTCTAGTGCGTAAGAGTGATAACAAAATACAAATAGATACTACATTAAATTGTTCACCCACTCAATGGTAAAACCTACCAGAAACCAGAGGCAGACAAGTGTATAGAACTACAAGGATCTTTTGGCACGTGGATAACATTCACATGATGGGGCGTTGGTGTGCAAATTAGCAACAAGAATAAACTTAACTGAATTAACTTCAATGGCAGCACTAGTTCCGATTTCACCAAAAGATCCTTGCGGGACTATATTTACCTACGGTAATACATTACCGTAGGTAAATATAGTCCCAATATAACAATTAGAGCGACTGCGTTAGAGCTTTCAGACATTTTTTTTTCAAGGCTGCTCTTAACTGCTGGGTGGCTGCAGGTATATACATTGGGGCACTTGGCATATCATATTCATGTATAATAAGAGCTAGAGCCCATGAAGAAGTGCGGGCCTTAAAACTGGAAGATGATGAAGTCGTGTGCGGCCCAAACATCGACACTAAATAAAGATCGAATCCCTTATTTTATGTTTCATTTTGAAAACTAATGCCTGTTGCAAAATATCTTTGGCAACTTATTTCTGGGGTGAGTATTTATTGATCTATTACCGTAGGACTGCTAAGTCAGAGGTCTTGAGTTCGATCCCCACGGCACTCAAAGACTTTTCAAATGTTGTGTGCGTTCAAGAAATAATAATATCACACCTTCTGTGTTTCGGAAAGCACGTAAAAAAGTGGGTCCTGCGCCTGATCTCTCTCCGGTCGTGTCGGATTACCGTCCCATCGGGCTATGAGAGTAAAGGAATAGAGAGTGCACCTGTGTTTGCGCACACGCTTGTGCACTATTATATATCCTGCGTAACTGGCCGCCGTAGCCGAAATCGGTCGGGACATTATTATATATTATTATTTGTATCTCTTTTAATTTACGGGCTAACTTCAAGGGAAGAAACCCGGTCTTTTTAAAGGCTTACACGGGGACACATTTTCAATATGCAGAGCCCTTGTAGAGAACTTTAAAATGTTATGGGGCAACTACCAAGGGCCATCCACCCCTGCTCTATGGAAGAACAGACATGGACGGCCCAAGGTAGCTACAAGGCTATTGTAAATTATGGAGATGAAACTAATTTGGGCTATTGATAGGATTTGTTATTATTATTATTTATTGATCTGTAAAAAAAGGCTTGCCAGGAAAGATTATTATTTGACGGCCTGTTGGTCTAGTGGTTAGTGACCCTGACTGCTAAGCCGGAGGTCGTGGGTTCGATTCCCACCCAGGACAAATGTTTGTGTGATGAGCACGATCATTTATTCTGTGTATGGGTGTGATTTATCTATAATATGTATATATATTACAAATATATAAGTATGTCTATCAGCTGTCTGATTACCATAACACAAACTCTGCTTAGCTTGGGATCAGATGGCCGTGTGTGGATTACGTCCCAAGATATTTATTTATTTATTATACTTGTATTATTTTCTTTAGCTAGGTAAGTAATGCTAGTCTAAATTTACAAGGATGGTTAGTCAATCCAATTCCACTATCATTGAACTTTATGTTGTGATAGGTACAAAGCTTAAGTCAATGCGAAATTAAAACAAAAAATGAATAAAACATACATCACAACATACTTTGTTTATTTAAACTATTTCGTTTGTTAGTTTTGTTGCATTATTATTTCACTTCCTCTAATTTTCTGTCAAAAGTTACGGTGCCAATGTTCACGCTCTTAATTTCTTCTTTACTGACTTGCCCGTTTTCCTGTAAGTTCGTTTAATAATGAGCTTAATGATCATAGCTTGCGTAGGAGCTATAAAAATACACATTTGAATGGACGGCAGGGGTCGAGGACAAATTATTACTTGGTACTTGAATAGTCATGCGTTTATTCGGGTGAAATCTAGAAAAAAATTTAGGTATCAACAAGTTTATTTCCTAGTCGAAGCATTTTTTTATTAACAGGTAAAAAACGATTTTATAATTTAATATCCTACTAGGTGGTTTAAAATTTAAAAGTGATGAACGATCGGGATTTGAGTCGTCAAGTTCTGCCGATGTCCTAAGTGTTGCCAAGACAAAAATGCGTTAGTCTGGCGCATGGATGTAATATTTTTGAGATATTACTTAGCACTAACTTAGAGTCACGCCTCTTTCCCCTAGAGGTAGAGACGTATTTCCTGAAAAAATTACTTAGACTTATACTTGCGCTTGCGCATTATTCAAATCGAAAGAATTGACTGAATGTCGATTAGCACCTGTGTTGTGTCCACCTCTTCGTCCTTAGCAGGTTGGTTCGGATTAAGCCATGTGTCGGCCAGGATCTGTGGAATCTTGACGCGCACCTTGAGTGGTGCTAAGATTTTTGTTATCAACTTGCGACAGTCAGTTGTTACTTTCGGTTCACGAGGGAAAGACACTTTGTTTTGCACTTGCTGTAGTACATAAAAATGAAAGCTTAATTAGCGTAACTTTTACGAGAATGTTCAATATGAATAATGATTTTTATGTTATATAAGAATAATTCAATGTAAGGAAGCGATTGATTATGAAATTCTAAGTGCCGTACATGACAGTAATGAAGGTATGTAACGACTTGTACCACAAAAAACGGCACCTTTAACAACTGCGTGTAGTTGGTGTCATCGAAAGGTAACCTTCCATACACAATAGCGTACAGCACCACTCCCATACTCCATATATCAGAGTCCTGCGGCCTATACGGGACCCCTTTTAAAATTTCTGGAGAAGCGTATGCGTAGCTCCCGCAGAAAGTTTCGCTCAACGCATACACCCCGTTCTTTGGCTTCATGTGACCTCTTGCGAAGCCGAAATCCGACAGTTTTATGTTCAACCCATGGTCCATAAGCAAATTTTCGCATTTGATGTCCCTGAAATGGTACAAAGATTGAGAAGGTATAGTGAGCTAAGAAATTGAGGAATTAACAGTTGTTTTTTTAGGAGATTTGAGAGGCCATGTACAGACGCAGCATGAAGGGCTTACCGATGAACAACCCCTCGCTCGTGACAGTACTCAACAGCCTCAACGAGTTGTCGGAACCAGCGTCGACCTCGAACCTCATCTATGTGTTGGTCTTTGCGAATTATGTCTAGGAGACTGCCATTTTCGGCATATTCCATAACAATATACACCCTGAAACATTAAACGTTTTGGTTATTTTTTAGGGTATTTCGTCAGGATTTGTCCGATGATAAATG
Source organism: Chrysodeixis includens (assembly GCA_941860345.1). Classification (NCBI taxonomy): domain Eukaryota; kingdom Metazoa; phylum Arthropoda; class Insecta; order Lepidoptera; family Noctuidae; genus Chrysodeixis; species Chrysodeixis includens. Next base: position 4,658,097 of record OW796104.1, on the reverse strand, counting down.
ACCCCTCCTTAAAAAATACTTATTCAAATTAGGCTACAATGTAGCAGTAGACAGCAATCCATCGCCCACCCTTCACAATAATGAAGGCTATCAGATCCTCATAACACATAGTAGTAAATAAAAGTCAGGCTCGACGGTTACCGCGATACAAAATAACTGAGAAAATACTCCAAAAATAATTTTGACAGTTGCATCACCTGTGAGTAGTTTCTATAGCTTGAAGAAATCGTATTAAATTCTCATGTTTGAGACCTTTAACAACTTCTATCTCTCTTGGCAGAAACTTCTTTAGATAGTCGCCTGGTGCTTGAAACTTGCTTATTATTTTAATGGCCACTTGACAGTTGTGTCTGTCGCTGGTTGCAACCTAAAATAAGTGATGATAGATTCAGAAGAAGGAAGGGAGATAAAACAAAGGATCGGAACTTTGGAAAAATTATATATGAGTCGGAAAGTGAAGAATGAAAGGCCTATGTCCTTGTGAATGCAGGACAACAATGTAGCAGAAAAAAATCTACATGACCATTAGAAGGGCCTCTCCAGGTAAACAATGGATTTAATTATTATAAATTTTAAACATCCAGGCATCTCTTCCAGAAAGTTTCGCTGCTTTATACATTCGTGAATATTGTTTACCGCAAGTAATATTTTCGTTTCATTCATCCAACTCTCTTCACGCTCAAGCTTTTTCCTCATTGATGGAAATCGTAACCTCTTCGTGTGCTAGCAACAGTTACCTCCATGTCAATACATTTTGAAGAGAGAGTGGATAATAAGAATAGGATGATCATTCTACAAAACAACAGCTACAGAAATAAGGACTTGGTTTCTTGTATAAGCATAAGTTTCGAAACACTGCTTTACATTGAAAAATGATTAATGAATAATGTCAAATGATTGCAATCATCTGATACCTTGACAGTGGCATATGAGCCAGACCCAATAGTTCGACCTAGTACATAGCCGTGCGATTCAAGTACAGTTAGTTTTCTTTCAGCTTTAGCTTCTACACCACTATGCACAGTCGCCGTGGGCTCTGTCGACATCTCGCCGAGGACATTTTCATTGGCTCTCACATCGGGCCCCGGCATATCACAGTAATGTTACTTTTATATAAAAATAAGTTTAGTAAAAGTCACATTATACTGAATTTTGCCTCATTTTATTTTCACATGAAATTTTTTTATATTATACATGCTGTCATTTTTGTCAAAACCGATTCATTTTTGATGACACGAGAACGTTGTTTCAAAAACCATCCTCTTTCCATAGATGATTTTATATCGCCAGTACGATGTGCCTTTAAAATCAAATTTGGAATAGTAAATGTGGGTGCATGTATCCAAACGTAAGTTGAATGTTGCCATCACATTAATTCATTGTCACAACGTGATCATGACATCTGACATTCATGCTTGTTTGTTTTCATAATTGGTTGTCAATGAGGGAACTTTTATTAAATAAAACGATATGGTCCTCTATACATACTATACGTATACACGTACTACATAAATTAACACCCTTATTACTTATAGTAAGTATGAACAATTTGCGGTGAAAAATATTGTATTTTTGCTAATTTATTGTTAATGTAATAAATTTAATGAAATTAAGGCAATTTTAATAACACTGATTGATACTGTGGTGGATAACTTTCGAAGTTCGTGTTTATAAGTGATAATATAGTTATGATTAACAAATTATTTTTCTAATGTACAACTAATTTGTAAATGTTTTGACTCAAAAGACTAAAAATTTCTTCTGTTTACAGGAACGATTAGTCAAAGTATTGTAAATATTTAGAACATGAAAACCTTTCGTGCCTTGTACTTGCAGTTACGAAAATTTTCCCTATTTAAACTGACTTCAAAAAAGGAGGAAGTTCCTTGATTTGACCGTATACCTATATGCTTTTTATGTTTTTTCACTGATAACTTCGTCGTTTACTAATCTATATACAATGAAATTAAGATTGTATTTTACCCATTGAAACTAATTTACTTGAAGGAAAGTTCTATGTTTTACAGCAATATGCAATACTTTTCCCCGCTGGCTACTCAGACCAACCTAACATGCACAGAAAAAATCATAAAGATAGGCCATTGGAGCTGTTTTTTTTAAGATGACAGGATGATGAAGATGTTCTATTACAGATTAGATGCAGCATCTGGATGTTATATCCTTATTTCTCATATATTCCCTAGTTTATGTCTCCTGGGCAAAGGTTCCTGTAAATGCTTATAGCTTATTTGCTTACAGTACAGATGAGTAATTTTTATTACTATTATAAGTAAGTATTGCAATAATTAAATTAAAAATCATTACCTTCTAAGCATTGTGCTTGGAAGTAATATAATGATTTTAACTTTGCCTAACTTTATAGTAGTAGATAAATAATTTAACCTTGTTTTTTTAATGACACATTATTAAAAAATGTCATGTCAGTTTTTGCCTGTTACCTGCTATAATGAATTATTGAATCAAATAAAAAAAACTTTCTGAATATAAATTTCTTTAATGTCATAGCTATTTGTATAGTGTAGCCACTTGTTTATTTTTTTGTTGTCAATTTCTTTGTGTGTTTTGTAGTTTGTACCTACTGAATAAATGTTTTATCTATCCTTTTTTTTAATGTTCGATATTAATAATACACACGAATACATCTTCGTCGCCAGTCGCAACTATTTACGACCCATGGTGTTAAATCCATTTTAGCACGCTAGTACGTATCAGAATCACTAGTTATAACTGACAGTCTGTCAGCGGGCGTCTGGCACAAAGAAAACAATTGCAGCGATTGGAAAGCCTCTGGCTACTCGTGTGAATCGTACCTTGTGCGTTCACCCCACCTTCGCAACACCACCAGCGACGACCCCCATACCCCATTCCAAACCTCACATCCACACTAGCTTTCTCAAATCTCGAGGGTCTTTTTACACTGGTCGCCTGCAATATTTCATTCGATGACCCATTTTCGTACATCCACCTTTTTGTTTGTTTTCATTCATAAAGCTTTTTTCAGTAGATATTCTCCTGTCCCCGTCTTTTGTTACCTTAATTGCGTATTCTGTTTACCCCGCGTATTGTTGTCTGAATAAAGCATTGCTACTTATTGACCTTAGAAGAATGTTGCTTTATTAGAAATGTTTTTGACTTTAAAAAATGACTAAAATTGTCGTATACATGACATACTTTAAGTATAAAAACTTTCTTATTTAGATTTAAAATATTTAAATAAAGCTGAGAACACAATATCTGTTTAATATCCACCTATTATACGTTGAAGTTGCCAGGTAATTCTTTAAAAAGTTGAAATTTGTTCGCAAACAAGATAAAAGGTAACGAGCCGGCTTCCCCACGTCTCGGAGGCGCGGCGTCACATCAAACAATTAAGAGTTATCTCGGGAGTTAGGTGCGCGGGACGATATATCGCAGACTTGATTACTTTTTCTACTCGGCGAAGTAATAAAAGTTGACCAGCAGACCGGGAACTGCAGTCTCGTTTTTAATTGAAACACTCCAGTTTTCATAGGGAAAAGATTGATCGTTTTATGTCCAATTTTACTTTAAAATATACCTTTATCAATGAAATAAACAATTGGTATGTTACTAAATCAAAAGTTGTTTTACCCACTTATAAAAGTATAATTAGATTAATTAGTTAAGCCGCTAGCAAAAGATTTGAAACATGAAACAAACACGGACGGGAACAGAAAAAGAAAATTCGGTTTAACTTCCGCGGTCAGTAATTATAAACCCATTAAATTAGCTGAGAAAGGCTAAAATATCCGCAGAGAATGAAAGGTTAAAAATATCGCAGAGCTTTCCCTTCGATCTTAGCCGTCAATAATGGACGGGAAAGCAAAAAGTTCAGCTTCGGGCAAGTTATCAATTGTATCTACCAAGTTGGAGCCGAGTTTTTTATTCATTTATTGCACGCAGAGCGCAAGGAAATGCTTAATGGTTATTCTCTTGGTCGTATTTGATATAAAAGCTGAACTTTGTCGCTATCTGAAATCTTTGTGGATTTTTATTTGTTCTACAGAGCAATTTTTACTAGTGTCGAAGTCTGGAACAAATAAATGGATTATGAAGTAATGTACTCATAAAGCAATGATTACTTTTCTTGACAGAGGTCTAAGCATGACGTACACGTGTGTGGTTGCTGGTATTCTATAGAAATGTCCATTGGATAAATATTCTTTTTAAAAAAACTCGTAGGAAATTCGCTTTACACTGCATTAAAATTTTAAATTAACTTCGCATACATCGAAAAGCCTTCACGAGGAGAGCAATACATTAATTTATTAGTTATTTAAAATGTCAAGGAATGCTGCAAATTGAGAATGAATATAAATGTATGGAAGCAAAAACACATTTTTGTACTTTAAAAATGAATTTCTTATCAGGCAGAGCGTGTAATTTCGCGAGTGTGTTTTTTATAAAAATATTTAATGTTTTCCGCGCTAGATTTATCTTAATTACGTCAGTTTGCGCTGACGTTGCGAAATGAACAATTAAATCTATTGTTATCAAAGTTGAGCGGCGTGTGACGTGCATTGGAGTTGGATGCAGGCGGAGCAGAGCGTCCCGGAACCCAGTTGTGCCATTGTTTCTCTAAACGGTCCTCGACAAACGTCCGTCGCAACTCTCCTAGTTAGTTTTACGAGTTTTCACCTGTTGGGCTGTCATTTCGGCCGGTGCAACTCTTGTTTTGGTTTCGTCTGTGATTATGGGTTTCAGTTTTCTAACTTCGCAGACAACACCACACGTATGAGCTCAAACGCAAGTTTAGCGTATCAGTATAAACAATTTTCGTAGTTCTGTTTCAGTTGTTAGTCCTAACCACAAACAATACTGATTCTAATAATATCATCGAGCATTTTTAAGCTACGTTCACAATTTCCGCGCTTCAAACCACTAGATATTTAATACAAATTTCACATAACTGACAAAACAAAAAACGCCGCAATTTATGATGAGTATCAGCAGTAACCCTGAAATATTTACCGCGCAAGACCTGCGTGACATTAACCCAAAGCGGTGATGTTACCGTGAATAATGAAAATAACTGGGATTGTATTACATTCCTTTTTAAACACGGGCAAGGTAAACAGATAGGGGGCTGTAACACCTCTCGTCCCTTTTGTTATTTGCAGAATTTTAATAGAAAGGTCCGCGTCATCGGCCCACGCCCTGAAAGCATTCGCTGAACCAGGAAGAGAATCACTGGAACTATGTATATTTGACTCTCTATCTCTTAAAGGCTCGATAATAAGGAATAAGCAAATCGTTTAATATGATTGAGTTAGTATACTTTGGGAATCTGCAGCGATCTCTTTGCTAAAAGTAGTGAAAAGAAAAAATAAAACGGATTTGGGGACCTTTTATTAACCGGGATATACCTTATGCCGCCTTATGAATACCCACCTTTTCGGGGGAGAACTGACTAATCTTGAACTGCCATTTAACATCGCCTGTGAAATGCGTTGCAATACAACACGCACCGAAGACCTAAGGTTCTACCGTCACCTTTAAGAGTAAGACTTATAGTTGTGGAAGTGAGCCAGTGCTTAAATGGTGTTGAGACACCTCTCTCTTCCACAGTAACTTGTATACTTAGTTAAGCAGTCTTATTTGTAGAGTTGGTGATTGAAATTTATAACATTGTATGATTTGGAATTCTCCTCATATAACAGGTTTAGTCACAATTACCGTGGATTTATGTTTTGTTGTAAATTGACGGCTCATCCGGATTAACTAGACCGTAAATTATAGTAACGGCCTTTTGTTGTAGTTTAAACATAGTCAAACTCTTTATACCTATATTTTAGATAGATTATTGAATAAAACATTGTCTCAAAATCAAATTATGCAAAAAAAGGAATTAATTTTTGCGTAATTAAATTTAACAAAGCGAAATAAAATTTATTTTCGCAGTATTTGCGAGATACATCCATATCGCAATGAGTAAAAGTATTATTTTGTCGTTAAAAAATCATCGACCGCCCGATGGGTTAGAAGCAGTCGCTACGACATTACGGTTTCGTAACCTCTACGTGAAGTGCTACGGTGGTACTACGGCCGACCGTAGCATACCACGTAGCGTGTCTTTTAAAGTTAATATAATTTAGTATTTCATGTTACAGCTTTCTGTATTTTTTGGCAGCGCTTTATAACGTGATTATATTTTCGGCATTGATGGTCTCTTTAATGCCTATATCTCTGAGAAACTGTTGGAATGTTTCCTCAAATACAGACACTTAATATTTGCTGTTACACTAACCCCGATTTCTGGAAGGCTAATTGTTAGAAGTTGCTGTCAAGTCAACAGATTACGACTGTGATTGGTTGACCATAAAACATAAAGGCAATCACAGAGCTTAACTCAAGATTCGACTGACGATAAAAAAAACTGTGTTGCTCAGCGTTTGAGAAACCAAGGGTTAGATGTCTGTTGAATGCTATATCTCTTTTTTTCTCAGCGTACCTCCATTTATTTAAAACCATCAATCGTCATACATTTATCATTACATACTAAACATAAACAAAGCCACATTACACGAAGCGACTGAAATCTATTTCGTATTACTTGTAATTTGCATTCGAATTTACATCAAAAACTGATCACGTATTCACTTAATCAAAACAGGTTATTAGAAATACAGGTATATCGAAATCAATCTCCGTTCGATGGTACTCGTATCTACAAACTGTACAAATTAATACAGAAACTAGCTATTGCCCACGACTTCGCTCTCGCATATGTCGGTTATAACTTCAAAAATACTCCCCTCAGACGGTTAAAAAGAAGTCTATGTATAAATCCAGTATTTCAGCTCCAATACCGAAATTCATTAAAATTCATCCGTCAATATTACTAGCTGTAGCCCGCGATTTCGTCCGCGAGAATGTCAGTTATAGCTGCAAAATCATGACCCCTCTCTGACACAGTCGATCAAAACGAAGCCTATGTGTTAATCCAGAATATCAGCTAACTCCATATCAAAATTCATTAAAATTTATCCAGCCCTTTCAGCGTGAAAGAGTTACAAACATCCATCCATACTTACAAACTATCGTGTTTATATTATTATACACAAAATTTATTCAGCAATATAGCATGATAGTGGCACGTTTCCGCCAATATTGCAACGCGGACCTAATTGTCTGTAACCGTTTTAATTAGTATCTGTCTGACATTTAAATGATAATGAGCAAATGTATGAAACGTTGGCTTACCTGCTAATGCTCATGTTTGTTAACATTACTCTGTTTGCGATGAATATTCGTTTATTGAACACTATTTACTGTAAGCTCTCATGTGAATATTTATGATGGTTATGTTTTGAATGTTCATATAAAACATATTTGTAGAACCTACTTTGATAAACAAGATTGGTACTTTAAATTACGATAAAAACAAACAAAATATTTGAACCACAAACAAATCGCCAGTTATATTTGAACAATTAACTATCATTGCAGTTATCTAAACTAAAAGGAAATAATTTAAAACCTAATACTGCAACTACTTAAGGTCAAAAATAGAGTTTTATAGAACAAAAAGACGGTATTTTTTTCGCATAGCCACTGCTGGGCAAAGCTCTCCCTCAAGCCCTTCACAGATAACACTTTTTCTTTTTCTTATAGAAAAAAAAGTAAAAGTAAATGTGTGTCCGTTTATAACAGAACAAACTTGTTTTTTATACAATTTAATTGTCTCTAATGGCCTTTAGTATCCGTTAGCTTTTCTTCAACAAACATTTGTCTGTAAACAAGGCGTCCATCGTCTAATGGAAACTTCACTGCTGTTTAAGATTGCATCAATATTTCGTTATTTTAAGAGGCTTCTGTAGAGCTACTATGACCTTTTAATATTAAGGTGCTTCTTCACCGCGTAATGTAACAATTTCATGTAACAGCTCAGATTTGACTTCGAGCATTACATTACAACGCTCCCTCCACGATTGACGAGCATTCGCGTGTAATGTAACATTGTAGATTAGACTGTAAGCAGGCATTACAGTAAATACTCTATCTACGTTATCTTATGCATTTGCTTTCATAGTTCACATTTAGTTAGTTATAACATTGTGGTACACTTGGTGGTGCTTACAAGGTACGAATTGAAATGCTCGGTTCTCCTCCTTCACTGATGTAATGTAACGTTACGTTACAAGCGTATGCTCGCGGTGAAGGAGCATCTTAATATTATAGCTTATGCAAGCGTGACAGCGCATTACGATAAGTAGAGCGTCGTCTCTTTTCCACAACTGGATTTTTTTATAGAATTTTACTTTAAGAGGTCGTGGTAAGGCCGTGGTAGGCCCACCCCGCAGTTAGAAAGTTAAGTAGCGTGAAGTTTGTGTGTTGATCTCTTAATATCAATTTCAAATCCCCTTTTTCAAGTACTGTGTAAATTTTCACTTTGATAATCTAAATTTTATTTTTTTATTTTTATTTTTATTTTATTTGGGAAACAAACAGATATGCTATAACTAATAAAATACATACAAAATAAACAAAACACGATCCAGAACAGTTTCCACACTAAATTAAAACATTTGCGCCAAATGCGAAACTAGATAAAATTTAAAAAGAATTACAAACAAAAATAAACAATTAAGATAAAAAAAAAAGCAGAAGTTACCTTACATCTACGTATTGAGGAACAATATTAATTACTAGAAGGATGAACCAGACAGTCGTGAACAGATTTTTTAAATTTGGGCAAAGAGATATAAAATATGTCTATATTACAGCTATTATTAATTAGGTTATTGTACAAGCGGCAGGATCTTATTATAAACAAGTTGTTACCATAATTAGTTCGGGTGGTGGGCGTATAAAACAAAGATTTGTCACGAGAATTGAAACGCGGGCATCTTAGACTTATTTTGCTTAGGAGGTAAGAAGAGTCAACTTGATTTCTAACAATTTTATATAAAAATAATAAATCTCGTTCATTACGCCGGGCCTGTAGAGTGGGCAAATAAGGTAGACTTATGGGATTTTTATTATTTCTCCATGTCAAGTGCTTAATTAATTTATTTTGGATACCTTGTATCTGATCAATATAAATATTGTATTGCGGATTCCACACTACTGATGCATACTCGAGAATGGGTCTTACAATGGTCTTATACAGGAGTAATAATGTAGATAGGCGCTTAAAATCTTTGGAAACCCTCAACACAAACCCTAGTAGGCGATAAGCTTTATTAGTAACAGCAGTGATTTGGCTATCAAAGATTAATTTACTATCCAACTGCACACCCAGGTCTCGCACCTCAGACACCCTCTTAATATTTTCATTATTCATACTATAGTCGTATTCTATATATTTATTTTTTCTCGTATATGTGATGACATTGCATTTCTTAGTATTTATATAAAGCATATTATTATTACAGTAGTTACATAAATTATAAATGTCATTTTGGAGTTTGATGCAATCATCTTTACTCTTTATCACCTTATAAATTTTCTTGTCGTCAGCATATAACAAAAAGTTCGACTTATTGAAAATTGTTTGAATGTCATTGATATATATATTAAATAATAAGGGTCCGAGATGCGATCCCTGAGGCACACCAGATGTGATAGGTATAAATGTAGAAGAGAAACCTTTGATAGTAACAGCCTGTGTACGGTTTTCGACGTAAGACTCTAGCCAGCGCAGTAGGTCACCATGTATCCCGATTACCTCAAGCTTGTGTATGAGTAATCGATGAGAAATTTTATCAAATGCCTTTGAGTAATCTGTATACACGACATCGACCTGAAAACCATTATCCATAGCCATGACTACAGAATCAATAAATTCACACAAGTTAGTTTCGGTCGATTTCCTACTTACAAAACCATGTTGCTCAGGTATCAATATTGGTTTGACAAGCGGGGTAATAAAGTCACAAACAATACATTCGAACAGCTTAGGGATAACACTTAGTTTCGATATAGGACGATAGTTTTTAATGTCATGTTTATCGCCACCCTTGAATATTGGCACAACAAAAGACCGCTTCCACGACAGTGGCATGACACCCAATTGCAATGATGCATTGAAAAGTTTATGCAAAGGGATAGACAAGGTCTTACAACACTTTTGAAGAAATAGTGCTGGGATGCCATCGGGGCCAGAACCCTTTTTAGTGTCTAATTTTTTTAGATATTTAAAAACTGTGTCTAAGGAAATATTAATTTTATTAAGGTTCAACGATGTGTGATTAGCAGTGCCACATGATGTAATCAGCGGATTTCCTAAATCATTCTCAAAAGCGGAGCCAAAGTGGGTGTTGAAAAGACCAGCAATAGTCTCACCATCAGAGGAAAACACATCGTCTAGGTGCAAACTATCGGGCAGACTATTTGAGTTTTTTTTAGAATGGACATAGGCCCAGAAATGTTTACTGTTCTTAGCTATATTGTTTTCGATTTTACTTATATAATGATTGTAACACTCTTTAGCAACTCTCTTTTGCCTATCTCTCAAGAGCACAAAAGTTAGATAGTCTCCATAATTACCATAACGTTTCCATTTCTTATGGAATTTTAATTTTTCTTTTATAATTTTCACTAACGCGGAAGAGTACCATAGCGGATACCTATTATTATTCATGGTTGTTTTAGTAGGGACGTGATCGCTTATTATTTTCTCGAGAACATTGTAAAATTTTGACAAAGATTCATCAATATCATTTTCTCCTATAATACTATCCCAATCAATACTACTAAGATGATCATTAATTATGTCATAGTCTGCACTTCCAAACAAACGTGTCACCGCACGCTGGGTACGCAAATTTTTAAAATTAATATTAGGTATACTAATATTCAGAGCTGGGTGATGAGGATCTTCGCTAACTAATGGAGATATACATTTTGCAACATTGCAGTTACAATTACTAACAACCAAATCAAGCATCCTGTCCTTTACGTTCCCGATTAAATTATATTGTGTAAAGTTGTTAAATGACAAAAAGTTTGATAGCGCGAGAGCTAAAGGATCCCTTGTGTTTCCTTCCATTCTTGGAAATAAAAGATACTAAAATTGTATATTCTAGTTTTTTTTTTGTATTTTTAAGCTCGTTTGCTATCGTTAGTTTTCATTTAGATTTTCTGCGAATATCTAATTGGTACTAACTTATTAAGCTCTTAGTAAAAAGTTAACTATCGAGTTTTCAAAGAATTTCAGTCTGTAACGAACAGAGATAAAATACAATGTTGTTTATCCTACGTATTAAAATTGTAAAAGGATTCAAATTTTCAGTAATCTTTTTACAATTAGAAATGTAACAAATGTTTTGTTTATTTATGTATTTTTGGTGTAAATTGACTTTCAGTTATCTGAATAAATAAATTTTATTGTTATTTCATAATATTATTTGCATTTCTTTTAATTCGTGGGATAACTTCAAGGGAAGAAACCCTTTCCTATTTAACGGCTTTCAAGGGGACATAGGTCCAACATGCAGAGGTCTTGTTGAGAACTTTAATCTAAAATGTGATGGGGCACCAAAGGCCATCCACCCCTTCTCTATGGAAGAACAGACATGGACGGCCCAAGGTAGCTACAAAACTATTGTAAATTAAGGAGATGAAAGGAATGTGGGCTATGGATAGGATACACTAAATATGTTTCCTGTACTAACTATAGAAAACTATGGCACAAGCCTTTCAATACATTAGAATGCAATTAAATTATTATTATCAAAAAGTTTTTCAAATGAGGATGTTATACTAGATTACGTTTATTATCAAGCATCAACTAAAGTATACAGCAAAATGTTGCCAGTTACAAAACGTTTAGCGTACTTCAATTAATTAGCTCATTAATTATGTAGTTAGGTAACATTTGCGGCTAACGGTGCGTTCCTATGTAGGCACGTGTATTGATTTGTAAACAACCATGGCATGTGGATATTTCGCCCCTATGCGCTCCTGTTTTTGCTCCACATTTACAACTTGTTTTGTATTGTGTTTAAAATACTGTTAGTCATCAGAAAATATTTCGAATGTAGACAATAATGATCCTTTCATGCAAGTTTTATTTATTTATTTTACCACCTAAACCTATTATTACAGAACCATACCTAATGTAATAGGTATAGTAGTTACAATTACAACACAATTCTAATAATTTATATTATTTTTTAAGCTTTTAGTGGATAAAAATATTGCTTTGTTTTTCTTTGTTAAACTGACAGATTGTACTAAAGGTACTAACTAGTTCATGCCCATGAGTAGACATACCTTTAAACACTTTTCTAATACCTGTTTAATATTTTGGAACAAATCCTCTTTAATTTAACAAAAAGGTTTCGAAAAGCCCTGTTAATATTCACAGAATCAGGAGAACGTAGAGTCAAGAGGTTACTTAGGCTCTTTATATAAACTTCATGAGATTCGAAAACAATGAAAATATTATTGTAACATGATAATTGTATTTATTCTATGATATGTACAATTTTATATTGAGATAAAAGTTTATGTACATCAGAATACAAAAAACAACTTGTAGACATACTTAGACCGTCCTAAATTCGTCAGTGAAATGTAATATTTAAGTGGCACTTATTTTCCTATCTTATTACCTGAACCTACTTCTCCTTTCAAATATATTTAGGTTATTTGGCATAAATAAGAGTATTATAACATCTAGGCCGCGACGAATTCGAATTGTTAGCTATGTTGTTCCCTCTAATGGAATTCCTATTACTTAGATAAAAAATAAACAGCTTTTTAAAGGTAAAACTTGATAAAATTGGTGATGTTGATAGTATCTGTTATAACTTATGAGTTCTTAAAGCAAAATCAGACGAAGCACTATACTAGGTTTATACATAACGTATTATGTATAACGGTTTATGTATAACGGCAACAGCAAACCACCGCTTTTCAAAGCAATGATATTGTAGTTGTAGAAGCGAGATGTCGCTCTACATTCTGTAGAGTAGCGTCTCCCTTTCACAACTGCAATAATTTTACTTTAGGAGGTGGTAGAAGACCTCCTGCTTGACATTCAAGTAAATAGTAAGCTCACTGACAAACAAGAACAATATTCCATTATCGTTCCCCTTTTTTCTTTTCGGGGTGAAACTCTAATGACTTCAATCCACGTCGTGGGCACGGTGTGGGGATATGTCGGACTCATACCGACTAAAAAAAATAAATACCCCCGGCCCCTTCTATTACCAGGCCAATAATTATTTGGGGTCAGTGCAGCATGTCTTCATCTTCCACATGTTCTTATCTGACGTCATCTGGCAAGTAACACTCTTTGCAGCCATATCATCTTTCACACAATCCATCCATCGTTTCTTTGGTCTTTCTCTTTATCCATCCTCATTTATGCACTATTGTTCCTTCCTATTATAAAACTCCTTCTAAATAAGGTAGAGCGCAAGTCATATCACAGGCAAAAGGAATGTAAAAATCACTTAAATAATATATATCAATGTCAAGGTGCCAACTTTGATGTGTAACCGACTGTACAACTAAGTATTGTTTCCTTCATGAAAGTCACGCAATGTACAGTCAGCACCAACCCCACTATGGTTCTTTGATTTATGCCATGTAATTTGTCGCATAGAATCTTGTACTTATAAATAAATGAATATTCTTCAACATTCACACAACGCCATCTAGTCTTAAATTAAGCATACTAAAGTAGCTTGTATTATGAGTAGAACTAATCGGGCTATCCCGGTAAACACGCAAACTGTGTAAACGTTTGTTAAAAGCCTTACCATAAACAATACATTTTTGTACCGACTCTACCTAACTTTTTAAGGCTTTTAATATAAAAAACCTGATAAAATCAGTAACAAATCAATGTACATTTCCCTTTAACAATAAAACTTAAATACTTTAACTAAATAACCGTTTTAGATAATTCTCGCAAAAGACAAAAATGTTCCTCAACTCGTGGATGAAAGAAATATAGCGTATTGCCCACTTATCTACCGTGCAAGTTTTAAAAGTGAACTGAAACTGGGTCAGAATAATACTTGAAGCGACCGGATTAGCAACTTGTCACTTAAGTACTGAAACTTTTAAAGACCATATATTATAGTAACTTCTAACTTGCACTTATAGATAGCAGAGAAAATTTTATGGAGTAGAGGAAATTTGTAAAAAGTATGTTTTTATAAAACGGTTCTATGTATGGATTTGTATGCACGAGGTGCAGTGTCGATCTCCACGCAGGTTAACGTGACTCTTTCAAAGTTATATTTACTTTCTTAATTATTCTAAGAACTCTACAATATCAGACGTCACATTCATATCTTACCTTATACGATCCATCCATGATTTCTTTGGCCTTCCTAGGCCTAGGCCTAAAAATACTGCCGTCGAAGTTCAGGACAGCTAGTCTAGTCCTAGTCCAGTCATTTTAGGCATTTTTAACCCCAATCTGGGATTTTATTCCCAGATAAAACTTAAAGTGACTGGACTATCTGTTATAACCACAAGAGTCATCAAAATTTCTTTAACGATAATTTACAATGATACACTTCGCCTCTACCTTTTTTAATGTAGCCATTTATAAAATGAAAAGATAATTAACAATTACTATTAAAGTGCGCTTAGCGGCGCACCTGTAGTAGGTCATAATGTGTGCTTCGCATTAGCGACGTATGACAGTCATTAGCAAACGAATATAAAATGCTTTTAGCGTTTTTATAACGAAGTTTTTTTTGTTGCTACGCTTTTGTAGAGTTCTTAGATGAGATGATTATTTAGATTTTCGATCATTTTATAAAGAAGATAAGTTTCTCATATCTACCATAGATATATTGAGAGCTTGAAGTGAGTAGTAGGTACTTATATTCTTCGTAAATATTGTGTTATCATTATTAAATAAACTGAATAACGGCTAACTTTCTCCCGCGGTTTTGTCTGTATAAAAGTAGTAATAGCTGCAAAGATACGTATCCTTTACGCAGTTGGGTAAAAAGATAGTTTAAATATGTGTGTCAGCGATATCCATTCCAAATTTTATTAAAATTGGTCAAGGCGTTGGAGCGTGAAGAGACAACTTAGACAACAAACATACGTACAGTTTGGGGTCATGTTACTGGACACACTCACATACTTAGCCTTCATAACATCTATTAACAGAATTTCGATGGTAACAATTCTGAAATGAAAATTACAACTGAAACATGAAAATTTACTGAACATAACTCGTGATGTAAACTTGAGAGGTTCCTAATCTACAAGAGATTTAAACTATCCTAAATGCAATGCGAACTAGTGGCTGCAGTCGATTCATCACATTAACTCTACAATTCTAACTCCGGCCAAGACTTAACTTTCGAAGTCAGACTATTGTCTGGAATTATGTCATAACTTTAGTTTACTGGACCTCTGTCTGTGTCTCTACTATGTGCCTTTAAAGAACTATGTTGTTGAAGCAAGACGCCGCTCTACGCTCTATTCTACGTGTATTGCACTATCACACTTACACACTCGCAATAATCGTACTTTAAGCGGTGGTGGTAGATCTTTTGTTTTTTTGGTAAGGCGCGGGAATCCTCATGGATACCCACCTCTTTAAGGTAGGAAGTGGGCAGTGTCAGACTCTTACTGACTAAACCTAAACCGCCACACAACGTCTCTCGCGTTTGGTCTGATTAATAATAGTACTTTAAAAGGTAGTGGGAGACCTGCAGTACCTATGCTACTCGTATAAGCTCTTTAAGGAGTCTTGTTGTTGTGAAAGTAAAACCGCGTACTGTAGCGCTTAGCAGCATCTTACTTCTAAAGCTCAAGAATTAGCTATGAAGCAGTTTTATTAGTCAATAATGGTCAGCTATATTGGACCAAGTAAATACAGCAGAGGGTTAAATAAATAAAAACATTACAGATTTAAAAATACAATGTTCACGCCTCCTTGGACACCGCACCAAAACTAATTTTAAAGCACGCACTAACGCCGGACCCTTGCTAGCTACGTGAAAACTCATTTTATGGTGCGTGCGCAAAAAATCTTTTAATTAAATTGCCTTTGGGGGTTAGAACTGAATGTATAAACAGTTTTTAATTCGAACTACTCGTTGGAATATAAAACAGTTCTGTTTGACGATCGTATTTACATGTTTTTAACGGTAATTATTTAAATACTGATTGTATTTTTTAATAGAGATATCGATATGAACGGAGAGCCTACGACTACCTCTTAAAGTAAGGCTGTTTGAGATATTGATACTAGAAAACACACTCTTGTCAACTATTGTAGAGTGCTGTCTCTTTTTTACATCTAAAGCTAAGTTTTATCTTTATGAGACAGTGGATGGTAGAGCCTTTGATGACTAAATATTGAAAACATTGATTTGAAGCTGTGATAGCTTAGTGGCGAGTCCGTAGGACTGCTAAGTCAGAGGTCTTGAGTTCGATCCCCACGGCGCGCACCGACTTTTCGAATGTTGTGTGCGTTTAAGAAATAAATATCACAGCTTCCGTGTTTCGGAAGGCACGTAAAAATGTGGGTCCTGCGCCTGATCTCTCTCCGGTCGTGTCGGATTACCGTCCCATCGGGCTATGAGAGTAAAGGAATAGAGAGTGCACCTGTGTTTGCGCACACGCTTGTGCACTATAATATGTCCTGCGTAGCTGGCTGGTGTCATAGTAACACTGGCCGCCGTGGCCGAAATCGGTCGGACCGCTATTTATTATTATTGAAAACATTTTTTTTTGTGTTTTCAAAAACACGACTTCCACACTAAATAGCTTAATCCTTGAGTTGCGGGTGGTATCACAGACATTCGATTCACATGCACAAAGACACCCAGACTTAGAACAAGCATCTGTGGGTCGCACAAATACTTGTTTTTGCGGGATCGAACCGCGTCGTGCACACTGGTAATTGGCTTGGTGACCTATTATATACCACTCGGTTATCTGTGCAGACAGTCAGTATTTTCTTAATGTAGTACTTCTGGTACGAGTTCCATGGTTACCTTAAATACGAACACTTTATGTTACGTCAAAATACCTCGGTGTTCCCAATAAAAACGTATCAAGATCCGCCGTGACAAAATCCCGTTGTGTTAGCGGACATTAATTTTTAAGCGGCATTGTGTCAGGACGTCCATCGCCCACTCGAGTTATGATGATTGTAGTGGTTTTTTATGACTCCTACTTTATTAGGGAAAGTGGTGGGGGGTAATGTCTCCTCCAATTTGTCACGATGCGAGCTGTATCTTTTATAAGAGCGCCGACATTTGCGGACAGGTTTATTACTTGTCCTTTTGTAAAGCTGGTTATGTCCAAGCTTGGGTTAAACAAAGAGTTTATAGTTATTCTTGATATAATGGCTTTTCTTGTCGACTAGACATGTTTAGAACTTTAGAAAGTGTACGCTATTATATGTTTTGATATTTTAAAGTACATCTATGTTGCTTACTATTAGAACTAACGATGAAGCAAAATACACTAAAGTAAAAACTCGTTCACATTTTCTCGAATGTCCAGCATCGAAAATATCAACATGGATCCTATTAGCGGAGGCTTGTCAAACACAGATAACAGCATCAATCCATTGCGGGGCAGCAATCGAATGTAAAAGGGTTGTTTGAACAGTATAATAATAGTCACAGTTCAAGGGCGGCGGGCAATTTCAATATAAATATTATTGCAGTAGCAGGCTAAACGCAGGATAATATTTGCATATTTATAAGAGAGCAGCCCTTAGCAAACATGGAGGGAATTGGCTACGAGGTTGGGTTTGTTTTTGACATAATGGGCCCTTTGTCGATGTAGGCAGTTCCTTACAGTCATTACTCAGGCCGTATGAGTTAGCATATTGAGGGTATGCTCCGTACATAAGGCGTAGTAAATTGAAATTAATTGAAATCGAATGTGGAGGTAGATGGTTCGCGATTGTAGGCGCTGTGTAGCTAACAATAGACCGGCTCATAAAGGATTTGATACTGAAAAATGTATACTTTACCTTGACTTTGTATGTAGCTTCGTTTATTTTAAATCAAATATAATTACAATAGTTTATTGATAAAAAAAAAGAAAATTTTCAATGTGTAAATAAAATCCTAGTAAAAAATTGTCACGCTAGTATATCCGTTAATCCGATTTATCCGGCAACAAACATCCCCCGATTACTTATAAAATTGAATTACATATTATCTTAGTGACAATACTGGTATAACTTTTTGTGCTAGAAAAAAATGTCCAAAACAAATGGTTTTCACGGTTCCTTCTACAGCAAGTCTTATAAAGTATAAAAATAATATTCAAACACGTGACAAGCGATTACCGTTCTTATTCGCTTCAAACCTGTCCAGAATCGATCTAAATTCGCTTGAATAATCACTTTATTTGGTTAACACTTCATTGTTCAGACTGCAGACCCCAGAGCACATGATCTACTCAATCAAACTTGAATTAACTGGAACGCATTCGTCATAATAGAATTGTTCAGTGGATGCACAATCGACTAAACGATAGCTTTGACATTACCATGCTAAGATACTAACGTAATGGAGACATCATCCATATAATTATCTGGATAACATAACTAGCTTAAGAACCGCGGTAAAAAGTATTTTTGATATTCAACTTTAAACTCTGCTAAACTGATTTATTTATGTATCTGATACAAATAATATAATTACGGACTTAATGCCTGAGCTGTTCTCTACCAGTCAACCATTTATCGAAGTAGGTTCAGTGGTTAAGCCGAGAAAACCTAAGACAGACACACCGACATATAGTTTGATTTTTTTTATACTGACTGTATACTTTGTATTTTGTATACTGTTGAATACTGAAATGATTACTACTACAAATGTATAAGGCAAATTAGACTATTTTCGTATAGTATTTTGTCCTAGCCTGTAGTGCCCCACTGCTGGGCAAAGGCCTCCCTCAAGTCCTTCCACAATTCTCCATCTTGCGTCGCTTCGAACTTCGATAGTGAGTATACAGGCGAAAAAAAACTATTATTAAAAACCTAACAGAAAAATTGAACCCAATTTATTCTGGGATTGAATCTGAAACCCCTTCATAGCAACCTAACAACACAACATAGCCTCAAAGTACATAACAAAGTAGTTAAACTCAGCAATGATTTGATAATATCTGTTGTTTACGCAAACCCTTAATTTCATCTCAAATTAATGCGACTAGGCGAGACTCGCGTCTTATATAAACATATTACATACACACACACACACATAGCACACACACACACACATTGTCATAGTACACACACACATATACATTGTAGTTATGTATGTACGTGATATGTCGCGAAGCTGCGTCAGTCAGCTCATTTATCTTCGCGTTTTTATTAAATGAATTATTCAAGCTATTTCTACGTATGCCAGTTTATTATTCTATGCCTTCTTTTGTTTTTAGACAATTAGAGAGTAATGTGAAAGTCTTGTTAAGTATGGCTGACGTGCTATTTTTGAATTGGGTGGAAACTTTTTATTTATTTATAGATTAAATTTTATTTATTTAGAAAGGTACAATGTAAGTTTTGTAACGTACTAATGCCAAATAAAATAATACACATAGTTTGTCTGTTAGAACAAAAACTTGGAAAGGACTTCATTTGTTTAGCAGAATATAAAGTGCTTCCTTGTAGTGTTTTGAAAGAAATAAAATTAATTTCTATTATTAAATAGTATTAGCTAGTATTTAAGAGTATACTGCGTAAACTACTGGGTTCTTTTATTACAATAATGATTCGATAATATCAATAATTTGAAATAGATGTGAAGTAAGTTTGAAGTAACTCAAGACAAGATTATATCTTGCATGAGAACCGTCAAGGCCCAGAGTTTCCAGTAATCAAGGTTAAATAAAAATTAGGTACGTGTTGTACTTTAGTATAAGCGCTGAAAATGGATAAAATGTGGTTGTCGTTTATCACATAAAAGTTCAAAAAAAATTAAGGGGTTAAGGCATCATGTGACTTTTGTTTCACCCCTATTTCAAAGTTAACAATGTGTCTAAAACATTAAGAAAGAAACATTAAAATTGCCTCAAAAATTTAAATGGAATCCTTAAAGTAAACGAGCTTGTAATTTAATTTTAAACAAAAACTATTTTTCGCACAGAAATTTAAATATGTTTATTTAAAGTATTCAAAGGCAAAGCTAATTGCGTGTGCATAGCATTAAGAATAATGCATCACGCAAAAGTCTCCAAAACTGTCACTTATAAAAACAAATGATCACAATCATAAGAATTTACATTTAAAATCGCAAATTTAAAAACAACAACCTATCCACACTAAGTGAGACATTGGTAGCAATTTAAAAAAGAACGAACCATGACATTCGTTGAGTATAAAATTCATGTTTTGCATTCTTGAAATAAATTCCCTCGGTCCCGCCAAACGTTGGAGTGTCGCAAGTGGAATTATTCGTGAAATTCAACACTACATTTACACCTGGAATGACCATTAATACTTGGTCTTCTCCACCCCTCTTTTATCTAGTACACTCGCATCAAAATGCGGGGTTAATATGTGATGCGGGGGGTTCTGGTATTCTGGTTGTGTTGTTCAGTTAACGTTGGTGGGTAAGTACGTGGTATTCGGAGCTAGCGCCCTGAGGTGCCGACGTTCGCATTC
This sequence comes from Chrysodeixis includens, assembly GCA_941860345.1. Classification (NCBI taxonomy): domain Eukaryota; kingdom Metazoa; phylum Arthropoda; class Insecta; order Lepidoptera; family Noctuidae; genus Chrysodeixis; species Chrysodeixis includens. Next base: position 4,637,486 of record OW796104.1, on the reverse strand, counting down.
TGAAGACGTTTGTTGCGATCTCGACATCTATTCATGTGATTACTGTCAAATAGATATCAGACTCGCCTCTAATAACATTCCTAAGGTGTATCAAACTAATGATTACGTTCATCGAATGTTTTGGTAAGTGTTTGAGCTTGCGAACATTTGTAATACACGTGTAGGTTTGTAAAGAATAGAGTAGTAAAATATGTCTATTTAATTTGATTTGTTGTTCAAAAAGGTTAAAAATACAAATTAAAAATGTTTATAATACTTTTAATATTATGTATTTACTAGAAAGGAAGAATAATCGAAATATAACGTGAATTTTGTACATAAAAATGATAAAACGTTTTCGCCTGACAACTTTAAGATTACACTTTATTTTGTTCAATGTTTTCTACTTTACGACAACTTATAAACTAATTATTAGACATATTTTCGGAAATACTAAAATACCCAATTATTATGTAAGTCTACATTATAGTTATGTACATAAAGCGAGTATTATATTCACGTAATTCCACTAATTGTCTCGTTAACGGTATTGGACCTACTTCTACTGTGAGATGTTATTTTCCTCGTAACAATGATTTCCAAGCTCTATCAAAGTACTTTCGGAATATTACTTTTGCTTATTGAAACCTATTTTCGACTTAAAGAAATGAAGCTCTAATATTAATATAAAACTTAATTCTTATTTTCTACACAAAAAATATAATAACAGAGAAATCTGTTTGAGGTATTAATCAAGAAAATTGTGGCAGTTTTCTTTCATCCTCTTCGGTATTTATCAACATCGTTTTAGCGGTTAAGATGTGAAAACGTATTAAATAGATGTGCAATATTCGTCTTTATAATATGAGTCTAGATATACATAAACAGTAGCTATCTATAATGAAAAACTTGTATTGATAAGTACCCTTAGTATCTTTCCACATTATATCCGACCGTATAATGAGAAAACGTACTTACCCTGTTCGGGAAATTTGTACGACATGCATTTCTCATGAGCACACCACATTACAACGTTCCTGGTCAATTGGTCATACATTTAGCATTCAATATTAATTATTACGTTTACTATTAGTGCCGCTGTCAGTATATCTTCGCTAATAAAAAGCAAAAGCGCGCCGGAACAAATCGTCGAATCCCCTGCGATTTGGGGTGTGCAAAATTTAACATTGTAATTTATTTTTATGCCTCTGACGAACGACCCCTTGGTTGCAACTCGTCTCGGGGTCCTGGGATTAAATAATCACATCAGTGGCAACACTGTTTATCTTTGTTGGTACAGTTCATATTAAAACAATGCTTTGAATATCAAGGTCCGTTTTACGAGAATTACGTGTTAACTGCGAAAGTGCGCTGGCCTATTAGTCGGCTGGTTTTAAAGGTGTTTAAACTTTATTTTAGTTTACTTTTCAGTTATAGTTTTTTTACTATGGTTGACAGGATTTTATGTGATACGATTGTTATGGCAACCCATCTCTGCGAATGGTTAAATATCATTAAACTAATATTTAATGATATTTAACAATTTATAACCAACGATTTTAAAAGGGTTTGAATATACTCCGTTCAAATAGTCATCAAAACCTTAATCAAAATTACTATGACCTTCTTGAAGAAAAATATTGTAAAATATGATTTCATGCTCAAAAGTTGTATTTGAATATGACAGAGCTTCGCCGAAACTCATTGGCCCTTAAGCCATAAGCCAAGCAATCTTAACTTTCAAATCGCAGCAATCTTTATGCTAAAAAATCAGTCTCGTAGATTCGGATAAGCGGCCCATGAAAGTAGTTGCCTCTCGCAATAACTCATCGGCAGATAGCGTTATTTGCTACCCTAATAATTCCTTTCTTTTCAACGAGGTTTAAAAAGTTATCTCGAAAAAAAAGGTCTATTGAATAAGAGACTAAGTTCGCGATAACTTTTACTCATTTTCACAAAAGACGAGCGCCTTAAGAGTATAAGAGTATTTTATGCTTTAAAGGTGTCACTATTACTGTCGTTTATAAAAGCTTAGATTAAAACTATTTGAGCACCGAGAGGGCGAAGTTCTAGGTGTTATCGTATCAATTTCTTATTATAACCTTATGATAATATTTGAGGAGCTTCAGAAAACCACTAGACGAGAGAAAGGTTCATTCGATAATAAACTTCTGACACTTGGAACCTCAAGGGAAATTATTTGGCGTTAAAATATTTTTGTTGACCTAAATTAATTTGGAAAGGATAACTCGTTTAGAGGGCACAACTTGTAAATCTGTTTCGATGTATTTTTGAACTATTTATGAGTAAATATAGATGGGACCACGACTTGTTAAATAAAAAGTTGCTCTGATTTTAATAGCTTAAAGAATTTGTATTTCGTTGTTGTTATTCCGATATTTTTCAGAGTTTTAGCATCAATCTTTAAGTTATTATTTTCTTAAAATGGATTGTGGCGTAAAATAGAGGTCGTATTGACATTGAAATACATTAATACTGGGAGCCAACCAGAGCCAGACATAATTTAAGAAAAATCGATATCTATTCTAGTTCTATAGCGTTTAGTTATAAATCATGCAATAGACAGCACAAAGTCTAGTAAACATATATACGCATCGAGATTTACTATATATAATATACTATTAAACCTGTAGAAACAAATGCAGTTCCATTTTTTCTCACAACCATTTAATTTTTAAGCTTTCCTTTATGCTCGGCGGGTATAAATTAACCCGTATTACGATAAAACGTTAACTGCCAACATTTATTATTTATTATCGAATTTTATCATCAATCCTGTGTGATACCAGCACAATACGTGGCGTACGTAGCGTATGTAGCGTACGTAGGATTGGAAACACTGCAATGTCCAATGTCCTGGTATTTTATACCTTTGGAGGTCATATTTTATGGTCGGTTGCGGTATGATTCTATTATTTACAGATACGGGAATGCAATGGGTTTTGTTGCGAGTATCCCAGCCGTGATAGTGTTCGATACACCGAAATGAAATGCATCTGGATATTTTTGTGTATTTTGTTCGTTGTAAAACCCGAGTCTGCCTGAAAGTGTTTATATGGAATTACTAGCTGTCGCCCGCAACTGTTTGTTCTACGCGAAAAAAGAAATTGAGATGAAATATTGATGTTGGCCGATTCTCAGGCCTACTTAATCTGCTAACAAAATGACCACGCAAAAAATCGTCCCAACCCACCAACAGATTTCAAACGTATCCCATTTGATACATCATGGTATCTTGATCATTTTTTATTATGACGACATCACCGTAAGTCATGGGGTTTACGTACAAAAAAACAATTCTTGTTCACTTTTTTCAGTACAAAATTTTTAAGCACACTATTTAACTATAAAAAAAGCTATTGACGCATAGGTTTTTACCTATCCGTATAACGGTCTAATCTCACTGTACCCTCGCCCCTTGCCATGCTAACATGCGCGCGCCTCAGTCGTGTCCTGTACGTTCCGCTGTGTTCACGTTGTTTATCTGTGCAATATCGGCTTGTTTGCAGCTATTGCTGACCTCTGCTTGTTTATTGGGACATTTGATAGAAAATAACAACAACAAATAAATGTTTAAAAATACTAACTTAAAATGTTGTTTTTTTATCAAAAATATACATACTTACATAATACACTTGAATATTTTTGCTATTAATACCTAAAATGTTCAGCTGAACCATTGTGTGTTGTAATTAATAACTGAATGTAGTTATTTTAAAAAATAAACACCCTTTTTCAACTAAAATGTTTTTATTTTTTATTAAATAATCCCATATATTTACGGGTGAAAAATCCATATTTGTCTTTATATGGGACTCCATAATAATATTAAAACTAGTCCCAAGTCTGTTGGTGCTTGGGACAGAGCCCATACAATTTTTTGCTGAGGCACTTTGAAATGAACGAAATGAACTCTACAGGTCTCCTGGTCTACTCGGTCTACTGGTTTACTGGTCTACAGATTGGTCTACTGGAATACTGGTCTACTGGCCTACTAGTCTACTGGTCTACTGGTCTACTTGGTCTTGTTGGTTTACTGGTCTACTGGCCTACTAGTCTACTGGTCTACCGGTCTACTGGTCTCCTGGTCTACTGGTCTACTGATCTGCTGGTCTTCTGGCCTACTGGTCTTTTGGACTACTGGTCTGCTGGTCTACTGGTCTTTTGGTCTACTGGTCTACTGGTCTTTTGGTCTACTGGTCTACTGGTCTACTCGGTCTACTGGTTTACTGGTCTACAGACTGGTCTACTGGTCTACTGACCTACTAGGCTACTGGTCTACTGGTCTAGTTGGTCTTGTTGGTTTACTGGTCTACTGGCCTACAGGTCTCCTGATCTACTCGGTCTACTGGTCTACTTGTCTACTTGGTCTACTCGGTCTACTGGTCTACTGGTCCACTGATTTGCTGGTCTACTGGTCTACTGGCCTACTAGTCTACTGGTCTACTGGTCTACTGGTCTACTTGGTCTTGTTGGTTTACTGGTCTACTGGCCTACAGGTCTCCTGGTCTACTCGGTCTAGTCGGTCTACTGGTCTACTGGTCCACTGATTTGCTGGTCTACTGGTCTACTGGCCTACTAGTCTACTGGTCTACTGGTCTACTGGTCTACTGGTCTACTGGTCTACTTGGTCTTGTTGGTTTACTGGTCTACTGGCCTACAGGTCTCCTGGTCTACTCGGTCTACTGGTCTACTCGGTCTACTCGGTCTACTGGTCTACTGGTCTACTGGTCTACTGGTCTACTGGTCTACTGGTCTGCTGGTCTACTGGTCTACTGGTCTACTGGTCTACTGGTCTACTGGTCTGCTGGTCTTCTGGTCTACTGGTCTACTGATCTGCTGGTCTACTGGCCTACTGGTCTTTTGGTCTACTGGTCTGCTTGTCTACCGGTCTACTGGTCTACTGGTCTGCTGGTCTACTAGTCTACTGGTCTGCTGGTCTACTGGTCTACTGGTCTTTTGGTCTACTGGTCTAGTGGTCTGCTGGTATACTGGTCTACTGGTCTAGTGGTCTTCTGGTCTTTTGGTCTACTGGTCTGCTGGTCTACTGGTCTGCTGGTCTACTGGTCCACTAGTCTACTGGTCTGCTGGTCTACCGGTCTACTGGTCTGCTGGTCTACTGGTCTTTTGGTCTACTGGTCTACTGGTCTTCTGGTCTACTGGTCTGCTGGTCTACTGAGTCTTGTTGGTTTACTGATCTTCTGACTCAAAATCAATTGTTTTTTATCTCGAGTAGTCCTTCTGAGGCTTTTTGAAATGAACGAAATGAACTCTACAGGTCTCCTGGTATACTCGGTCTACTGGTTTACTGGTCTACAGACTGGTCTACTGGTATACTGGTCTACTGGTCTACTGGTCTACTGGTCTGCTGGTCTACTAGTCTACTGGTCTGCTGGTCTACTGGTCTTTTGGTCTACTGGTCTACTGGTCTACTAGTCTACTGGTCTGCTGGTCTACTGGTTTGCTGGTCTACTGGCCTACTGGTCTTTTGGTCTACTGGTCTGCTGGTCTACTGGTCTTCTGGTCTACTGGTCTGCTGGTCTACTAGTCTACTAGTCTACTGGTCTGCTGGTCTACTGGTCTACTGGTCTTTTGATTTACTGGTCTATTGGTCTTTTGGTCTACTGGTTTGCTGGTCTACTGGCCTACTGGTCTTTTGGTCTACTGGTCTGCTGGTCTACTGGGTCTTGTTGGTTTACTGATCTTCTGACTCAAAATCAATTGTTTTTTATCTCGAGTAGGCCTTCTGAGGCTTTTTGAAATGAACGAAATGAACTCTACAGGTCTCCTGGTAGACCAGGAGACCTGTAGAGTTCATCTAGCTTCTGAGGTCTGCTGATCTACTGGTCTGCTGGTCTACTGGTCTACTAGTCTACTGGTCTGCTGGTCTACCGGTCTACTGGTCTGCTGGTCTACTAGTCTACTGGTCTGCTGGTCTACCGGTCTACTGGTCTGCTGGTCTACTGGTCTTTTGGTCTACCGGTCTACTGGTCTTCTGGTCTACTGGTCTTTTGGTCTACTGGTCTGCTGGTCTACTGGTCTACTGGCCTACTGGTCTTTTGGTCTACTGGTCTGCTGGTCTACTAGTCTACTGGTCTGCTGGTCTACTGGTTTGCTGGTCTACTGGCCTACTGGTCTTTTGGTCTACTGGTCTGCTGGTCTACTGGGTCTTGTTGGTTTACTGATCTTCTGACTCAAAATCAATTGTTTTTTATCTCGAGTAGGCCTTCTGAGGCTTTTTGAAATGAACGAAATGAACTCTACAGGTCTCCTGGTCTACTCGGTCTACTGGTTTACTGGTCTACAGACTGGTCTACTGGTATACTGGTCTACTGGTCTACTGGTTTACTGATCTGCTGGTCTTCTGGCCTACTGGTCTTTTGGTTTACTGGTCTGCTGGTCTACTAGTCTACTGGTCTGCTGGTCTACTGGTCTTTTGGTCTACTGGTCTACTGGTCTACTAGTCTACTGGTCTGCTGGTCTACTGGCCTACTGGTCTTTTGGTCTACTGGTCTGCTGGTCTACTGGTCTACTGGTCTACTGGTCTACTGGTCTACTGGCCTACTGGTCTTTTGGTCTACTGGTCTTTTGGTCTACTGGTCTAGTGGTCTTCTGGTCTTTTGGTCTACTGGTCTGCTGGTCTACTGGTCTGCTGGTCTACTGGTCTACTAGTCTACTGGTCTGCTGGTCTACTGGTCTGCTGGTCTACTGGTCTTCTGGTCTACTGGTCTACTGGCCTACTGGTCTTTTGGTCTACTGGTCTGCTGGTCTACTGGTCTACTGGTTTTTTGGTCTACTGGTCTACTGGTCTTCTGGTCTTTTGGTCTACTGGTCTGCTGGTCTACTGGTCTTTTGGTCTACTGATCTGCTGGTCTACTGGGTCTTGTTGGTTTACTGATCTTCTGACTCAAAATCAAAAGAATTTTATTTCGAGTAGGCCTTCTCGGGCACTTTCAAAACGTTGCTGACTCATTCATTTTATGTTAGAATTTCTATGAAGTAAGAAAGTCATTTAAAAGATTTTGAAACCTTCAGTAAGTAGAGACGTTATTGAAAATATAATATACGTACTAATACTTTTTTCCACTTAATAGGTTCAGGGTTGGGGTCAGCCTGTGTGCTCATCAGCATGGACAGAGCCAGCACCACTACGAAGAACAGTTTGTAGAAGTTCATGTTGAATGAGAAAGTTGTGTGATGTTACATATAATGTACATTAATACTCATAGTCAGGCCCTTTTATAGTAACAATAGATACCCGAATCTAGATATTTGTTTAATGGAATATTAATGTGGAAATAGATAACTTAGAAATTCTGAACCAGTTCTAATAAAAACCGCGAACTCATTGCCCTTAATTGTAGCGCTAATTCAATTTTCATAGTTTAAAATAACTAACACCCAAATGACCACGCAAAATCGTCCCAACCCACCAACAGATTTCAAACGTATCCCATTTAATACATCATGGTATCTTGATCATTTTTTATTATGACGACATCACCGTAAGTCATGGGGTTTACGTGCAAAAAAACAATTCTTGTTCACTTTTTTCAGTACAAAAATTTTAAGCACACTGTTTACCTATAAAAAAAGCTATTGACGCATAGCACGCACCTATCCGTATAACGGTCTAATCTCACTGTACCCTCGCCCCTTGCCATGCTAACATGCGCGCGCGCACCTCAGTCGTGTCCTGTACGTTCCGCTGTGTTCACGTTGTTTATCTATGCAATATCGGCTTGTTTGCAGCTATTGCTGACCTCTGCTTGTTTATTGGGCCATTTGATAGTAAATTAACAACAACAAAGAAATGTTTAAAAATACTAACCTAAAATGTTGTTTTTATCAAAAATGTACATACTTACATAACACACTTGAATATTTTTGCTATTAATACCTAAAATGTTCAGCTGAACCATTGTGTGTTGTAAATAATAACTAAACGTAGTTATTTTAAAAAGTAAACACCCTTTTTCAACTAAAATGTTTTTATTTTTTATTAAATAATCCCATATATTTACGGACAAAAAATCCATATTTGTCTTTTTATGGGACTTCATAATTATATTAAAACTAGTCCCAAGTCTGTTGGTGCTTGGGACAGAGCCCATACAATTTTTTGCATGCTCCTTTTCGCAAAATCGAAGAATTTTATATTATAAGATGTGAGAATTATTTGTTAATCACTTTGTATTATTCAACCATTTCTAATTATTTAAAAACTTTGTCTTACTTTTCCTTTTTTCGCTTCTTAGGGGTATAGTTTTCATAAAATCCAAGTTATTAAAACACCACAGTGCCTTACCAAATTAAAAAAAAACTAGTTCGGCAACCTTTATAAATCTGGTTACATAGTTTAAAATCATTGTGTACCAATCCAACTACTAACGAATTTCTATTCTATTTGCGCCGAAGCGAACAGTAAAATCTATTTCATATATTTTCCCAACACCTAATTCAATTTATTGTTTTTAAATCCAACTCACATACACACTAACATAGGCAATATTTATTTATGGTAACACAGTTCGCGCTAATTGTGTTAGGTGTTTAAAATGCTTTGCGAGAATGTAATTGCATTAAAATAAATACGTATAGATTTATTAGGTTTTAGTTTTTCAGAGTATTAATTATGTAGATAAGTAGAGCGTCGTTTTATAATTGTTACGGTTTTATAAACGTAATTCCAGCGTCATATATTTTTTTAAATTTTTTGAACATAGAATTCTGGCGTCGCCGTGTTGCGGTACTTGCAGACGTATTTTTTTAAAATTTAGTTTTGTTTTTAATTTGTTCTTAATGGTTGTCCGTACTAGTAATATATTGTGTCTGTTGCCTGTTTAGTCTGACTAATGAGGCTTTGACAGCTAAATGACATTAATTATAAATAGCTTGTTTTTAAAGTTACTATTCATTATAAGTGATTTCTACATAGTTGGAGCTGAGGGACAAACTATTACAATAGATTTATGTAAGTCAAACCTCTTTTCACAAAAATACGAAAATTTAATCTAATTCGTTATACATTCGCCTGAATGAATATGTTCTAAAACGTGTAGAAAGGTCGCTGACCTCCCATTCACGGCTATCACTTGACTTTCAGTAATTTAAACACTCACTGGATAAACTTTTTCTTAATTACCAATTTGTTCCAGCAATGTTTAAGGTAATTTCATCGCGGTTGAAACTTGATTTTTTTGGACCACGATGGTCACCTTGAGATTAAAATAAAACGAGGGTAGAGATAAAATTTACTACTTGTCATAAAAACGTATTTTAAGACATTCCGACTTTAATGCCGACGGTTACAGGGTGAAATACTGCAAGATGTGCATAATAAATATGTTTACTGGGTATGCGTATTGCGTATGCAGATACCGATGTTAAAGGCTTTTGTTATTTTAATAGTTTTAATAGAGGTCAATAAACTTCGTTTCAATGGATTTATTTTAAAATATGTATATTAAGATTACGTATTGGAATTCAGGGTTAAAAAATCTGCAAACTGCTAATCTGCTACTCCATACAAATCCAGTAATTGGCCCCTTAGGCCATGCGATACGATCTGCGATGTTGTCTCGCATCAGAGCAGAATATAGTTTGGCAAGGCTTATATACTCTTATATTCCAAAATGAAAAAAAAAAATACGTTTTTTTCTGTGCCAAATTATACCCAAAAAATTAACGTAAACATACACAAGTCATTACAGTTTCTCCCGTTGCGGACTACCGAATAAAGCAAGATTTTTCCATGGAGTAGTAGGGTCTGTAATCCGACGCTTGCTTTTCACCGGCTCCTTTAATTGAAGCCAGCTAATGAGTAACCATTACAGCCTGTCTTTAGATACTATTTACCGCTTAATAAGTCACTTTGAAGTCCTCGCAGGATGTAATGTTCACACTCAAGATTCCTGTTCATTGACCTGTTGTTGTGCTTTTCAATGGTTTTCTCGGTCAAGGTTGTTCGCTTTGTTTGAGTTTTAATTGTTTTTGTGTACAATTTCTTTCAAAAACCCGTTTAGAGCTATTATATAGTACTTATACACATGAGTTCTGTAAATGAAATAGATAATATGATCAAAAAAATTTGGTTACTTATATACTAAAAAATATTATAGTTTTGTTTTTCGTTACAAGTTATCGTAAACTTGTCAAATTTTATCGACAAAATTAGTTTCATCTCCATAATTAACAATAGATTTGTAGCTACCTTGGGCCGTGTCTATTCTTCCATAGAGCAGGGGTGGATGACCCTGGGAAGATGAAAAGTTCTCAACAAGACCTATGCATGTTGGACTAGTGTCCCCGTGTAAGCCTTTAAAAAGGACCGGGTTTCTTCCCTTGGAGTTATCCCTTGAGTTAAAAGAGATACAAATAGACAATGTTAATAATACTCGTAAGTACGTTGTAATAGTCAAAGCCGTTTGACTGGTTTACGGATAGCCGAGTGGTACAGTTCACCACGCCAATTACCACTGGGCGACGTGTGGCGGGTTCGATTCGTTCGGTTCGACAAGAATTTGTGCGATCCACAAAGGCTTGTTCTGAGTCTGGGTGTTTTTGTGTTTGTGAATTATTATTGAATGTCTGTGAAACGCCTTGCAGAAAAAAACTTGCTTGCTATGCTTTGATTAAAGAGACATGATACGATACGATTCATAAATTTCTAGTTATACATGTCTTGTTAAAGGGACTAATGAGAAATTCAAATGAATTCTAGATATTAACGATAGGAAGGAAATGTAATTAGTTCAACAGCTATACATCGTAAAAGATGAACTTAATTGAAAATAATAATAAATTATAAACTTCGTGGAATTGAGATGAAGGAGGTCGACCGACCTTATTTTATTGTATGATGGACGATATATATTGTTTAGTCGGCGTGTCACAAATTACTCAATATAGTGGAGATAGTAATTTGATTGAAACGATTTCGTCTGCCATTTACGAGATACTAATAATTATTATGAGCGTACTACATGAGTGATTGCAGATGAAGAGAATAACATTTTCAGAAGTCAAGTATTTATTATTAAAGGTACTCCAACAGCATATACTGCAGTCATCAAACATTATAATCACATAGGCTTAAAGTAAAGTACTAATGCACATGCCAATTACAGGTATTACAGTAACTATGTAAAAAAATGAAAAGAGAGTATTTTAATTAAGTTGATTTTTTTCCGTCCTGCCTTGATCCCATTTTACTCGGGATCGGCGCAACACGTTTTTTTCTTCCATTCTCCCTTATCAGACGTCGCAGTATCATTTACTCCTTTTTCATTCATATCATTCCTTATGCAATCCATCCATTTTTTCTATTTACATTGATAAGTATACCTACAAGCATATTCGCGTGTAAAAGCTAGTCTAAATATACATTTGTAACCTACTTAGGCTCAAACGACGTGACCTTACGACGAAAAACAATGGAGTGTCGAAAATACGGCCGTCTTTTGTCAAGATTTTTCTTATTAATTAGGTTAAGTAGTTCACTTTTAGCGCAGATTCACTGTCTAGGGTTTCTGTAATTTGAGTCAAAGGTTCTACCATGTATTCTTTAAGACTAGTATGTATATTGTGTAAAAGGGACAGCGCTATCCGTGTAGTGCGCCATCTCGTTTCCACAACTGGAAAAGTTTTTATTTAAGAGTTAGTTGTAAGGTTTGGTTGGATAGCATCTTTGAGTGGTTATTACGACCCCTCGTTTAACCCTTTCATACTTTGAACTGCGTTTGTATAATCATGTAAAAGAGTTTTGTATGCTGTCTGTAACTGTAATCAGGGTTGCAATTTATGCTGTTACCGGTATGATTCGAATAATAAAAATATCAAGATCAAGGCACATTAAGGCTATTAAGGCACATTTAAATAGTTCGCTTTATTTTTAAAATGTCATAAGATTTATTTAACTAACATAATAATATGCATACATTAATATTCTTCGTGTTATTACCAGATTGTAAATTTTCTTAAATAAACAAACATATCTTCCAATACAGAAAAGGATTGAGCATTAGCCTAAATTCTAATACAGACCAAGACCACACACAAAAGTAACAAGTATTCATCACTACATATTAAAACATTATTATTATTACTAACTATTAATACATACATAGGTAAACGTCACGCCTCTTTCCCTTGAAGGTAGGCAGAGATCACATCTTTCCATTTGCTACGATCCTGGCATACCACTTTAGCTTCATCCACACTCATCAATCGCTTCATACACGCCCGTCGGTTTAGGGTACTCCTGACGTGATCCTTTTTTAGGACTTTCCCTATTTGGTCATGGAACGTCTGTCGTGGTCTTCCAACATCCAACATTCCGACATTCGTCTTAAAACATTGATTAATATAAAATAAATACACGCAAAGTCAAGTCTTGAGCTAGTCTATGACGAAGTGTGCTGATTGTCTCCGCTCTCATTAGATAAAAGGTCGGTCAGAGGTGCGTTTATTGTGAGTTATTGTCTCCGAGCGAAGTGGCGCTTAAGATAAAGCTATCTTCATTACCTACTGCGCTTCTACGGAATTATAAGACTAGTATTTTCTTATTTTGTATGTATAGAGAGAAAAATTGACTGGTTTTTTTGGTCTAGTGGTTAGTGGCCTTGACTGCTATACCAGAGTTCGTAACGTGGGTTTGATTCGCACCCAGGATACATGTTTGTGTGATGAGCACGACCAATTGTTCTTTGTCTGGGTGTGATGTATCTAATTCTATAATATTTACGTATGTATTTAGAAGTATATAATATGTATGTTTATCAGTTGTCTAGTACTCATAATATAAGCTCTGCTCAGTTTAAGATTAAGTGGCGTTGTGTGAAAGATGTGAAAAACACTACTTCACACCACAAAATAAAAGAGATAGTAAATATTGAATGACGAACTAAAATCGCCTGACGTTCGTTCAATCAACCTTTAGACTAAAATTTTTCATTTTCAGGAATTACTGAATTCACTAAACTATTAAAATTTACTATCGGATTTAACAAGAACACCAGATCTAGACACAGAGCAACATTTTCACTGCAACAGAAAAATAAAAATTATCGTAAATGTTCTTTAATTAAAAAAAATAGACATCCAAATATTCCGTTGTTGTTGTTTCCTATCAGTTTTCATCACATTATTAATGTCAAAAATATTATTTTCCTCTACCGGCTTTACTTTGCGTTCGTAATTATTTTCAATACACTTCATGAAGTATAATCTACGTATAATCCCAATCAGGTGGGGTACGTCCGTTGGGGAAAAAATGCAAAATTTAATTAACAAAGTTATCTCAGAGCTAAAACACAAGTTTGTAAAGAAACGATAAGTGCGTGTTTTTTATTAAATGTAAAGTTCTGTAGGTTATAAAAATATTGATAAGATAAAATGAATTAAACGTACTATATCGTTTTCAAGCTTTGCTTAGTTTGACACTAGATGGCGTTAAGCGAAATTCTCGTCACGCAATGTTCGTTCCCGTAGGTACTCCTCCAAAACGACTTGACCGATTCTCTTGAAATTTCCGCAAATACTTATAGTCAGGTAGTTATACTGTATTAGGTATAATACTATTTTTGTCTTGGTTCTCTTATTGCTTTTATACGTTTGATATTTTTTTTTTATAAAATTTACTACAGTGAACTCTAGAGAAGCGATAAAAAATATTAATATCTCTTTTGTAAGTAGCTTTAACTTTACTTACACATTATCAGTGGAAGTTCTAATAAGACTGGGTAATTAACTAAGCTTTATAATTTTGACAGAAAACACATTTTCTTAAAAGTTGAGTGCAGGAACTAGCTAACGTAACTCGATACAGAAACAAAGGGCTTCATTATTCCACTGCTGGCCCCTAAAAAAACGAGCGAACTGACACGTTAATTCGATTCTCTTGAATTACAACTGGTTGTGTGGTTCGTGGGGCGAATGTTAAGACGATCGAGGTTATATTAAGTAATACTGTGTCTAATACAAACTCTTCAAGTCAAATTGCAGTTGTGGAAGAGAGATGCCGCTCTACGCCGTGTAGTATGCTGTCTCGCTTCCACTGCAACAGGGTAACTTATAGAGGTGTTGAGGTTTAGGATATTGTAGACTTTAGTGTATGTCTACACTGTGCGTCTAGTGTTAAAGCAGATATGAGCTGTCGTTGCGGTGTCTGCGGTAATTATAAATTAATGATCAATATTCAATGTTTATTGCTTCCATAATGTAGGTATTTTAAGTTCCTAAACAAACATATTAAGAGTTACGTTAGCTAAAAAAAGCTTAGCTTTGAAAAAAAATATAACTTTGTTAATTAAGCAGTATTATGAGAACTTCCTGATAATGACTGAGTAAACTTAAAACTACTTACTCTATAATTGTTTCTATATCTAACCTAAATAGAACAATTATGGACTTATATGGATGGGCACAGTCCGCAGTGACAGCAGGAGAGAGAAGTAGGGATTGAAAGAAAAAAAGACGTACCTAATGGTTTAACAGCTCAAAATTATCGTCATGATCGTTAGTATGAATCACATAAATATCGAATAGTGTGACGGCAAAACATGCGCGATTATTATCATGAAAATGCATTTTATATTTTCGATTGTATTGCATTTAAAATAGACAACAATTTGTATAACCGTAAACAACATTCGCACAACAGCAAAAAGTGCAAAAACAAATTCAAATAAAAACGATGACGCCTAACAAACAATTTCAGGGGTATTGGCTCCAAGCTGAGCTGATATTCAGTTGGAGTGAACCCTTATCACAAATAATGCTGACTCATCTTTTGCAGGCAATTTTCTGTTCATGAGATTGCACTCTACTGCATTTACAACATTAGAATTTTAAAGATGCGCGCTTAAGCGATAAAGTGGCTTTATGAGGAACTTTTAGCGTTTGTAGCGACTTGATAGGTTGAATGGATTATTTACTGTATATTCAGATAAAAGAGAAGATTTTCCTTCTGGAGCTTATTTTAGTTTACAAAGCATCTTCTTTAAAAGTATTGAGTACTGAGAAAACAGCTGTGAAAGGTTGAGGTACGAATTTACTGTTTCGATAAATCGGACAGTTTTTTTAATAAAAAAATTTAATTATTTTACAAACTAATGAGCTTTGACGTACAAAATACATTATGAAAATACGATATGCATCGTTTACCTTTTAAGATCATGAAACTTAACTGTTATCTTCCAAGTGCTTGTCTTCGGAATAACAAAGGGTAAACACTTTTGACTGACCTGTAGGTCTCGTGGTTAGTGACTCTGACTGCTATACCAGATGGTCGTGATTTTGATTTCCATCCAGGACAAATGTTGTGTTATTTATCTATAATACGTTACATGCATATTATATATAAGTATCAGTTGTCTAGTACTCACAATACAAGTTAGTTAGTTTGAGACTAGATGGGGTCGTGTGAAAGTCGTGCAACATTCATTTATTTCATTAAACACTTTTAACCACAAACAGTTACTCATACTTCAGTTAAATTTCCAACCAGCCGTCATTGCACGGAGGCACTGCATGTATATTTTCTTTACGAAGTGGGTCGATCGATCCCGGCTAAGTTACGAAGACTCCTCGTCACTTAATCTGTGATGTAGCACTTGATAATTTCACGCCAGACGCCAATGTGGGCTGCTATCAATTCTATTTCACACCTATCTATGAGGGAATTTTATAAACTGTCGAGGTGTGTATGAGTTGGTTGAGTCATTTTATTGAGTGAATTGTAATATGTTTTTTTCAGAAAAGTGTTTAGTTGGTAACTGTTAATTGTATTATAATAATGACTTAGCGGTTGTGTTAAGTATGGTTTGCATTGTTTTGGACGTGGTTAATTTCGACACTTCCAAAATTTTTCGGATTCTGATTTATGATCTAATGATGTGGAGTAAATAATACCAAACAATGTTTTTATTACCAACTCTATACTGATTTCAAAGTTTAGTACGCCCGTTATGTTCTAGTAGATAAAAAGTAGTTTTAAAAAGAACTAAATAATTAGCTTACATACTACATCTATTCCAAAACTTTATTACATAAAATACTTCTACATACAACCTGCCTGATATTGTAAAATCTTAATAAAACCTCGATGGTATAGGATTGATGGATGCCGAGGAGGTAGACGGTCAATACGGCGTGTGTCAATATAAGGTGTGCCTTAATATCGCGAGACTCAAGCCTCTGTGTGCCTTGGCAGGTACAGACGTAGCGCTTTAAGTTCTATTTTAGTTCTCGTACTTTTATATTGAACTTGGCATTATTAATGCATAAATTATGCACTGATAATAGGAGGAATATTTTACTTTTCGAATGTCGAACTTGTGTCGCTGAAAAAGTTACAAAAGTTGCTTTTTTTGTTGTTACATAATTCGAAAATTGAAAACACAAAATATTAAAAAAAAACTGAACTGTTTTGTTTTTATAAACAACATTCGTTTTATAACATACATTGCAACAGAATAGTTTAATTTTACGAGTAAACCTTTGAGCTAAGTCTAAAGTAAGAAAATACTAGTTTTCTCTTACTTTGAAGGAACACTGTAATAAGTATTCACTATACCATACAATACTTACTTTATTATTAACAGATACCAATGAATTTCTTTGTAAATGTACTTTCAGAAGTCACACTTAGGTAGAGCCGAACAAAAGCTGTAACATCAAATACATTCTTATATTACTGTCCCATAAAACCTTCTTGTAAACATAGACATATACATAAAATGTAACAGACTTTCACACATAATAAAATAATGTAATAATCTTGTCATAGAACACAGATGAGTATATGGAAGCTCTCATCATCATCCTTCCCCTGCCCCTATACTAATTATTATTTGGGGTCGGCACAGCATGTCTTCATCTTCCACACGTTCCTATCTGACGTCATCTCGCAAGCAAAACTCTTTGCAGCCATATCGTCTTACACACAATCCATCCATCGTTTCTTTGGTCGTCCTCTTCCTCTGTATCCATCCACATTCACGTCCAGCACCTTCCTTACCACGTGATCCTCTTTTCTCCGCATGACATGCCCATACATGACAGCCGGTTACTATGAAGTTTATCTGTTACCGTTGCCACTTCCAAAATCGTCTTATATTGTATACTCATTTCTTACTCATGGAAGTGGCTTTATATTGTCGTATTGGAATCAGTGCAGCCAAACTCAATTTAATTTGGCAATTTTGAAATTAATCACATTTTATAACCAAGTGAACGATAAATTTCTCCTTCTGCTTTTGTATATCAAAACCATACATATTTCCAATATTTCACCTATTTGATAGACAACTAAGAGCTACGTGAATCGGACAGCAAGTAAACTAAGTATGATCACCATCTCCAATTAGTAACACGCGGGCAAAGACAGTTTGTCTCTTCCATCAACTACTCTATATTCTATTTCTATCGCCTGACAACCCTAAACACTTAGGCGTATAAATAAATAATACTTATCACTTACTAAACAAACTGTCACTATCATACTACTGTCAAACTACACGTGCTAGATAAAGATGGAAAGGACGTCAGAAAGTATTGTTTGTTTATTTTTATATTACTTTGTTACAATTTCTTATTATAACTTGGTACACTGGACACCAATATGCAATATATTAATCTCTTAATCCTTATTTTTTAAAATTCATTTAGGAAATTAGTTCATACTAAATTTATTTAGATTTGTAAGTATTCCTCAACATTCCCACAACGACAGACTTTGGATAAATGCTTGTTACTTGAAAGTTTAAAGTTAGGTAAGTTATGTACTGTTTATGTAGGTGTAGTATTAATTACGTTTAAATTAATTTAAAGTACTTTTTCTATAAATTTTGGATTTCTAGTACCTTGAAGAAAACTAAATGAACAAAGGTGCTTGACATTAATACTAAGCTACATAGCTATTCTAATTAGAAACTGAAGAAAGGCTTATAATAATAACTTCACAGAACTCACTTTACAATAATTAAAAGCTTTTAAACTTAAAAGAAAACCTTTTCATTACTAATCATAAAGAACTGACTATTAACCTTTCAACATTCAATAAATTATACTTTACGAACATCAATTTAATGAATCACTTAGTATAAAATTAAAGCAAAACGCTTTCACATATCAGAGTTATTGAATGCAATTATTTATTGAATAAATAAGTTGATAAAAATGACAATAAATTTATTTATGAATGCGAAGGGTGGGGAACTGAGGATTCGTATTGGTAGTGCGATGTTACCCTCGGCGTACATCGAATGAAGTCTTTCTAACTAAACTATTCGTCGCTGCTGCGATTGACGAGCGCTATTCATGCCCGGCTAATCTTGATCGCTGCTCTTTTTGTAATCGAAAATGTCATTTTACGGATTTTGTACCGAATACTACAACTACTGAACTTCTGTGAGTGGCAATGCTTTAATTAGCTAAGTTTGTGTACAATTTTTTCTTACTTCACTTAACAAATAAATAAAGTGTATATTATTACTTCAATTTGTACATTTTATGATAATTTGCTTACCTACTATTAAATAAATGCTAATGTGTAATTTGTTGTATACTTAATTTTAAAACGACGTGTTAATTTTAAACTTTTAGATTGAAATATTTTGTTTGTTTTTGCAATGATTGAAAATATCAGTTATGGCCAAGTTCTGAGATTTCGAATTATTGTTTTAGGAATATGTAATAATCAATTGTATATATCTATAAATCTGCACTACTTATAATAAAATTATTATTTTAATCCCATTTGAAATTATAGTTCTATAATACCTCAATCAAAAGATCCTTATCGCCCCTTCCATTAATTTTATATTGTCATTCGTGAGAACTTACTTGTTGCTATGCTAGTATGTATGTGAATGTCAAGGGTTCTCCACAAACTCAAGCAGATCGTCCCTTGCGTTATAGTTTAAGTTATGTCATGGCGTTTTTAAGTTCATAAATAGGATTTATTATTCTAACCTTTTTTTATATATTAATGAAGGAAATTTACATTTTTACCAAGGAGGTAATGAGGTAAGGTAAGGTAGGAGTAGGAGTGAAATGATAAACTTATTTCTTTGATGTATCTAACCAAATGGCGTGGTGGCTTTGCGGTTCTATGGGTGGATTTTTGTTGACGAGGTGCAGGTTCATCTCAAGCACAGTCAGGTATCAATGTGACTTTTTTGAAGCTATATGGATTTTCTTAATTACTCTAAGACACTACCGACAAACGATGAAGAAAAATATCTAATTGCCAAATTGAGTTAGCGTAGTGATCAATGCTCAAACCTTCCCTATATGGGAAGCAGTGGGACGTATACAGGCTGTTTTATTATTATATTTAAGCGATTTGATGACCTAGTCTAGTCTCACTAGTATGTTAAGTCTAGATAAGCAGATCAGTTGACTCTAAAGAGAAAAATAAAAACAATCTAGTTTCTCCAAGTACCAACCACTCTCTGTCGCGCTATACAATCGGATCGATACTCATATGATTGTAAATGTAGATTGATTGGCTGCATCTCGGGTTTCTTTTTACCTCGACTTGCTAGTCGCTCTATTTCGACACTATTCTACACGATTTAGTGAAGACCAACGAACCTTTGAACTGCTTGATTGTCCAGCGTTCATAACGTTTATTTGAGAAATATTTTGTAGAGTCAAGTTTACTTAATGTGACTTTTCATTTTTTTTTGCTATTGGTTTCAACAAAATGGCCTTGTCAGCTAGTAATCTTTCGATTTGTTTATTTGAAATCGTTGTTTTTAGTTTTTAATTCCTACTTATTTTGTGTAACATTAGGATAAAGCCGTTTCATTTACTGACACACATACGTTTAAATTCAAAATGATTAACTAACGTCTCATTCATCCTAACTTCACATACTCGTATATTATTATATTGACTCCTAACTTTGAGTTAGAACTTCTAACATTACGGATCTATAAACACGACAATCACTCAGAAATTTTATTACGTCTTCAACTTGATAAAATCCCCTTTTCTACCTATTTTCCTGGAAACTAACATTGAACATCTAAACGTCGAACGTCTCTATAAATTTCCTTTCAATATAAATCCTACAGATCTAGATATTATAATACTTTCTTACGTGACTTTGTATTCTAAAATTATACACAAGACTTGAGCTATATCTTTTGGCACGTGGATGACATTAACATGAGGGTGCTGATGTGCATCTACGCCACAAGAATTAACTTTTATATTAGTTTATGATAAATGATGTTGTTCTAGGCACCTGAATCATGCCAAAATACGATAAAATTCACTTTCGAAATTGTTTCACGTAAAGATCTACTATACTCGTATGCGGCCATTACTCAGCACAGGCTGAAACAATTTGCAGATTGGGATAAAAAAAACAGTAATTAAAACACTTAGCTCTAAACGTCAGTTTTTCATACGTCATGGCATTGGTTACGATTTCGGCCACGTAACAAAATATCCTTGTAACCGCAGACAGACAATCCTACGTGTAACACTTTATAATAAGATATTCGTCGACGTCTCCATATAATATATCGCTACATTCGAAGGAGTTTTTATTTAATTTCCGAGTCGCGAAACTTGGGACTACGAAGTTTATAATACGCTTTTTGTAACAGTCAAACAGAAAATTCAATTGCATGTACTGTCTGAGAATCTGAATTTGTCTGTCTGTGTAGTGATTTCTCATTTCATACATTTATGATTTTCTGTCTAGACCAGTGAGTCAACCCGATTTTGTGTGGTTACAATTTATTTATCAGACAAAACTGAGTAACTTTGAGCATGTATTTAGCAGCTACGATCTTTGGGTATAAAATCGTACTTATAACTGTTGGCTTACCCCTTTCTTCTTAATAAACAAAAACCATGAATAGAAGTCGCAAAAAAGAGGGGAGGCATAGCTAGCAGTGGATTATTCTGGGTTAAAATTATGATAATAAAAAAAACAGTGCACTTAAAGGACCATCAATAACCTTTACAATATCTCACACCATGTACTCTAGGCCTAAAAAAAGGAGCATTGTCGACACTCGTGTGGAACCAAAATTAATCCGAGATCAAAAGTTTTCCGATCACAGTTCAGTGCGACGCATATTTCAGGAACGGTGGACTCATAAACGTGTATTTTTGTACCCGAAAACTTTTGCAAACGTTTAGCAAACATTCGATGTTCTTTTGTTTTTGATTGGCTGAGTTTTATCCTCTAATAGTGAGTTAGAAGTGTAATGACAGTCATGGTTAGTGTTTAATTAGATTAAGGATAATGATAAAAAATATATTTTCTCTTTGATGTACGACTATAGTAAAGAGGCAGATTTCTGGATTTATTTCTATGTACAACAGAAGATATACCTCGGTTTAGATGATGACAATAAGATTGGTAGATGTCGACTTAAGTTCAATATTAAAACCTTTTTAAATGGCCTTCCGTGAGAATCGTAATACCACTAAGAATGTAAAGGTACACTTTAACTAAAGAAAAAGAGTGAGCACTTTTACGGATTGCCAAGAAAATACAAGATCAATCGGATTACGAGTCAACTATTTGCGCCAGAAACTAAAGTGGGACCGTTCTTACAATAAGGCAAACGTTTCTGTTCCCTTTCGTTTACACACAAATGATAGATGGACGAGCCAGGCGATCCTCATAGCTTCGGTGCGTAGAAATGACCCTTTTAAACTTATCAGCAGCAACTTCAATGGGTTTATCGATCAGCCTTGCCTCACAACAAACAGTTGACCGTAGACCTCTGAGGAAATCAGAAAATGTTTTCTTTGACCCTAAATGAACAAAGGGACTCCAATCTTAAATCAGAATTGGTGGTTCTGTTAAAATTCTTGGCGCTCGAGACTGTTGGCAGTATAGATATTCATCAACAATTCATCCGGACGCCAGCGAAAATATGTCAAGGATTCCCGTATTTTCGTGGAAAAAATGAGCTCTAGATGTTTGCTTTGCCACAAATCAAGAGCAGCGCCGTCACACGATGGAACATAAACGGCCGGCTCTTTGTCCTGTCACACTAACTCTTTGTATTATTCTCGTTGAATAGGATTTTTGTGTCACTACACCGGGATTTATTCTGGGGCTTAAAACAAACATTTTTGAGAGACGGCTACTTGAGAAATCTTAGAAATCTTTTGTGGTGGCTGCTATTTAACATCTAGTGTGTAGTAGGCGTAGTTCGTTACACTGTTCTGTCTTGTTATGAATTGTAAAATTGTATCTTGAGTATTAATCTTAGTGATAGATAGGCGTACAAGGACAGGCACGTTTGTTACAGAGCTATACGGATAGGGAAAGGTGGCTTGTGTGTCGATGGACTTATTTGGTAGCTTAGCAGTAATTGTAAGTCCTGCTACCGAAGTCTGTTTATGGTGAGATTAGATATCAATGCTTTTCGAGGTTCGTTAGATAAATAATTCCATTGGCTTTTATCATTTGTTTCGTGTTCTGGTTTTCTATTTTACCCTAGTATTTGTGTTATGTTTGCAGCTTGTATTAATTTTTGAAGATATATTTTCTGAATTATCGACTTCCAGTTTTAACGCGAAAAGGTTGCTCTATTATTTCAAAGGTATACAATAATTGAAGTTTGCTCGGAATAAACACGTACAGATATTTTCATAAAAATAAAGATACTTGTACGTCTTAACGCAACTCTCAGCTACTTTTTTGACAAATCTATGCAATTCCTAAGCGTAGGCTTTACCTGCTTCAACAGGCTAATTTGACCAGCCCAAAACCTACAACTCATGACAAAGCAATCCCACACTACAAAAACAACCGGTCATTGACCTATCAAAACTCTACCTTTTTTCTCAACCTTACTACCAACACAAACATTTGGAAAGAAATTTATTTATAATTTTGTTTGTGCATAGTGTATATCCGCTTTGATATGACAATGGAATGAAAACACAAAGTGTATCAGCTGTTTATCGTTCCGAGCGAGTTGTGAGAGTCAATTGCGGGAATTGGGTCACCGTGGTCAATGTGGGTGAGACACTACAGCATTTTGTAGCTTTTAAGAGCTTTCCATTGTTTTTGTGAAAAATAGAACGGTTTTAGATATGTTTTTAGTGACAGTACGTTTAATTTGGTTAGTTTATTTGTTGAAGTTTGTCGACTTTTAAATACGAATTTTTAAAGTATAAAATTCAATATGTTTTGTTTTTTTTTTTTAAATAACACACTCTATGTTGTTGCTACAATTGTGTTGGAAGCGTAAGTAAGCGAATTGATAGTTCGTTTGAGTCCCTGATAGACATTTTCCAATTTGTATCAATTTCTTTTGCCTTAATAAATTATAATGAAGAACTATCTAAATAAATACTACAGACTGAAAAAAAATGAATTAAATTAAATTGCAAATATTATGTCTGACTCTACCATTCATTAAAATTGCGTTTGAAAGCTACTCATAATTACAATCTCTCAATCATTTAAAGTTTCTTCAACTGCAAATAAATGCTCATTGAAAGTCTATACAAACCATTACGAGCGGTCTGAATAAAGCGATGTATTTAACAGACCATTCAACGTCTGATGTAATTAAGAAAATAATACATAAACCAAGCTATCAAATTCTTAATTAAAATGATGTCGCCATCTCTTTGATGAAAAAAAGACGCCATAAGTTAATTGCTTTGGCATCAATAAAAAAATGAATTATGTGCAAGTTGAGAAATTGTCGGAATGGATGGGGGAGGGCCCCGGACCCGGAGCCCCTAAGATTTGGGGCCTGAGTCCGGCAAATCTTGTGCGATTGTCGAGGGAGACACGACAGTAGCCAGCGTACGCACTCGATTGTGTAAACGTGACGATCTGTATCTTGATAAGTAAATCATGCGGTTTAGCGGTTAATGACCTTTATGTGACAATAGCTTCCAGTTTTAAGACAAGTTAGCTAACATATGAACCATAGTTAGAGTAGTATTATCGATACATCTTTTCTCTATCCTTTACTGACTTCTACATATAAACCCACTCTCAAGCTAACTGCTTAAAACTGTTACACAGTTCTACGATTGTCAATCATAATTAACAACCTGAACAAAAATACTTAATAGAATGTTATAAATGACTACAATACTCTGATCTATAAAGAATACTTAAATAAATAAAAGTGACTTGCATTCTCAAGAGCTCGTGCCAACCTAAAACTTACATCCCAAACACACC
Organism: Chrysodeixis includens; assembly: GCA_941860345.1. Taxonomy (NCBI): domain Eukaryota; kingdom Metazoa; phylum Arthropoda; class Insecta; order Lepidoptera; family Noctuidae; genus Chrysodeixis; species Chrysodeixis includens. Next base: position 4,613,293 of record OW796104.1, on the reverse strand, counting down.
TTTTTGTAACTTTCTTAACCCGCACTATACCGAAAAAACGCACCCCACAAGACGCTACCATTCAAATCGATACCACTATATCAATTATTAAAACAAACAAATAAAAACTTCGACCGTATCATGACTACACGGACTTTTCTGACAAAAAAACGCTACCAAAAACCGCCGCGTCATTTCTCCACAGTGCGTTGTTAACAGATATCTATTCGTCTATAAGAGACCTTAGCAGGGACTGTAAGGGACCAGGTCTCGTTATTTATAATTTATTTCCTTAATTAATATAAAGACATTGTTCCCGAACATTCTTTGTCTACACTACGGCGAAGTTGAAAGCGATTGCGACGAGATTCGTTAGTTCACTGATTCCTTTTTGATTCCACTGTCTGAACGAATGTAGAATTCGAATTATTTCATTGTTCTTAAGCTTTGCTCAAATATTGATTATTGGTAGTTTGTGTGGAAGAATGGGAGATAATGTTTTTAGTATATATTTTTTTATAAGTGATGTTTTGTTTTCTAGCATTATAGGAATAGGATTCTACATGTGGCTTGGTACAATGCACAATTCATTTAAATGAATATCGAATATAACTTGGTTAATTCTAAAGTTTAGCTTGTTATACTTATGCCCAGTCATCGGATCTAAACTGAATACTGAACGCGCTCTTACACTAGCTTCTATAGCATAGTCTAAAGGTAACACACGATACAGACTTTTTAAAGGTAAACCCACACTATGATACAAACACCAATCAAATCCTAGTTGTTATTGTCAAACAGAAAAATAAACTCGAAACTTTTCGAATGAAACAAACGGATAGTTAGATTTGCACAAACCTTTTGTTTTGTATAAAGAGCGATTCAGTCGGTTTCAGCTCGTGCACCGATTTCCGCTATTGATCAAACTCCCACAACAATCAAGCAGGCCTTCAATTGGTGAGATCGCCGGGATAGCCGCTGGAGATTCGTAAACGGTGTTAAAATCTTCCCTTATAACATTACCGGCTTCCAAAGACGCTGAGGAAGCTTTAAATTCCTTACTAATTGGATTATTATACAGAAACGATGGTCGAACGTGTGTCTATCTGGTCCAAGCTGTATCGAACAGTCTAGAACTTGGGAATTGCTAACTTTCCTTATTTTAAAAGTCTTACTTTAAAGTTTTAAGGTTGGAGTTAGGAAGTTAGTGTTTTAACAATTTTATTAAATTTCTATGGGTGCGGTGCCGAAGTAATAAGTTTTTGGTTCTTAATTCTAATTAGATTGTTCTACACTGTCTTGATAGTACAGATTATGTTATACTGTGAGTGCATTCATTGAGAGAAAGCTGGTTATGGCGCGACATCACAATGCACACACCATAAGCAAATGAATAAGATTTGTTCACTAATTCTCATTTACATATTTCCCTCGTTCATTCTGTTTGTGTCAAGTATTAATACTATAAATATTACCGAACTAAGTACCTACGTCTATAGCAATAAAATCTCCTATATTCCAATAAATAAAGTCGGTCCCGGCGCAGGAGTCGCTCACAATCGATGTTTATTTTATCGATTTTCTCACGGGCCCTGCACAATGCTCCGCGCTGGTACACTAACATCGCACTTGTATTACTTCGACAGAGTTCTAAACTGGTCGAATAAAATTACTGGGGAACAACTTTGTCCAATTAATAATAATGAATGCGCCGGGGAGCCCTACTGTTGTACAAAAGTTTTTATTTCGATAAAGTTGCACCGCGCTCATGTGATACGGATATTAGGACCTTGTGTAACTTTTTGTAGAGTTTGTTTTACTTGTTATTTTACTCAGTTTAGTAACAATTCATTAATTTTACGATGCGTGTAATTAAATACATAATTTTATAGCTCCGACAAAGTTTCGTTAACTTTATGAAGGGATTTGAAATTGACGTTAGTGAGCTTTTGCGAGAGCTTTTTTTGATGAAAGTAAGAGTCAGCGGAGAGTTTAATAAGACAATAATGAATTTAAGTACAGGTAGTCGAGTCTATCATTAGAAATGTTCTTACTTGCCTCAATTAGTGGGAAAAGCACGAGTTGAGATTTTTTCCCGGAAGGAGAAGTAATAGGAGCTTTCGCAACGCATTCGACCCTGCGTCCCCGTTGTTAACCATCAAAGTTGTAATTGCGACCTTACGATTCGCTGAACTGTCACGCCCTCGACATACCCTTAACGAATTTTTAATACTACTAAAAACGCTTATAAACAAAAGCTCAGAGCCTCTGGCGGCGCCCTGTCGGGTTTAATTGCAGGTTTAGTGTCGGCGTTCATTAGGATATGCAGGCGCTTTTTTAACGCGATTATGACGTCGCAGGGTCGGCGATAGCCGTCGAGGGTGCGCTGGGGGCGAGGAGGGCTGCGTCACGTGCGAGGTCCGCACTCCGCAGCCCCACGCATGCGAGACCGCGGGGCGCCGGCCGCGCAGGCGCGCCCCCCGGCCCGGCCGCCAGTCCGCCGCCGGCCGCCGCGCGCCCCGCTCGCCTGTCACGCGACCCGCCGCGCCGCGAGTGCTTTGCAAGTGATGTCGACTTGTGACTAGTGCCATGCTCGTGCTGCGCTGTGTCCTGCTGGCGGCACTGGTCGCCGCCGCCGCCGCCGCCTGGCAGGAGAACGTCAGGCCCAAGGTCTTCGCACAATTAGGTGAGTCCACCGACAATCGACACAGAAACATGTCGGTGTTAGTGAACTCGTACAACAATAGACTTAATAGCCGTCGAAGCCGATCACGACAGGGACCCCACAAACTTCAGTACCGCGACGCGCCGACTGTCTAATGTTTATGTTGTTTTGTTTGACGACAACGCGCGAACAAACACTCCATTCAAAAGTTGTCGTGTTTGTGTCAAAAGTGCCACGAGTGACTTCCGCCAGAATCTAATACATACAAGTAAAGATCGTTAAACAGTCGAAATACTGTCCAAAATATGTGAAAAGTGTATCAAAAGTTAAATTTATCACAACATACAAAGTTGAAAGCTCCCGTATAGGTTAGAGTCGACGCCGATGTAAACTGCATCAAGTGTCGGTGTGTTTGATCGAATCTATGTATGTAAACAAAGTGCTATCAGGAATCTGATGTGTGTTATGATTTTTTCTCGGTAAAATGTAGGGTACGTAGAGACTTTTTAATGAGTGTTTTTTAATGAAGTGACTAAAAAAGTAGATAAATTGGAAAATTCAGATACGAATTGTTGCTCTAAAAATTTGGAGAAAAAATGAAGTTTAGAGTGAAAATAAGTGAAAATATCCTTAAAATTAACCTTTTTGAGTAAAATTAAAGTGCACAAGTATGGTTTCAAAACAACACCAAAATAGTGATATTACCAACGTCGGTAACGCTCGCCGGCACTCACATTCTAAATAGAATAAACAGAAATGGGTGTAGGAGCGCGCCTTGCGGTACACCCATAACGAGTCGCAGTCACGCGACAGTTAGTCCTGTAGGAATAAAGCCAGAATGCACAACTGTAGCGGCATTGTTTTATTGTGCAGTCTGCATTGCGGGGGACGGCCACGTGGCTCTCATTAGTGCAGCACAAAGCGAAGCAGTTTGTTCTGCGTTTTGCAATGTTACGCTCGGATTAGCGATCCACGCGATGTTTAACGTAGCGGACGGAACTTTGTCTGGCCTATTGTATGCGTTTCGTTATCTATTTTCCTTTTGATGCTGCTCTATGAATGTGATCGATTTATTACGAACTTGAATTAGAATAGATGACGTCAGGTCGAGACGCGATATGTCGTGGACGTATCCTGCCGCTGTTGCATATCCGGTTATTGTTTTAATCGCATCAGTTTTAATACGAGCATGTTAATGGACTTGACCAAACGATAATGCTAAGGAGAATGAGATCATTTGAAGTGTGTCAGGTCAAGAGTTGCTCTTCAATACGATATCAGTAGGATGTAATAGAGTAAACAACTCTTAGACTGTTGACGAGTCGAGTTAATTAGAATGCTATAGTAACCGTGTTTGATGTAGGGACACTCGTAGCGAACGTGTCAACACCTCTCCGGTAATATGATCCACTAATCGAAATTAGAAGGGTCAAACTGACCGCAGCTTGCGGTTTAATATACGATCTTCGGTCAATATGCGTTGGGTGTAGGAACGCCGGCATCTGTTATAAGGTTTTTATGGGATTCCCTCGCGTTATATTTCGGTCGTTGTTAGTGAGATCATCTCGGAAAAATGATACTTTATCGATATTGAATTTCATAAGTAAGGGTACTTTATTGTTAAGTAGTTATTAATTTTAAAAGTTTGCTTCTATTGCCACGTAAATTTGGTCAACGTCATATCATCATAATATTTCTTTATCAGAGGTATAAAGTGTTTCTCGAGGTTTTTGAGCTAACGCAAACTCTTTGATATTTTCAGTATGATTACTTCTGTTCCCATATTTTAAGCGTCTTATGATAGAGAAAGTAGCAATACTGTTCTAGTGACTTTGTAAGTAGACAGCGGTATCGGCTAGTACTGGAGTAGCTAAACATGCCTTGAGAGATAAGTAGCGGCTATCTAACTAACCTAATTTGTGTTATGTTACTGCACTCACGTCCGCTAGAAACCGATATCGTTATTATTTGAAAAGTATGCTACTAGAATACTAGGTAAGATCATTTTAGATGTACAGTTTACACAATTTCGAGTTGTAAAATCTACTGGGAAATTTACTTTTCAAGGGAGTCAGGAATTTGTAGTTGGCAAATTTAAGTTTACTGTTAACAAATTTTCTATGAATTTTTGAACGATAGGTGGTGCGAAATTGATACAGGTGGTCAGTGTTTTTTTGAGTAAAGATTTTATACGTTGGTTGTCCAAAATACTTTCGTGATTCTTGAATCAAACATGAAATTATCCATGATATCAAAGCAGTAACAAAAAGTCCCGTTAAGAACAGGAATGCGAACAATAACATCAGGTATAGAAATCTGTATATAAAAGAAGGTATCCAGTTTAAGTTCATCTAGACCGGTTCTCAAGAGTGGGTAGTGAGACACGCGGGGGACTGGCTGGGATGAATCCGTGACTCATGAGACTGACTCAGTACTAAGATTAACACAGGTCAGGTTCGAAAGCTTCCTTTTAATACACCGAACATCAATGAGAGCAAATTAAATTTCATTAGCCACGGCTTCCTATTATGGCTTCCTTCACAATTTGCCAAAAATACCAAAAGAAATATTGTAATAATTTATAATAGAGGTAATAAATTCCTAATTAAATATCGCGATACGACATCAAAGACTAGAAAATAAGAGGAAAAGTAGATAAAAAGTATTTTTTTTTAATATCAAATCAGTACAATAATGTAAGCTCCGTAAAATCCCTTAGCCCGCATTTTGCGTAGGTCCCTTTAAAAAAGTAGAGATTTATGGCGTATGCTTGGAACAGGTGACTAAGTCTTTAGTTCAATTCTTTACCGTTTATGGTGTTGCGTTATGGGTTCCAACACCCTCCTTTATACTTTAACTGCTAGGATTATAGAACGTTTAAGAGGTACCATAAAATAACCGTTCGGTTACAACCTGAAGAAGAAATAAATTACTTAACTGGATAATGCTTTTATGTCCCTGGTATATTTTGTACGTGTCGCTTGTACCTTATGGGTATTTATTGCGTTATTCGTCAGGAACCAATACTTCGGGGGGCTGTTATGCGGTTGGGGTGCATAATGCTGCTATGACGGAGCGTTGTTTATGATTTCGTTGTACAGCTTACAATTTATTAAGTCTCTGTGAGGCCTCGCTGTGGGACCATTAATTTTTTACTCAATGGGGTTTTGTTTTAATGCGTTGGAGGGTTTTATTGTGTTGACATACTCTGTGTTTGCATTCTCTCTACTATTCATATGGTTTGGGTTTTTATAGGCTATTAGTATTCTGATTAGAATTTGTTCTGAGTCTTGTGCATAAAATATTTAATATCCTAAGTTGTCCCTTAGTGCTACAACTGTGATGTGAATTATTGACTTCTAATGCGATAAACCAGCAATCTGCCACACTAATGAATAGTTGAATAACATGTAATATAACAATATCGCACTCAAAACTGTCAACCGACGCACGATAAGTCATAGTTTATCTGGTCCCCAAATCTGTAAAGATGTCACTCGAAATAAATGGACATTTGATAACAGTTCCGGTCAGAAAACCAATCAATTTCCGTTGCTCCCGTTACGTATGTTCAACTAATTTAAAATGACAATATTAATAAAAATCATACGGCCACCGATAAGAGTCAATCAAAAAAGGACAAAAGTTCAAGCATGCTGCAACACAATTGGTTTTATAATCGAGGAATGTGGTTGCGGTGAAACACAAAAATGTGTTTAATGGTAACGTGATACGGTGACTAATAGACTGAGCACCGTCTTCTGCAGTTAAATACCACGCATGAAGGAAAATGAGATTTAGGGTGCGGTGTTAGAGTTTTGTTTTGGTTGCTCCGAGTTGTGAATGGCGGAGACAAGTAGCACGCACGTGCGTACGGCGTCGTGGCGGGCGCGGGGCGGGGGCGGGGGACGCCATGGCGCCGCCTGGCGGGGGAGACACAACTTTATGACGACGCGATGTATTGTCTTCCCAGTGTGGGATTTACCGTTCCTTTTGTTTTTATTTTTTCGGACACGCCGATTAATTTCTTTTAGTGGGCTGTTTGGGGTCGCTGCTTCAGCTTGTACAATCAAATTTTCCTCTTTTGTTTTTGAGACTTTTCTTAAGTGCTTTCGCATTTGCGACTCTTATTTAGCTACTTAGTATACAAATGCGAATATTTTTATTATTTACTTGCTTGTGTTATTTATGATGTGCTACCTACATAACTGATAATTTAAAATTCATGCATCACATTTATTTTAGCGTGCATTTCCTTTGCGGGAGGTCGAAAGTGCTTTCCTAACTTTGTGAATGCATTTTGTGGATCGTTCACTAAGAGAAAGTTCTGTGCGTTCGCAATCGGATTTTTGTTTTAAACATCATCTGTTTTTACTGCCAAAAGTTTTACGAGAGGTATAATAAATCTTATTTTAGATAAAGACTATTATTTACTCTCTTTTCAACATTTCCCTTGGACGAAGTTTCGCAATAAAACATTTTAGCTTGTCGAACTTATTGATATGCATAGGACGCGTACATTTTCTATTATTATTAATAAGATATTCCATCAGACATGTATACGGGATTGGGTAAGGAAAGTGCCGGCAATCGATCGCACCAGCTGTTCTATTCATATTCGTATGAAAAATGGGTTAGAAGCGGAATCAAAGAAAGATGGCGGATTGAATGGTGTTTTTATCCCAACCCTTGCTGACGAGGGCTGTGCAAACATTGGTTTAGTAATAAAAATATTTGTCGAAATTCTCAACGGGAAACTGTATGAACGAACGGTAGACGAGTTTTTTGCGAAATAAAACGCGTCTAGCCTATTGTCATGTAGTTTTTAAACCGGGATTAAAATGAACTAATCATGAGCACGGAGGGGGATAACCGGCCGGTTCTGTCGACTATACAAACTTTTTTACCGTCCAAACATAATTAAAAACATTTATTCAAGAGCCCCTCATTTCGTATACCAGGTTAAAGAGGACAATTAACTAAGTGTTTTCTTATGTCGTGCGCTTAATTTTGTACCGTTTAGTTTTACTAAATCTTTTATATCTATCTGTTAGTTTGATAATACTATCTGTATCTAATTAATATTTAATTATTTTGTTTACTTTAAACGATTCCGTCAGATTTATTTGGGATTTATGTAAACGATGTTTAAAGAATAATTATACTCTATCAGAATTCGAGGGTAAATGAATAATAATTAAAAAATGCTGATTGATATTTCTACCAAACACTGATATTAAGAGTACGAAGAAGATTTTTAGTACAATTTACGAAATATTCTACCAAATAATATTGAACTTTGAGTTCATTTAAAAAAGTGTTTCGCATATTTTTGCTAGCTGTTTCATTTTAACAAACTACACGATACGTCACCCCACAATATATGTGCAATAAATCTTCATACACGTACTCATTTGCAGTGAGTCGCATTTAAAACCCTTCTCATTTGAAAAGGCACCGATGAATGGCTTGAAGTCAATGGATCGTAAGAAATGGGCCAGTGACGTGGAGCAAGGCAAGTGAAACGTGTTCCGCGACCAACTTATCTTGGTCCCTCAGAGCTTAGTGGATGCCTCTTGTGTACGCGTGCGATAAGTCGAATGTGATTTTTTGATAAGCCGTTTTTTTGTGGTGGTGGTATATCAATACGTTAATCAGGGTTTTGTTTTCTGCAACGAAAAATAAAACAGGATGTTAGAGTTTTTTTGGCTTAAAACAATGTCTTTTTTGTGTGCGGTTGTTTTGGCAAGTTTTAATAGTGAAGATGAGTGGTAACTTACTAAAGGTTAAAAAAAAAAATTGTACGCTGACCAAAACCCGATAAAAACACATTTTTTTTGTGATAACTTTAAAGTTATCAATAGTTATGTTTTTAAACACCATTTCAGAAATTATATTTATAGCAATAATATCTCAAAAAACCGTAATATAAGTCGCTCACCGATCGTAAAGCTCTTAGGTGTCTCGTAGTCTTCAGGGCTCAAGTTACACTGGGCATGATTCCAGTGCCGTTAATGAGCCAGGTGGTTCCTGCACAATGTGGGCCCTAACAATGGGAATGTAGCGGCTAAGGGTGGATCGCACCCCGTTATGTACGCTATATGAATTCTAAAAGACGATTTATTCATTGTATGTTTAATTTAAATGTAGGTTTATTAAGCGATACGTTGATAAATTATTTGATTGTAGACTAGATTAACAATTATTCTGATTTCGATTGTTTTTTCTGAGTGTAAGATATTTTAGAAACGCTTGATTTGACTCATAGCAAAATGTCGCTATAACCTGTGGTAAGCGTTGTCATGTAAAAGGTAGAGACAAATATAACGAAGAAAATTTAAAACTCACTACACGAAGTATCATTTTCGAGTACGGCTGTAAGTTTCCAAAGAAACCTCAAAAATACAGCAAATAGCAGTCTTTTCCACTATAACACGTTAAATAAACAACTCCGTGTTATCAAAGTGAATACATATTCCGAAGCCATTATCGCGTATAAAATCGGTACGAATTTTAACAGTATTTACAATGCAATGGTTTAAAATACCTGGCAGAAATCTGCACCGACATCGAATTTGCTAATGGATAGCAAAATGGAAGTATTAAGGCATTTTCGATATGAAAAGTGAGAATCGAAACCATTTTGCAGATGGAAATTGTTTTATCGTTTTTTCATTCTAAAGTTTTTTGTGTATAAGGCGCCGAACTAAAATGTCAATCAGTTTTCTAGTTACTCGGTAGATGTCTTTGTCATTTTAAGAAGGTTAAAAAGGGACAGATGGATACTTAAGTCTAAGTTTAGTTGCTTTGTAGTTTCTGCGTGTTCAATTCTTGTCTTCATTAGTATTCCATTGTTAAGTTTCATTCAGTCTTAGGTGTTAAGGTGTAAATATGTGACAGATAAACATTTAAGAAAGTTTTATATTGTATAGTGTTTGTGTGTTCAATTCTTCTCTGAATGATAATTCAGCCGTTAAGATACTCAATACTTTTATTGCACTCCATATGTTTAAAACCTGTTGCATAATACTCGTATTATAATATAGTACGGATAGGAGCTTGATGTCTTTGTTATTTTAAGGGTTAAAGATGGGACAAATATACATATATTTCTTTACAGTATTTGGGTGTTCATAGCGATTATTCCTAATGGTTTCAATAGACTTTGAGTAGTTTGAGTGGGAGTACATTATGTTATTTATTGTTACTTAAAGTGGATGACATCAACTTTAACTGCACGACCTCACACGAGACTAAGTGCATCTCTCGTTTCGAGATACATTGCAGTCATTTGATCTATCATAAATATGACTCAATTAGAATATAAGGTTCCTTCTCTATAATATACATATTGTTCAATTAACTTGCTTTTGCAACCGAAGTCGTATTAAATTTTATGAGGGAAGTATCTAAAACAAATGTTAAAGCAAAACTTCATCTGGTTCCTTGCGGATGAGTTGTATTAAGACATTGTTGTAGCTCTCAGTACTTCTAAATTACCACCAACACACTTAGATATGTTTCGGTTTGAATCTATATTCGCTAGGATATTTAGTTTGCCTGTTCTTCAAACACCTTTAAACAGGCCCAACAATCGGTTTGATCGTCTTAAATTTAGCGTAATGAATTTAAGTACGACAGGTCAACAGAAGACCTGTCAGATTTTATATAACATCAAAAACAAATGCAGTAAACTTCAAATGTTCCTACGCGGATGTCTTACAATGTATGACAAAGTTGTATGTTAATATTTCCAGTACTCAGTACTTGAAACTTGCTTACCATGGTCTTATAATTAAATTTCACGACATTTCTATCTTTGATCTTTCTTAGTAAACATTTTCGCAAGTGTTTAGTATACGCTGGCCAATCAAGAAGCTGCAGGAAACATTACTGGGAACACTGAACGGGTTCAGTATATTTAGTGCCCTAAAAATAAACGGTTCGAGCGGCCCTTCTACTCTTGAACTTGACTAAGGTCAATGACCGAACGTACAATGATAACTGTGCACTACTGCTTTACTTCATTTGTTTTAAAGCCTTTGAGAGTTATATTTGATTTATGGTCTTAACTGATTAATTTTATTTTTGACGTTATTTCTTTTTCTGAATGAGTAGCGGCCAGTACCTGAAAAGATACTGGCTGGTATTAGTATTTTAATTAAGTGTAAGGTATAGTTTTTTTACGAAATGAGGCTTTATTACCTACTGTGGTATCGGCCAGTTCTTGACAGGTATAATTAATTTTAAACTTTTTTAAATGTCTGGAATGAAAAATGAACTTTTCAGTTCTGCAAATAGCAAACTATAGTAGTATATGTTTTATGTTAATACATTTGTATTGCTATTTGTGTTAAGTGACGGCAACTTCCTACCGGGCTCTTTCCTCTTAAACCAATTCAACACTACAATCAATAATAAACTCTATGAACCTTGAGATAGAGTACAAAATGTGTTGTGAACACGAGTGATCACAATTGGTGTCGAGTGCTTTGTCCCAGGACTATCTGTATGCGATTATCGGAGGCTGAAGTAAGATTGAGTTGAGAGCAAGCTTAGAGGTTTGTTATTTAGGTCTAGAAAAGTCTGGTCTGAGTCTAAAACCTGAAAGATATGGCTAAAGACTAAATAAGATAATCGAGAATTAATCCTACCATATCCTTATTTAAACCAACAAAAAATATTTATTGTGTTTCTACTAAGTCTTTCATTAAATGAAACTTTCCATTGCGCTCTTTTTTACTAAATTACGTAAAGAATTCATACTGGCATGCATTCGGTTCGACCCTGCAATCTTGAATCAAGAACAAATAAAATTCTGGGCATAGAACTTATACACACAAGTCTAATTCCTATTAGACAAATTTATAGAACAGTCTTGAAAAAAAACAATTGAATAATAATACACGATTTTGTAGTAAACCTTCTTATTTTGCCGTCATTGAATAATAGAGAGAAGCAGTGTCGTGTCGTATCGATTACTCTATATTCGTACGTCGCCACCGGAATAATGTTCCGCTCTCATTGATATTTTATATATTCCTTTGATATTATTAATATTGCGTTTCTAGTGGTATGGAGAAGTCTCCGTTTGTAGGTAAATCGATGTTGAAATGTAGAAGTAGTTCTTGTTGGTAGGCTAAAGTTTATAGCAGTAGCAAAAGTAGTCGTGTAGTGTTGCTTTTTTTGTTTTCTGTATTGTTTATTAAGACGTTTAAACTTAGGATATTATTGATACTTAAAACAAATGGAAAAATTGAAATAAAATCAGGTCTTTGGAAATAAACAAATGACAATTTAAGCAAATGAACATTTAAGATAAAAATGAAAGTTTATTCGTATTAAGTATATTTCGTATAGCATGGCTGGAAATACAAATGCATCTTACTTTATTTATTCCACAAATTATATTATTTCTATAGTCTATCCAAATTCTGTGTTACGAAAGTGTTAACTAAAACATTCGGCATACAAATAAACACCGTCAAACACAAATAGCTATTGAAATAATTGAAGCAATTCGATACGATCGAAAATAGACTTTAAAGAAATTCATTAACCTTTTATTTTCATAGAAATCTGAACGTTTCCGTTACCAGGATATTAAATAATTCATTACAGAAACTTCAAAGTTTTTCTGCTCAAATAATTTATTGTAATTGTACAGTGATGTTAAGAAGATAATTATGCTGTCTTTATATAATTAACTAACTTGTAACCCGGGCAATGAAAAATAGATGTTGGCCGATTCTCAGACCTACTGAATGCCGTTTCGGAGGAGTATGCTTACTAACACTGTGATATGAGAATTATATTTATAAGATTAATATAAATATAAATATTTATGAAATAAGGTTTGCTGTTAGAGAACCCAACTCTGGGTTAAGCTCGCCTTTGTAAATAATTTTTCAAATTGTATGTTTTAAATGTATTTTAGTGTGCAATAAAGTATAATAATTAATATAGGATCTTTTTGCCAATAAGTAAAGAAATTTGGTTACAATTGTAGCCAGATTTAAGAAATCTCTTATCCTAGTCTGATGTAGGTTTCTGTAGTATCTACGTTTTGTATTGTAAAGAGTTCATCGTAAAGCGCTTATTCCTAATGCCAGCAAACTCTTTGACTAACTATGAATGACATTAATCTAATATACTCTTAAAGAAATCTTGATTACAATCCTACAATTATTTATAGTAATATTCGTAGTCTGCAACAATCGGCTATCGTTGATATAAATCTATTTTCGCGCACTATTGTGGGGGAACTTTTTCCATAAGCCATGAATGGTCCAGACGTCTGAAGCTGCGAAAGTTACATAACAATACGTTGTCCACAGACTATGGTATGGTGTAGACAGCTGAATACCGACCATAGAGCTTTATCAAGATAATGTTATCATAGAAATCTAAGTCATCGGAATTAATTTGACGTTATTTAGGGGAAGAAAACTGGTAAGTAATTTAAATTATTAAATAGAATTACACGAAAACCAAAAAGAGAATTTCTATTGTTTCCCACACGCTATTGTTCATTAAAACAAAATTAAAGCACCATATATGTATTTTGGGAAACGTAACAAAATTTACCCCGAAATGTCACTTTGGGTTAAATTATAATTAATTACAAAACTAACATTGTCGATACTATTTTGGGACTAATTTATTCCGTGTCTAAAATAGTCCAGCATTACAAATACATTAAATTTCCGACAATAATTATTGTAATTACTATCGACATTTAGCTTTTGTTTCGTATATAAAACGAAGTACCGTCAGCAACAGATGATAACATAATCCGATTTACAAAGCACCACTATTTTTCACTTACAGTAGAATTGGTGTTAAATATGATTAACTATATTATATTAGATCTCAAGTCAATTTTATTACACAATAGCAAAATATCAACTTATTATATTTAATTGTGATTATGTCATCGACTTCTTTGCTGACCGTACCAACTTCGTGTGTCGTCGGCATTCTATCCGAGTAGAAAACGAAGTACCAACTTACGAAGCTAGGGTTTTCACTCGAAGGAGAGTATTATGCACGTTCCAGTTAAATGTATTGCTTTATTCATTAAAGTGGAAAGAACTGAGGGACCTATACCATGAAGTGTGAAAGCAAGGATGTAAGGGAAACGTAGGGGATTACAGACATTCCCTTTGATTGTGAGACTGAGTCTGACGTGTGTTTGTTTATTCATTGAGTATGTAATTAGTTGGATATGTAAGATGTTATTATATACGCGAATGTAAACATTGTCACAGTATTATGTATACAATTGACATGGATGTTTATTGTTTAAATCTCGACATTTTGAAACTGCTTGATGTTAACTCGATATCATTTTTTACACATCTCCCGTACTATGTAATGTAATCCATACATTTTGGAGTGTTTCACAGACATTTCATTCACATGCACAAATACGACCAGGCTCAGAACAAACATTTGTGGGTCGCACAAATTCTTGTCCTTAGCGGGGATTGAACCCGCGATACGTCGCGTACAGTGAATTGGCGTGGTGACCTTTTCCACTTGAATAAACGTGCAGTCAAAATATGACAAAGGGAATATATCAACAAAATGAACCTCGGTGGAACCCGTTTAAAAGTATTCTTATATGATCTTTATATGAATATTAGTCATAAAATTACTGCGTAATAGTAATGACAAAATATAATCGATAGCTGTTCTAGTTTATTTTACAAATTATTTTCTTACGTCACTTGAATACTGATCAAAAAGTAATTTGCTTAAAGCTTTTAGTATTACTTATTTTAAGCTAGAAGATTGATATGTTAATTACTTTTCGTTTTTGTGATTAATTATATTTTTAATCTTTTATTTTCTTGCCTTTATTCTAACAAGTTATTATATATTGTATTCGTCAAGTCTAGACTTAATATCTAAGCTGTAAAATTTCAAATATTTCTTTGGTGAACTCATTTATTATTTATAAAAGATGTCTAGTGTTGGGCAAAGTGGGCAAAGTATTAAAGTTTGAAGAGATAACATCCTGTCTGTGAGAAGTACGCTAAGTCCTGTGTTCCGGTCGAATGCTGTGGGGTCGATGACCCCGTGACTATCCAAGTATCTGTATAACCGTGATAGTTTATGATTTTTAAATGGGTTCAAGAATATTTTCGTCAAACTTATTATTGAACTTTAAGTTAAAGTAATTTTAGGGTTACGTTATCTAAAAAAATAAAATAAAACTTAAACAGTGCAATTATTCTGCTCCAGCGTAAATTGCTAAAAAAAAATCCTACTTAGCTAGAATTTTCTACAAAATAAAGAAAGGTGCTTGTAAACCTATACCTAAAACATAAAATACAAAAAGCAACCAACATTACTATACATAAAAAAAAACTCAATCACATTTTTCATTTGACAACTTTCCCATACCATTTAGTTATATTCATTAACAATTACGTTTTAAGTTACACCAGCGATACTAAATAAATATCTACCATAAGACGCAAACGATTCAACTTGGAGACATTCAAGAATATCAAATTGCATATTGTGGTCTGACATTACCACTATTTCTTAACCTAAAACAATTGTGGTCGTGTAAAAGAGACGCCGATATACGCTGTGTAGAGCGCTGTCTTTCTCCCACAACTGTAGTAATCTTGGTATAAAAGTTGGTAGGTAAGTGAGTGATAAATTTAAATCGCCCGTGGCGCCACCACGTATTGTATTTATGCGATGCGTCGTAATAACTAATGAACTTATAGCAAGATTTGAGCACTGAACTAACTTGTGATGCGCTTCCTATCGCTTTCTAAGTAAGTTGTGTAAGTTTAGGTAAGGTAGTAAGCTTAGTAGTTCGATAAGTTTTTATGAGATAATTAATTGTCACGTTTTATTTTATGCTGTAAAACTTGATACGGTGATTTTTTTATATTTATTTAACGAATAACGGATGTTTGTGAGATAAACATTATAGAGCTATTTAGTGAGAATTAAAAGTATCAGTTTAGGTTTAGTCTCATTGAAGGATCCTGTACTTTGAAACAAAAAAAAAATTGGTATAAAATGCTTCTAATGCGTTAAGAAAATAAAAAAATGGATTAAAAAAAGACGTGTAACCACTACAGATAGAAATAGAAATAAGTCCTTTTAAATTTAAGGTACTTATTATGACCTGCCAGGATTGCGGGATGTTTGTTAGAGTTACCGCGACCCTGGCAATCAAAGGGCTTCAGAAGAAACATAGTAATTATAAGTCAGTAAAAGTCTGACACTCCCTCCCGTTGCACCCACAGCTTGCGGGGTCATTTGATGATTTCCACCAAAAATAGGTACTTATTAACGAATATAAATTATATTCTACGAATAGAAATATAATTCCATGGTTACTAGTATTTTTTAATATCATTAAGGGTAACCTTCGTGACACCTGATACGAAATTAATGTCAACATAAAAAAACTTCATTAACTCAAGTTTGGTTTAAATAGTTTTCTTCAGTAACTTGTTGGTTTTGATTTAACGTTATATCCACTGTACCAGGCTGTGTCAGCGTTGTATTTTGATTCTTGGTTTATTTACTAAGCTAATATATTATAAGATATTTATTTTTATGACTGAAATGGTTATTTTTGAAGTTAGGTATCTTTTGACGTGGGGTTTAAGCTATTTAATGAGCAAATAAGTTTCTTTAATAAAGCAAAACTATGTAAATCTCATTTAGCCGTTCTATTCACATTGCATTTACCTTTCAGTAATAACCACTTACCGATTTTTTGCTCTAGTGTAAACAAAACGCTACTACGCACAATATAGAGCACTATTTCACTTCCACAACCGAATTCCTGCTTTACAAGCTAATGATAAGTTCACACACAGAACTTCAGTATACTTTAGCAACAAATCCAGTAATATTTCCAAAATATTTAACCTTCTTTCCGATTCTCCAACAAAACAACAAAAATAAGGCTCAACAAACCGCTGATACCGCTATTATTAAAGTTATTGTGTGGCCCCGCTGTCATATCGTTACTTACACGACTTTTACGACACACGTCATTCGTAATTGCTTAGGAGCTGGTGACTCCCCAAGGCATTCCAAAAAATACCAAGCGATTATCGCCCTTAAGCCTATAGGAATATGGATAAATTGTGTTGTTTATGTCGCAAAATGCTTAGACTGGAATAGGTCATAATTTTTTGGTACTGTTCCATATTTACTGCAATAATTCGGCTGTTTATGTTTAAGTGTAATTTCGTTTTTTTTTAGAAAAAAGGCACTTTAAAAATATATTGGAACCGCAAATCGTTTCTATTACAATAACACTGAAAGTAGAATTTTCAAAGAGGTATTTGTGGTACGTTGCATATTTCATTTAAATATATTTTCTTATTTTCTATGTTCTACATTCAACCATCGTAATCTCATTTCCACTATATAATAAACCAGTACGAAACTTAACGATAAAAACATATGACTACCATCGCACATGCTTTCGATTTTATAGAACACTAGAGACCCACCCTAGCTCGTGGTGGTATACTGATTTTTTAGACAAACCGTCATTCCCCTTAAATCACTTTATCTATTAAAAAAGAACCGCTTAAAAATCCGTTGCGTAGTTTTCAAAATTTAAGCGGACATACAGACAGACAGCGACAGCAACCATATTCTATACTATGGAGTGATCTACAAAGTTGAAGTACTATCTCAATATACATTTTAAGTAATAGAAAAAGTAATAAAGGCACATTGACGCGTCACTTCCCAGTTATTCCTGTTTCGCTATATCCCACGATGTATGCGTGTCATTTGGCACGCCACTCTGTTTGTTCATACCGCGCCCTGTGACGTAACGAACTGCCTTAAGAGGTGATTCATGCTAGCTTTGCCTACGTAAAGGTAATATTGTGTGGATAGTACTATTGTTGAGAATTTGGTTAACCTCAATTGTAATATCGATATGATTGTTGTTCTTTAAATGTTGGATCTCTGTCACAGCTTCCATATTTGCATATTATAACATTTGACGTTTCGACGTTTGTAAAATAAAAGAAGAGTCAGTTTTTCAAAGTAAATACGAGTCAAGCCTAAAGGCTAAAAAAGGCGTCTAAAAAGTCTCAGTTTATTCGTCGTTGATCGCCATCAAAGTGCGCTCTGACCTAGTACTAGGCGCATCACGAAAAAATGTCGCCCAGAAACAAATGAGAGTGCTGACTTATTCGTTTTATTAAACGTTATTCCACCGTCGTGCCAGTCGCCAGCCGCCATGTGCCAAACATCTGCGCCAACCGATTTTTTTACCAACTTCAACTTTTGACCCCACTTCTCTCCGATCATTCATGTGGGAATAGGATTTTCGCGACGCAATTTGAAGCTTATTAGTTTTCTTTTACGGTTTATATTTGGATGCACGTGCAATTTGTTTCAAGTGAGTGTTATCCTTGTTACTGTATTAATTGCTTTGAATTATTAACGAAATTAAATTGTACATGATGGAAGTAAAGTTAGAGTTTAGTTTGGTGGCTCGTATGACAGGGTTCGTAATTAGTGTTTTGTTTATTGTATTTGTAACTAGGAGAAGTTTTTAGAGCTCTATATTCAGTTTGAAAGGGTCTGACGTTGGTAAATGGGCTACATTTGTTACTGTTTTGTTTTGAAAATAATGATTATAGGGCTTACGTATTTATGCAATCTTGAACCAATATATTTGCAAGAACATTACAGGTCATAGAAATAACTGAAAAACAATTAGGTATATCAGTCCTTTTTCTTCTTACACTCTCCAATACATTTTTGACGGAAGCCATTATCAAGACAATTTCGCGACATTTCTTTTATTGCGCTACACGAAGCTCTAATGTTTCTTGTTCACAAATATGGCGGCAGATGTTAACACGTCGTTCCCATTTCCGATTTTTTCCCACCACCGAAAAAGAGGCTTCTACATTTCTTACCAACCTTCTTTAAGAGTGACACCGATAAAAATAAAAATTCTGGAATTTTTTCTTCTTCAAAAATGAAAGAATGAATTTCTTTTCCCACAAATGTAATGTGTAACTCATCAAGAGTTTATCTCTCATTCGTTTTACGTAAAACCTTTTGTTGGACAAATTAAGGTCGTTGCCTCGAGGTATAAACCGCTGAAAAACTTCGCGAATTGTTTTAAAACAGTTCCCTTTTATAATTTAGATATCGTGTTCCGGGCCTTAACGGTTGCGCCTCAATTTAAAAAATATGGCCTAGATAAATTTAGAAGTTGACGAAAAAAGTTTTCTTTTTTGTATAAACAAGTTTTGTAACTCGCGGAAAGGTTTTCCGAACGGAATCGGTAATTAGGTACACAACTCCAGTTAAACTTTTGTTTGCTCTCACGGGGAAATTTTACAACTTATATTGAGTAGTTAACCAATTACGTAGTCTTATTTATTTCGAAAATATTTGTAAGAAATTTTCAATACTAAACATTCTCACTAGGAGCTCCTTATTTACAGTATTACCAACTGTAAGTACAGTTAAAAACATTACAACTGTTTGTAGTTCTCATGATTCACATTTATCACAAGTATGACCGTCCCAAATCGTCGTACAATTGAGCAAGCCTCACAAACAGAATCAATCTCGCTGACTTGTCACCGGACTGCCATAATAGAGGTTTGCACGTTTGCTTGCACTATTTGTCTCACTCTAATTACTTGAGAGCTGATCTTAATTACGGTCATCCGGGCCGTTTGATTGGGCCCCGCATTGTTTGTGCCTCAGTCCGGGACAATTGCAATTGCACTTAGTCACCGAAGTCGCGGGGTTAATAGTACCGGCCTGTTGGTTTAGTGGTTAGTGACCCTGACTGCTATACTACCGGTCGTGGGTTCGATTCCCACCCAAGACAAATGTTTTTGTGATAAGCACGATCATTTGTTCTGTGTCTGGGTGTAGGTAATAAAGAATTATCTATAACATGTATGTATTTAGAATTATACAAATATGTTTATCGGTTTTCTAGTACTCATAACACAAGCTTACTTAGTATGCTTAATTTGAGACTAGATGGCGTTGTGTGAATGTTGAGGTATATTTATTTATTTTTACCTACCCTGCACGGTACGGGACGGTTCGGCCGTTGAACTGAAGCACGTGGCTTCTAATCGCGTTGTTTAGAGGGTTAGAATAACACGATACCGATGTGCTTGTTTTATTGGATTTAATTACACTCGTACGCGAACTAGCTGGCTAATGAGATTGATTTGTAGAGACATGGATACACTAGTATGATATCTCATAGAGCAGCGCATGAAGTGGAAGCTATTTAATTTGTATTTATTAAAAAAAAAGTATTTTTAATGCGCTCTGGTAAACGAAGGTTTTTAAAAGTAGTGGAATGAAATTCGTAGTTTAAGTCCATTGGTGGAAAATAACCATTCATTGGTAGGGACATACTTATTAATTTGGTTGAAAATGGTAATTAATCCGGTCATTAATATAGTTCTCAGATGTTTATACGCGAGAGCATAAATGATATTAAATTATTGCAGCGTTGTGGGTAACTAAAACTTACATAACAAGCCAATACAGTAAGTTCTATTTAAAAGCCCGCACATTGCACAGGTTTGCAACAAGCTTACTTACGAAAGAGGTTACGTTACTGCATTATACAGTTGCACAGTGAAAGTAGCAGGTTTCTAATTTCCCTCGTTATATGCTATCGACCGCAATCGCCTGCACTCGTGAACCAAACGTTGGGCCTAATAGACCCCCATTACAGCACTATTAAGCCCAACCAATACTATCATTGAGTAACTACTCGTAAAATATGGAATTGTAGATCTTTTGGAATACTATTCGATTGAATTACACAGTTTCGCTTAAATAGAATCGATTTATAAAATAATCGATTTAAAAATAAGTGGAATGCATTTTGTATCGTTTAGTTTCGAGTTTGATAGGTTACGAAAGTTTGTGTCGGTTTTTAATGGAATAAAAGCTGCTGAAAGTTTTGTTTTTGTTTTCAACTAAGTGTTGTTCGATTGTTTGTCTTTTGTTTTTGTATTGTTGTCTTGTTTTAGATGTTATTTCTGTAACATTTATTGATCTGTTTTAGTGTGGGATAAGTGGCTTTATTGGATGTTATAGTTGAATTAATTTATCGGTGATGTGTAATATGTCACATATTCTTTGATGATAACAATTTAAGTCATATTGTGTATTAAGTTAACGTTTACACAAAGTTAGAACAATACCTCTTTAGGCCTCTACATATTTGATCTGTGTCTTCGTGTAAGCTTTTCAAAATGACCGGGTTTCTTCCCTAGAAGTAATAACGTGAATTAAATTAATAACCAACATAAATAACTCAAAAAATACTACATTACATACACCTGTGCTTAAAAGTATTAAAACCTAACTGCTCAAAAATTACTAAGCCATTTTGACAAAAGATTCCTTTCTCATGCAAAAGAGGCCTATTAAATATAATTAATTGAATGGCGCTCGAATAAATATCTCAGCATTTTCGTATTTTTTTCATATTTCTAGGTTAGTACTAAGTTAGTGACCTAAGGTAAACGAACTAGTCTGGGTCAAGCAAGTCAATAAGACAACTTTCGAACTTCACCCGATAGCTGTGAGGTCTAAGAATCTTTGAGATTTGTTTGTAGGTTATCGCTTATAGATTTAAGCTTCTATTAACGATAGAGGCTAAGTGGTAAGCATTTGTTTTAATTTTTATATGATACTAGGTATTATGTAGATAGTATATTTTTTATGTATGGTTTTGTTTCATCGGAAGCAGCGTGATACTAACTATATGCCTATACCTAATATAATACCTATTTAAATATTCCCTTAAAAAAAGCATATGCATATTAAAAATATTATGTATTGAATTCCGTATGTACTCTAGTAGTTTTACAATAATTCTACATACTATTCGATGGGAAAGTAAGTGCTAAAAGTTATGAAAAACTGAGTTTAGTATTAGTAATCTGATATCTTGAGTAGGAATAAAACGCTGACTGACAAAGATTATCACCCCACGAGTTTTCGATAATTTGATATTGCACCCTCCATGCAGTATAATCTTATGTATCGGATGATGAAATAAAATTAAAAGAATTTCTTCTATTCTTTGATATATGATAAAGAAAAACTACAACTTTTTCTGGTTGTGTGGCTTTCTAAAAGTTTATTTGGCAACGTAAATTGGCTACTTATTAGTTCAAAAATCAATCAAGTGCACAAACATACTTCTTTTAGTGCTATATGTATTAAAGTGAGTTGTTATTATCTGTTTTTTGCAAACATTCTTGTACATAAAAACGAACTTCATAGTCAATAAGCACCATCAGCGTACATATTTAATATACAAGATGAAATGTATACGACATTTCATTCGTACCCAATATCCCTCAGGATTCATCCACAAAGGCCTTAGAAACGTTTTCGCGGAAAAGTGCTGACTCACCATGGAAAAAAATCACAATGGCTGCGGGCCACAATACATCCAGTTGTGTACTGATCATTGCAGACCCGAAATAACAAATGAATTGAGAAAATCCACCGATACACGCCCGATGTCACTTGGCGCGTTTGAAAAAAGATACGAGATATCGCTGTCTCTTTTTTATCTGCTGCTTATGTGAACTTGCGTCTCAGTCGGATTGTCTTGTGTTTCTTTTAAGATGTGTCAAGTTATGTTGGTCGTTGGGTATGATGTTCTGTTATAACGGCCTGCGAATGTCCCCTGTCAATGTTTTGATGCATTATGATTGAAATTGTCGTGTGCACTCATTGGAACTTTGTTTATAGGGATTTTGTTCAATGAGCCTTCTTTTGTTCTTGTTTTGCTGTGATGTTTGGTCTGGATTGTGTTTGGATTATTAGGCTCATTTTTAATTGGAAGGAAAATTTTGTTACAGTTTTTGGATGTTCTTTATCGACTGAACGTAGCTCTGGCTAGTATAATCACAAAATGCAGGTGGTTAAAATTTTGGACACTGATTTACTAAATTCTAAGATTTGCTTTAATATTTTTACAAATAGGTTATTCAACATAACAATCAGTTTCTCCAACACAATCATTATAAATAATTATGACAACCACATAAAAGGCGCCAATCTAATTTAAAGATTATTTGCAAAACTATTTTCTTGCACGAAACACGAACAGATTGCTCAGCTAGGCGTGAGGGCTCCAGTCCGGCCGGCCGCACACTTTTGCTTTCTCTATCAACGAAGGGGTATTCAGAAAATTTAATTTCCGCAGACAGATCGAACGATTTCGCTCCAATGTGGTCTTCGGACAGTAATTGGGTCAACCCACGGACAATAGACTGTGACAATGTTATTATTAGTAAGTAGATTTCTTATTCACTCACAACATTATTATGCGATTCAACAGCGGCCCGCTAAGTTGAAGGAAATTATCGTTTTGTGATCGCGGAAAATGAGTTTTCAAATTGATTTTGCAATTCAACGAATCAGATTTTCTGTTTTAATAACGGTGGACGACGGAACCAAGTTAATGCTTGGATTTTAAAAGTCAAAGATTTAAGGAATTTTTCCTTATTAGATTATGGCGGAACGTGTATTTGGAATTAGTATCACGGGAATATTGTATTGAAAGAAGTAAAAGCTTTCGTAAATTATAAAAAAAAAAAACTAAAGTCTTACAAAGAGGCAGAAATGAGTTTTGAGTTCTTATTTATGTTTAAAAGTAAAACAGCAAAATAAAACCGAGCTTCAAACTTAATAATTTAGTTCACAAAATTCTTAAACAGTACTAGCCAGTACAAATAAACAATTACCGAAATCCGCTTAAAATCTAGAAGTAGGCTTTGCAAATAAATTCCATTGTAAACAGGCAAAACAAGACAATGAATCACTCGTACATCTTACTTTTAGCGGGTAATGAATCGAAAAGATTAAGTCGCCGAAGACGTCGGCGCTGGGGAGAGAATCTAATCAGCACTCCAATTTACACAAATCGTTCCGACCACTCAAATGTGTGAAGTAAGAATGTCTTCGTTAATCTAACCTATACATTATTCTGGCGGGTTAATAAAGACTGGCAGACCTTTCTATCGATAGACAGAAGCATCTATACCGTCTGCGGCGTCGATGTAACTAATTATTTACCCTTAGTATAAATCTTTGCGCTTATTTCGAGTCCTTTGAGTTTCGGAGTTAATTTGATTAGAGAGGTGACATGGACGTCAATTTTAGATGGAATGTTGGTCAACCGCAGGACAGGTTTCAAACCTCGTTTCGAATTACAATTAGGTCAAACCCAAACTGAGGGTATTTTCATAGTGTCTCTTTGTAAGGTTAGCGTTACCTTTGTGTTATACAAATATGCCTTTATTTCTTCAAATGTCTGTCTTAATTTTGAGCTTTTGAAACCAAAAGCCGCAGTTGTAATTAACGCCTCGGTGAATATTTGTTTTGAGTCTGGATTAGATAAATTCGTGGAAATCTTGAAGCGAATACAGTTACCAGCATTATTGTAGGATATATTGTTGGTTGTAAATTAAGTTTATGCAATACGGGGACGACAATAGACTGGATATAAGATATTTTTTGTTGTTGTAGTACATATACCTAGATAGATTTTTAACAACTGTTATTACAAGTATAATATTAACAGAAGGATTAAAGAATCGTAACGATTACAAGGTTGTATTCGTAAGTTGTGTTATATAGCAGACGAAACGTAAATGTAAGGACTAAGGTTAATTGTGAACATACGTAGCTTTTTATGTATGTGTGTGTGTATTAGTATCTTATATGGCTTGACTATTGGGTCGAACATTCTTGAGTGAATACGACGTGAATTATAATGTGATGTTTGTTTTTACAATTCTGTGTTGTGTAGGTTTTTGTACCTACCTACATCAAATTTGATATTATTCATGTGAATCGATATTTATGAAACATGAATACGATAATGTCTTAATTAATAACTTAAAATAAATAAAGTTACTGGAATCAATGTTTTAAAGTAATCTAGTAATTGCAAAGAAAAGTTGATAATATAAAACTATTGTTCTTTATCTTACCCGCGCATTGTTTTAAACTCCGAAAAAAAACCGCAACTACAGGCAGTAAAGCAAATACTCAACGTTCAGTATCTCAGTTTCCTAGCAATAACCCCTTACAATGTGAAAAGTTAGTCATACAATAGAGTTATTGTGGATCTGGTAAACACAGGGGCAGTAGACGGGGGCCTGCCACGGTTGGCCGGCTCCCCCCCCCTCCCCCCCACTGGCGGGCGGCGACACACGGGCCCGTGGGCCGCGCGGGACAGCTTTTTACTCTTTACAATTCATATTTTCGTTTTACTGTCAATTGTCTAATGGTATTTTGGCATTTGTTTTTTTTTGTGGTGATGAGGTGCAAACATGGGATATGGAATGAATACGTGGTTTAAATTGTATGTTAAAGTGGGTGATGTTGGGTATAGCTATAGTACCCCTACGTTAAAGGTCTAAACAAGATTTTTACGCGAAAGTTTAAAAATGAGTATCTAAAAATAGGAGTAGGGATGTCTACAAGAATTGCCTTGTCTTAAAATAAACTTTGCCGGTTCCCTGATTGCATTTGTTACAACTTAATAATATTTCTTACCAACTTATTTCAACGTATTCTCTTTTAACAAAGTTTGCAAAACTGAGCAAAAAAATTACGTTTGTTTTCTCATCAGACGATTTGCGCCGGCGGCGTATGTCGCAATATTACGTTGCGTATCTCCAAACCCTTGTTTGGTATAAACGCCGCTTTGGCAAATATCCACTACAGTCTGGCGGTTTTGCTTTTAAAAAAATTTGCTTTACTTGCGGAATAGACATAATCGGATCAAGAGATTGTATGTAGGGAAATGAAGGTTTGATCTGCTTACGTAAATACATCTTATCTGTTTTCAATCATAATTCAAAACAGATTTTGGGAATGTATTATGTACCTAAATGTTTTGTACACGTTGGGACGACTTGAAGCAAGCAAGGCGTAGTTTGTGGTGTAGGATATATTCGGCAAATTGATCGCTGGCACAATGGAGTTTCTTCGCGAAACCTTTTCCCGTTTTCTGAGCTGTCAAGTCCTACACAATGCCGCCGCTCGGCGCCTACGAACCTTTGAATTGTTCATCTACTGACGTATTTGAAGCCCTGTAACAAATGGTTGCGATCACCGATACGCCCCCGAAAAGTAAAGATATAAAAAGAGTTTAGGCAAAGTTTCATTTCCGGAACGTTGGTGACTGCACGGAAAAAAACTGGGTTATTTTTTCGAACAAAGCCGAAACTTTTTAATTGAGTCTCAAGAAATGAAGACTTACAGATCCATTATTGAAAAGCCTACACCGGCTTACACTTTTAGGTGGTCTCGTTTGATCGTTTGATTCAGTGTCTTTGTGTTGATGGGGTTGGGATTGTGTGAGTGAGGTTGAGACAAAGAAGTGTAAATATGTGGGGTGTGTGGAGTCGGGGCACGTCCGGCACGCGGCGGCTGGCTTCATGCCTCACTGCCTCGCCGCTGACGTCGGCAGACTAGAGGCTGGAGTCTCCTCCCCACTGCAGAATATTCACGTTAATCCTGCCAACTTATTCTTAGACTGTCAAGAGCACATACAAGCACATGAACATCGATATATTTTATAAAAAGGTCGAAATGACACGTCCTTTGAACTTGACTTTGATCTAAAATTAATAAAATGCGAATTATTCTGAAGTGGTTTGGTATTCAAAGTCGAGGGTTGTTATATTGAAAGCTTTATATTATCGAGAGCACATTAATATCAATTCTCTTCTTTTCAATATATGACCTAAGAAAATACATTATTTTTATTGAACGTATCAATAAGAATAATGTATTTTCTTTCTACTTAATTTGCATTTAGGAATGAATGATGTTAAGTGAAGGAATTATCCTTCGATAATATTTTGAATGTGGCTCAAATAAAGGTTCTTTATACAAAAAGAATATTTTATTGGATAGGACTTGTCGTAAAATGTAAAAATAAATTCTAAATGGAGATGGGATATCATAGAGAGAATTCGCGAAGTTTTCAAGGTTCTTCGTTATAAATGAATCTAAAACTGTTTTAGACTAGTGGTATTTTTTAAGACTTGAGTTTCTGATAAACATGTTTTTTGTCTTATCTTTACTTCAAGACACGAGTGTCTATAATTACCCTGATACGCACTATCGCGTATTATAATTATACAAGCAGAATAATAAGATGATACATTTGTAAAACAACACTAAAATATCAAAACAGCTTACAAATGTGTCTAAGACCAAGTACGTTCCAACAGTAATAATATAAACATTTACCAGTACACTAAATTGCCGTATTCATACAAATTCGCGACATCTTTACCAGTGGATATATTCTATTAAATAAGGGACCTCATATTGTTTCACACATCACGTATATTTCTTGAAGGCAGATACAATTTGAATAATATCTATTCGGTATAAGGGACGGAAGCCGCCTCACATCCGGATATCTCAAGTTATTACGAATACTGATTAAGTGACAGTTAGATACCTTTGTTTTTAGGCAAGCGACTTGAATTGTTAATGGATAGACATGGATAGAGGCTAGTTAAGGATTGGTATGTAAAGTGTTTATTAATGTTACTGCTATGCCGTATTTAGAACCTTTTTGTTAGGTTAATAGGAGGCGTTAAAAAGATATAAAAGTACCGTTGGTCTGTTTCATAGTAAGTTTGTAAGCAAGACGATGTGTGAGAGTTTGATTTTGACAAATTCTAATTACAATTTATTTTGATTTATCCTTGTCAATTTATTTCTCGCAACATGTGAACGCAAACAAGAAAATCCAACCCTCTATCAATTTTTCAAATAAAATGCGACGATATGAAACCGGAATATTTATTCAAAGTCCATTCCGTTGGATGCAAATCCTACAGAGCCGCAGCTGCTAAGCAAAAAAGTCACGCTTTGCCAGTAAAAACTATGGCGATGTCCGTGTCACCAGTTGTGAGCTGCAGTGAACGCCTTTTTATGAACGCTGTCTTATTCTGCGCGCCTGGTACTTTGTGTTTGTAGTTTATTTGTGGATCTTTTGTTTTCTTTAAAGTGCTATTTTTTTTATTTATGGCTTATACTAAAATGTAATAACAATTACTAAAATGTAAGGG
The DNA here is from genome assembly GCA_941860345.1 of Chrysodeixis includens. Taxonomy (NCBI): domain Eukaryota; kingdom Metazoa; phylum Arthropoda; class Insecta; order Lepidoptera; family Noctuidae; genus Chrysodeixis; species Chrysodeixis includens. Next base: position 4,585,507 of record OW796104.1, on the reverse strand, counting down.
GATGCCCTTACATTTCGTGTAACCAATTATTGAGAGTCTTTTTTAAACGCTGTCAAAATCTGCGCGCCTGGTACAAAGTATTTGTAGTTTATTTGTGGATCTTTTGTTTACTTTAAAGTGCTTTTTTTTATTTATGGCTTACTTATGATAATGATTACTAAAATGAAATAACAATTACTAAAATGTAAGGGCAGCGTTCGTGTCACCAATTGAGAGTCTTTTTTAACGCTGTCTTATTCTGCGCGCCTGGTACAAAGTATTTGTAGTTTATTTGTGGATCTTTTGTTTTCTTTATAGTGCTATATTTTTTTATTTATGGTTTATAATTAATGCTTACTTATCTACTAAAAACTGGGGGCATTGTTCGTGTCACCAATTGGGAGTCAGGTTCTATGCGCCTAGTACAAAGTATTTGTAGTTTATTTGTGGATCTTTTGTTTACTTTAAAGTGGTATATGTTTTTTTTTGTTTATGGCTTATAATTATGATGCTTATTTACAAAAACTGAGGGCATTATTCTGGCCCCCAATTGAGTCTTTTTATAAACGCTGTCCGGTTCTGTGCGCCTGGTACTTCGTGCTGGTAGTGTTTTTTTTGTTCTCTTAAAGTGTTGGCCAAATACTTGTTTTTTTTGTGTTGCTGACTGACGGGGTGGTATATTAGTTATGGGTAATTTATGCTGTTTACTTAAACTTACTTTCTCGGTAGTTACGTACTTTTGCTTACGTCTTTTGTGTTATATCTAGAAATGCTTCTCAATCGTATACATTTTGCTCATTATGATTGTTAATGTTTTATCAAACGTATTCATTTGGCATTTTAGTTATCTTTTATTATAGTATAGATTGCAACGTTAAACTTTAGCTTTTTGCACTACATTATTTATAATAGTTCCGAACCTTTTCGTACCTCAAAGAAGAAATCCGATTGTCGGACTTCATAGCTTGTCGTCTCCGATTTAATTTTTTCACATCGCCCAAGTTATCTCACAAACGGCTCGATAGCAACTGGGACGAGAATTACGTGACTCTTTGTAAGGGAATGTCTTATAAATCTCGCTTCGAAGCATTCGGAGCAATTGAAAAAATCAGTGAAGTAATAAATCTGAGACGGTCCTTTCTATGTAACGTAGGAAACGTTCCTATTGATAAGGATGCAGTGACGTTTTACGCCTCTCAATAGTTCTGGGAGGATAAGTTTCTCAAGAGCTTTCAGTTAACGTCGCCCAACTAAAAGTATTTACAGGTTTTGTTGTTCTTACAGTCTAACGTACAAGTTTCGGTCTTACAGGTTACTGACTCGCCTGGGTATTTGTTGACCGTCTTTGTATGGAGTAAAAGAGGTTGAAATGTGTGGGTAGACAGAATTGTTGATAAGTTACAAGCGGTGAAAATAGTATATCTTCGAGACATTACAGTTGTTTTTTAGTTTAAGAAAATATTAAGGTTATTTGTTTAATTTACTGATATTATATTAGCAGTTAATTAGGTACCTATATTGATATTGTAATAGTTAAAGTTCTGATTCTGATGTGTAAATACTATCAGAATCTGATTTTAACGTTCATTCTACTCATTTACTCAATCAAAACATAAAATAACTCGCAAAGAGTAAACATTCCAACTCAATAATGTTAAAGCTTGTTCAATTTTCCGGATCGGAACAGCTAGCCTATCAAAAAAAGGAAAGTTTCGATTAAAAATACGAATTGATATCGTTAGCGATAAAATTCTGCGCGATACGAAGACGTCTCTTGCTATCGGCAACTTGACAGTGACTGATCGCCCGCCGGGCCGGCACCCCCCACCCCCGACGTCCACCCCCCACTCTCTTGATCCGACGTCACTTCGATATTCACTTTAAAAGAACATAGTATACGTATTCTTCAAAAATATTTTATATTCTAACCGTATATCTGACGTTTATCAACGTTTGTTGACTTAAATGTCAAAACTGTTTGGAAAATAGAACTTTTTTGTTGTTGCTTTTAACCGATTTTAAAGTCGTGTTCAATTCGTTCGGCATTTTTAACAGTCGTAAAGGAATCCGAGGTTATAATTAGGGAAATACATTTGACGGCTTTACCTTGTATTGTATAAGTTTTAAGGAACTCTTATTAATAGTCACGTTGTTCCTTTGATTATTTTCCTCATCAAGTTTAACGAAAATTTTTAATCACGTGGACATCAGTCAAAGGTGCTATGATTTAAAGGAAACCTTACTTTTTTTCTTGTTTTCCTTTACAGTTCCCTTCCGCGTGACCATTAAAATCGACTCAAAATTATAAGGTTTTTGAATTAAGAAGGCTGAAAACCAAATCTGGCTGTCAGATTTTGTGGTTTTATTTAGAAAATCAATAACTCAGTCATTCTTGAAACACTTGTATTAATAATTGTCACAATTTTTTGTTATAAAAAAAAAACAAAACCTGCCTATTTGAATCACCAATTTGCCTAAAGAAGACGTGAATCAAACACACACCAAAGATTCAAACTAAGCAAAGCCTAACCACCAGCCATCGTATCGCTAAACCGTCGTTATTGACGTAAGCAGATACTTAGCAAGCGTTGCACAGAAATCGCTAAGTTTCTGTTTAGTTCCGATGTTGTATGAGCTTTACTTAATTGTTTGCTGTGTAAGCTGAAGTTATTGCGTCATAACTGGTTGGGTTGGAAGTGGTTGCAGCGTGGTGGTGGTTTTTGATTCGTTAATTGTGATGTTGATAAAAAAAATTAATTAGTTTGTCAGATAGATTTCCTAAAATCTTTATTAATTTTATTCTTATTTATATCTCTTTCTTATTCTTATTTTTATTAATTTACTATAGTCCGTGCGTTATAGCATGGTGCGGGTGACACTTGCCTGTTTGACGTTGACGTCAGTCAGTGCCACATGATTAGTGATGGGCATTAGAAAAACTTTTTTTATTGTTGTCGATTTTCGTATATTATATAACAATCAGAACGAGGTTTATGATTCTTTTTTACTCTTCTTTTTTATTTTGTTTACTCGTAGCAGACAGTACGAGTGCTAGGCGCCTTGTATGCCACACATATTTTGTTCTAATTCATTTTTGTTAAGTTGTTTTTGGTTTTAGTTTGTTGAGTTTTTTCCTTAGGAACTTTATAACCAATCCTACAATTTTTTTTTTTATAATAACTTTCGTGAGGATGATTCATACTTAAAACGTTATAACGGTTTACTCACGCGTATTTATCGGGATAGCCCGACTAGTTTCGGACCCAACCGGAGTCCTTAATCATGAGCTGACGCGGCGGCGGGGTCGCGAGTCGAACTGGTCGCGAGTCGAACAGTTCGACTCGCGACCCCGCCGCCGCGTCAGCTCATGATTAAGGACTCCGGTTGGGTCCGAAACTAGTCGGGCTATCCCGATAAATACGCGTGAGTAAACCGTTATAACGTTTTAAGTACAATCCTACAATGTTGCGTTATTCATCAATATAATTAAACATTTTTTTTAAATAAAAATTGAACTACGCACGATATTCGTTTTTATTCCAAAATAACATCGACAACCGGTCCATCGTAGCAGTAAATCCCATCACTAAATACATCTATGACGTTACGTTATACGCATAACACTTTACTTTATTTTTCATTTCATTCGATTTTATTTAAAGCCTAGAATATTCTGGTTGGCTTTAATTTAATCTACTACAGTTATAAACGATTTTGCATAATACGAATGTGATACAGCTACAATAATAAGTCATAATTTTTACATCGCAGCAACTTTCAAGAGTGACACGGAACGTTACAGAAACTGTCACCCGCACCATGCTATAACGCACGGACTATAAATTATAACTGCAATCATCAAATTTTATCAAATCTCTAAAAAAAAAAATATTATGATGCGCTAATGATTTTGAGTTGTATGGAAGTGGGGGCTAGTAACGTCACTTGTTAGCGGTTTTTAATAGAGAGTTGTTTCACTGAGGACGTGATGTTATACGTGTGCATATTGTATGCACATTTTATAATATATCTATTTGACGGTACTATTTCTCTATTCCCTCACATACCCGATGTGCCAAAGACACTAGTATACTGTTTTAGTATATTCTAAATACTACATTGAAGTACAAATTAAACATCGCAATTTAGTAATTAATTCCAACATTTCGTTCGTCAAATTTTTAGGTTAGAACCTTTGTGTATTGTGGTCTGTTATTAACGAAAGATCTTTTGTTACAGGTAACATGCAAATAATTAACTCAAGTCTTCAATATAGAGTAAGCGTTTGTTGATATTATTATTAACGATTTTAATTGGGTAAGCTACCTTGAAATTGAAAGTTGAACTTGAACTTTACGAACGTGTTGTGATTTTGAGTGGATTTTCTTAACTTATGTAGGTTTTTGTATTACTTTAATATTTATGGAAATTTAGACAAAAATAAAGCTGTACTTTAATAACTTGTTGTAAGTGTAAGTCCTTTATTTAAATCCCTAAAAAAAATAAAAACAAGTAAAATAAATTTACTTGAATAGGGAGATAATTGAAACAAGTCTTTTACCAAGATATGACTCCTTGAAATCGGACAAACAAACACTTAAAACGATGTCATTATGTATATCAATATTCTATAACTAAGCTTAATGGGTTACAAACGATCACGTCACTTAGTACCAACTTAATATTCAAAACAAACTAATGTTTCACGTCTTTAATGTTGTAAGTAACAAGTAAAACAAGATTATATAACGTTTTTAAGTTTCACAAAAATACTAATGAAAATAATTGTCTACCTTGGGGCGATTCACGTCTGTTTTTGAAAGATTTGGTAGATTTTCCTTTTCATTTAAATATAGTTCTCAACAAGGCATGTTAGACCTGTGTCCTCGAGTATACCTTTAAGAAGGTGGCTTTTTTCCTTGAAGTTATCCCGTGAATTACAATTCCTAATTCCGTTGTAATTTAGTTCAAATATTTCCACAAATGTCTATTAATCGCTACCTCGAACAAGCCTATGTGCTAATGCAAATTTAATTCATCATGCACATCAAACGTCTTTTCTAAAAAATGAATTAATTTAAAATTTAATACTTGTAATAATATGTATTTTTGTTCTGGCCTTTTTAGAAGTCAAATAAAAAGAAGTCTTAAAAATAAAGTTTCAAATTTAAGTACCTATAGGTATTTTTGGTACAGACCACTAAACTGGCAGACAAAGGCCTCTCTAGGGCTTAGGAGGAAGCTTACCGACTCCTTGCATAATGTCAATAGTCTGGCTCTAAGGAGCCTTCGATATGGGATCCCCATGCAACTGACTTTCGTAGGACTTTTTAATAAATTTGTGGGATTTAGACTGAAGATTTTTATTGTTATATCTTCTAATGTATAAAATTCCCGTGTCACAATGTTAGTAACCGTATTCCTTCGAAACGGCTGGACCGATTCTCTTGATATTTTGTATATGCATTCAGTGAGTCTGAGACGATTCTCAGACCCGACTTATAATCTTTTCTAATAAAAACTAAAACTCTCGTAAACGTTTTATGAAATTATAATGACAAATGTTAGGTTTTATGTTTAAAATAAAACAAAAACATTATTTACAAACTACCACACACATTTTTACAGATTTTCTATCACTTCCAAGAAAAGTTTAAAATCAAATAACATTATTAAATTATCTTAAAGATTTTTTATCATAAAATTACTAAACCTAAATATTAAGGACAGTCTGTAGCCCTTAGGGTAGACTTTCCCTGGAAGCGTTACCTTTGACGCCTAATATTCGTTGATAAATTATTTAAATACTACAGGGATCTCGAACTAAGTATGAAAACAATAGTATTACTGTATTACAATGTGATAACTAATTTGCTGAACTGTTTAGATATTAGTTTATTGTTTTGGTAAGTGATAACAAATTGTTTATTTCTTTTTACTAGGTTAATTTTTATTAAGACACGAATTATTTTAAAAAAGAAATTGCTTTTATTTATTTTGACTGATCTCGTAAATTGTAGATTGCCCGAAAAGTGCTCTCTGTTTAAGTGATTAGATTTTTTTTACTTAAATAGAGACATAAAAACAATATCAAAATGTGTAGTAATTGATTACTTACAAGGCATTTTCCATTAACAATATAAAGTTAGAGAAGAATTTTCACTGTAACTAAACCACATAGGTTTTACCACCTACTTTAATTTCGTTAACATTGAGAACAATAAATTACACCGAAAACTAAATACATAAATTCTTTAAAACTAAAACAATTATTCAAATTACAAATTGGAGTTTAATCCAGCGTTAGATATATTCAGCAATCATGATTCAAGCACATTCAACTCGCTTGCAAGACGTGAGTTATTCTGTTTTATGAATAAAATAAGCATTTTATACTTAAGTGCTACTTACTATAAATGGTTTAAAACTTGTGTTTTATACCAAGCTTATTATACTAGTAATATTCCTCAAGATTTACAATGAACTAGTCTCAAAAAAGCATACTATCAGCTGTGTTATGAGTATGAGTACTAGATAACTGATAGACATACTTATACAATCCTAAATACATATATGTTATAGATAAAATTACACCCAGACACTACAAATGATCGTGTACGTACACGAAGATTTGTTCTGGGTGGGAATCGAACCCACGATTTCCGGTACCGCAGTCAGGGACCTCTTTAGTCTAGTCTTGTTACCAGCACTGTTTCAGTGGGTGGAAACAAACCAAGTTCTGTTAAAAACAATACATTATAAATTTTGCTCGAAATTGCAAAAAACTTTTTAATATTTAACAGACTTTTGTAGTAGATACCTAAATTGTTTACTTTTATAAACAGTTTACTTTTATTTTTCTTTTCCATTTATTTATATTTTAACCGACTCCTAAAAAGGAGATTCTCCATCCGAATGATTGTAATCTTTTTGCTTGACAGTTTCCAATATCGACATTTACAAAATTTTCCTAATAGCTTGTGTCCTATCTGTAAGTCTGTAGTAAAACTAATTAATATTATTAGAGCACCGACACTCCAGTCCGAAGTGGGCAAGTCACGCCATAGCGTGCTAAGCCAGTACTCTGCTGTATTTTTAGCGAAAATAATCGCGAACATAGAACGCGTGCAAATTTAGTTACGTTCAAAAAGTGTTTTTAGTTAATTCGTTGGCCTGAATAAGCTTCTTTGAAAGGAAAGGTAGATTTATTAAGTAAGATATTAAAGGCTGATGTAATTATTTGTTCGATAACTTAATATTAAGTTAGAATTTCCTCTTATACTAATAATTAATTACAATCTGTAATACAATTATCTAAAGAACCACGTGTATTCGGATAATGAACTTTACATAAACAATTTGGAAACCTAGATATCGATTATTTATATTATTAGTAGCCTAAAATGTCCCACTGCTGGGCGAAGGCCTTCCTATTCTTCTTCCACTTATCTCTCTTAAGTCACAAGTGACCACAAGTGACCAGTACTGTAGAAAAAGAATCGGAGTGTTTTCAAAATTAAAAAAAACAAATGGCGAGCTCGAAATTACAAAAACGTCTCCATATCATTCCGTATTCCAACATCCGATAAGCCAAGTTTAGCCATGCTACTTAGCATATATGTGCATATATACGCATGCGCTAAGCATGCATGGATGCATGGAAGCTGCGACCATGCGTCAGAGATGTGTAATAGTGACGGATGTGGCTCATTACTGCGAAACAACTTGCATGTGTTGGTAAGGAATGTAACAAATTGTCGAGACAATTAATGGATTTTGCTAATTGTGTTGAAATAAATGTAGGGAAAACGTGTGCATGTTAAATTGTGACTTGAGTTGTGTCACGTTAAAAGTTAGATGAAATTTTGCATTTGTGTTTTTCGTAATATCATCATTGAAACTATTCTTTAGTTTAAAATAATGTTTATGACATGCAATATTACCAAAAAATCTCAACACTTAACCTTACAAAATAAATCTACAAGTATCAACAAAATATCAACTTTATTTAAAAACACTTCCAAGACAGTCAGTTACTTAGACAATTCCAATAAAATTATCATACCAATACCTACAAACGTCTACAATAACCTATAAAAGAGTCGCGACAATAAAGAGGCCACAACTGTGACGTCACACGCAGGTAATACCGACTATTAGAGAGCGGAACTTGCGCACATGACAGCCGTGTATTGGCACACATTGTCTTACCGGAACACTTCTAATACGACTACCTGTGTGGTGTATGGGTGTTTTAAAATACTGTAGAATATTATAGTGTATTTAGTAGGTATAATTTTGGTGTAAAGGTAGTTTGTTTTTAAGTTTTTTTTTTTAATTTGTATTTAAGTGGCTAATGATAACATAAAAAAATTACGAGTGCGTTAGAATGTGCTACGATTTTGTTCGTGGTGCGATGAGACTTCATTTTTGGAAATCGACCGACAGAAAAAACTAATCTGTTATTAGAAGTCCTATTACATATATTTTCATATTTACGCAGCTGTCCATTTGAACTTTAGGGTTAAAATTACATGACCGATATATTTAACTTTTTGTTAATTTTGAGATCCATATAAATTTGACAAACTGGACTCTGGACTCTACTTAAACATCTGCTTTTGCGGTTTTGCACGTAAATAAACAATATAAAATAAAATATATTCTAAACCTAATCAAAATCATTAATTAACTTATATAATTAAATAACAACAAAACCTAACACATAAATACGTCCAGGTATTGTTTAGTGAACGTAGGTTTGCCCTAATGGTGTGCAATATTGGCTATCCGCGCCATTTCGAGTTATTAATTAACGTGATCATTTGCAGGCATCCGATATCATCGGGTGCTGTTTATACGTGTCATTTAACTAATATAGTAGTTTGCTTACTGTTTAAGTTAAGTTTAGAATGGTCAGTTTAGTAGTTTAGTTGTGGAAGGAGTGAGTAACGTTATAAAAAAGATTGACAGCAATCGAAAACCAAAAGTCTAAGAAAACTCTTATGAGAATATTCATTTAATCCTAAATTGATTGTTTTTGACAATTACATAGAATTTAGTTATCTTTGGACTAAAAAATATTACTATAACGGTCATGAAAACCTAAAAATGATATTTTATGTTTCTAAAAGACTGATCAACGTAAAAAATTACTAACAAGCTGTCAATTTTTTGTTAAGTGCCAACTGAGTTGCTAAAAGCGTGATTACGCACTGTGATTTGGTCAATTGCAATCACCTGGTTTCTGAAAGGGTAATCCTTTCAGAACCCCGGTGTAAATCTTAATAGGACACCAAAAAAATAAGCACAAGAAAGGACCTTTACATCAGCGACAATCAGTACATAATTAATTGAGCTGTCAACCAATTATATCCATAATAAAACATCCTAACAGCTTTATTTCACAACTTAACTCCTTTGTGTCACATTAACGAGTGCTCCAGTAACCACATATGTATTTTATGTTCGAAAATTAAACAACAATCCTTATTTTAAAGTTCATCAACCTTAAGTGTCAGTTGCAGTCATTTGTTTTAACGACCAAATTAATGTGTTAGGCATACGTTACTGAGTCGATTAAGTAACCAATACTCAAGGCGATAATTTAGACAAGTTGAGATACATTACGCGTCGTGCTTTGCCACATTCGATACTAGAGCAACGTGACCCCGCAATGGATTGCAACTTGTACGATATTTTCACCTCGTGTAAAGTCTCCAGGGTTTAAAAATTCGGTCTAGACCGCAGCCTAGGTATTAATCAACCAGTGAATCATTTGAAGGTCTGCTTTTAGGTTTACTAGCCCTTACATTACTTTGATTGCTAATAAGCTGCTTCGTACGAATGGATTGATTACTTCAAATTGGAGGGTAGTTTTCAAGTTTATTTGGGGTATTCAACTTTTTGATAGCATACTAAAAGTTTATAGAAGTAGCCGAGTTTGGTATGAGTCATTTCTAGTGTTCTAGTCGTTTTAATCTAAGTTATCTATAGGAATGATGTCATCAAACTAAAACTTGATGAAATATGTTAAATATTCATAATAAAAGTTTTTCTTGAATGAATATACCATTAAAATTATTATGTTTAGAAATAAACTACTTACTATAATCATTCAAAGACAGGCTACTTTGAGTAGACGAACTAATCGATAAGTATCACGAAATATTCACCCAAGGCCAACTATATCAGCAAATACAGATTGGAAGCGTGTCAAAAGAGGTTCTATATTCAGTGAAAACCTCCACAGAATACATAACACTGGTATATTCCCTTTATATTTGTAGATAAAGTCTGAATTTGTTTTTTACACGTGGAACCAAAAAGTTTTGCAGACTTTCTGCGAACGAAAAACAGTTTTTTGTCTGAATTCCTTGTCACATACGAGGCAATGTCATTGTTTCAGACATTTCTTGAATAGATAAACTGAAGGCTGGATATATTTTCCACTACAATCTTAGGTATCGTAGTTCACCTATATTGCTTTTTGAAAAATTACATTTGAATTAAAACAACACAAGAATCTATAATGAAAAAAAAAGAATTAAGTGTTAATATAAGATTACCCAAAACTAATACGATTATAATAAATGTGAATATGAGTTGGATGTTACTCTTTCTTATCCGATTTACATAGTTTAAACCTCAAGAAAAGAAAAAAGTTATTTAAAAATCCAATATCCACACAAGCGAAGTCACAGGCAAAAGCTAAGAATAGATAAACCATTTTCAGTACCAGCAAATTTTAGTAAAATAACAGAACTGTTGATTTAAAATTTACTATTTCAAGACAAAGTTGTCTGAAATTCATTCCCATTTATCAGCTAATCTATCAGAATGTTTTGGTTAGTCTAGACTTAAAATGTACGAGGCTACATTTTAGATCCAAACACGTAACTTTAGTCTGACTCAGAATATTCTAGGCTATTTTATTGGTCTATTTTATTTTCAGACTTCTAAACTTCTGTGATTAATGTTCAGTTGTTTTAGGAGAATGCTTTTGGTTAAATTAATTTATTAAAATATGCAATATGTTTTGATGAAAAATGTGCTTAGATAAGACGTCTTTTATCATTGTTATTTAGAAAAGTAAATGACTTTAGAAATTCTTATTAGTATCTAGTTAAATTTGTCAAGTTTTTTAGTATTAGTTACTAGCTCTTTCAGGCGGCTTTGCCTGCGGAGATGTCGGTTTTAGCGACCAAACATTACCAAACTTGTGACGGAGATGGAAAAAAATAGCTTAGTAGAAGTAGTTGTAATCCAAGATGACAGTTAACTCTATACCAAATGTTATCAAAAAGAGTCCAGTAGTTTAGGCGTGATGATGAAACAAACATACATACTTACATATAAACACACTCACATACTTTCCCATTTTAACTATTAGATCTTATAAATACAGTATTTCTAAATGATAATGACTTTATATACCAACGTCAAATCATAGAATCGGTCTAATTCTACAGACTGGCTAAAATTTACAAAGAAACATTCTCCGCGTAATAATTAAACTATTAGGTATAATTATTGTGGCGTAACAGGTTATTTCTTGCCTCAATCTCGGCGCAGTCTGTAATTTTATGTTTTCTGTATATTTACGGTAATTGTATAGAATGCCTATCGCTATTACATGGTAACAGTCGTAAAATCAAGATTGTTGGTAAGTGATTATTGTGAAGGAATAAAACGGAATCAATATTACAGAAAAAAACAAAGTATTTTCATTACTAGCATTTCCTCAAATCTTCCCTGTATCGGAGTGTGTATTCGTAACGAAAGAACACTTCACATTTATTACATTAATACATATTTGTATTCTGTGTCATAGCAACTTGTAAATTGTTCTATCTCAAATTGTTATTTTTTTCTCTAAACGTAAATAGCCAATTTTTTTTTTTTACAGCAGTTAATAGAAAGAACCCAGTCCTTTAGTACACTTACTCTACTGGTCTTTCAACATAAAACAAAAGATACCTATCTAAAATATTACAGTATACCCCAAATAGGTGTACAATAATATTATTATTAAAGTTTTGATTGCCCAGCATATGTTTAGGGGTCGTCGACCGCGTGGCGTCGCGCCGCGCCCCTATCTTGTTTCATACAATAACACTAAACTCGCATACTTTGTGCACTTTTCAAAACGCACCTTTATTTGACTTGCCTTGTTTAGTAAAAGAAGTCTATAAGTGTGAAACTAACGATAGGTAAACAGTTAGTTTAGTTTATTGATTGTTTGATTGTTATCTAATGATTTGTGGTTGAAAAGTTGTAGTTCTTTGCATTTTTAAGTGTTAGTTTTTGAGATCGGCTATCGGAGACTTTGATTACAATTTCTATGTAAACGTTGTGTTCTTAGTAGCTTATGTTAATATTAGTTTTTTAACTATTTTCAGACAGCGCCATCTAGTCTCAAACTAAATAGAACTTGTATTATGAGTATTTCTTAATACTTATTTATTATAGATAAATAATACCCTGACACAGAACAAATGATCTTGCTCATCACACAAAATCGTGTTCATCAGACAAAGATTTGTCCTGGATTGGAATCGAACCCACAACCTTCGTCATAGCAGTCAGGGCCACTAACCACTAGACCAACAGGCAAGTCATCTCATCAGTCAGTCATCACATTTTTTAGTAAAATATTTGCCTTTTGGTTTAAAACAAAATTATACTCAATAAATATAACATACTGTCAGTATTTGGCATCTCTATGACAATTTTAAAACTGCGTCCTTGCGTGTTTCACAAACTAATTACAACCACGGCCAAAACAAAATGAACTTTTCATATTTTAATAAAAGTTACGGTCTCTTAATCTGTGAAAATAAAAACATAATTGTGTATGCGTGTTAATATTCGTAGGAACATAATATATATCAAGCTACTGTTCACGAATGATTAGCACGTGTGAACTTAATATATTATATCGCTGGGTATTATCGTGTGAAAATAGGCCAAAATCTTGATTCCATATGTTATTTAAAATACTATATTTAAGCATTAGGGCTAAAAGGTCCGCGGGTAAAAAGGTCCACCATTAAAATCTCAAAACCTAGTGAAGTTACGTCTTTCCGAACGCTACCAGCGAAAAGAAGAGTCCACGCGGGGAGTAACGCGCCATCACCGACAGTTGAGCGACTTTGCCAGCCTGAGATGAAATTTAGACGAAAGTAATTTTTTCCGCTGTTGATTGTTTTGGTTTGGAGAACTACTACTTAGGCTATGATGCCTGAATGTAGTTTTTAAGTATAGGTCATTTAATTGTGTTTCAAGGTTTATTGTTATTTTTAAGTTCGATTTAATTATTATTTTTTTATAACCTATCTAAATACTTACACGTGTTTGGGGTAAAAAGGACCAGAGTGGACTTTTTTAAAGTAAGACTATAAGAACAATTTTATTTTTATGTTATGTTTAAAAAGACATATTTAGTTGTGTTATTCGAGTTTTAAGAATCACAAATTATTGACAAATCCTAAACTATCAGAAATAGTTCATGTTTTTAATAATTATAAGAGTATTTTTACTTTATGTTTTTCTAGATTAATATACGTTTGATTTGCATTGGATCCTATGTAGTTATTATTTTATAAAACCTTTTAAATAACCAAAACCTTTTTGCCTCTTTGCTGTCCCTTTTTACCCCTACTATGGGGCAAAAAGAACCAGACGACGAGGTCTACAAAAACAGTAAAAAAACATATTTCTACAATGATTAAATAACTGAAAATTTAGCCAATCATGCTTTGATAACAGTTGATTCGATACGTGTTTTTTGTTTTGATGTAGTGGCTTTGGTTTTCACAGCATAACTTATAATAGTCAAATTGGACCTTTGTGCCCCGCCCTACCCTACAATAATTCTAAAGCAGTGGTTTTTCACATTGATTTATATTTCACATATTTATAAGAAAAAACTACTTAAATATAGTTCTAAAGATGAGAAAGAGATGACGCAAATATCTCAGAGATAGAAAGGAACGACAAAATACTTAACAAATTAGAAACCAGTAATCCACTCCGCCTATTAAAATCTTAATCGTATCAATCAAAAACCTGCATAAACTAACTAATACCCAGTTATTAAACTAGTCGCAGTAAAACCACGCAAATTCCACTTAGCGTACCTCCTGGAGTGGATAACCAGGTAATGAAGCACTTAGTTGTACACCCGTCTCCGCCTACCCGCTACATAGAAACTTAATGAAATAAGTTCCCGACTAATATTGGTGTACGCGACAGTACTCGAGGATTAATAAAAGTTGAAAAGAATTATAAAGAATATGAGAAATTGCATAGCGTTTTGTTTGAGTCAAATATTTCCCCTTTAATCTTAGAAAGGTAAAGCGTGGGTATTTCGGTATTTTAGCTCGCTGAACTCGACAAAGGAATTGGTTTTAACGAAACGAATGAATTGCTTGCTATTTTTAATACGTTTGACGTATATCACGTATCGTTACAACTCAAAATGTTCAATGAATTTACAAAAATTTGGTTTTGTATCTCAGCAATGCCATGTAAAAAGTCTCTTGCGCATTTTTAACCTACAAACCATACCTTGACTAGCTGCTCTTAAAGATCCAATATCGATACAGCCTCAGCCAATACTAGAAAACAAACAATAAACATCAATTCTATTTAAATAAACACAAATAGAAACACACCAACAAAACTTCCAAAAATAAAACGTTCAAAATACCACCGTTTATAGCAGGACTCATAATAGATCGTCCTATCTCATTCAGAATGCTAATTTTGTTTTTTTAAACAACAAATTATCAGTAAGAAAAATCGCGTGTAATTTTGTTAGTCTAATAAGTCCTGGGAGACGGTATCTTTCTGGTAGGCGGCAGTTAAATAAGCCAAATTGGTCCATTCTTTGAGAGAAACCAGTTTTATAGCATCTTATATCTTGCAGATTTTACTAAGGTATAGATGAAATCGATGCGCTAGGTATGCAGTTGCTGCCAAAATACGTAAAGATATTTTGAAAAAAACAAGGAATGTTGTTGTTCTATTTTAACACACTCATTAATTGTTAAGATTGTGTATACGATATTGAAATGTAGTAAAATTATCAAACGCCACTGGAGTGATTCGTGAGTTAGTGATTTCAGTTAGTGATATAAAATCAAACTCAGAGAGTCAATATAATATGCATTACGCCTTTAACATAGGTTTTAGTACTTAGAAGTGAAACAATAAAAAATCAATTGTTATAATGTCAGTTTAATCGCGTCAGCGACTGGCATTTGCTAAAAGGTCATGGATTCTTACTGTCATTAAGTTATTATATTAATTTCTAAGATGGATTTTTAACGTATCAACATTTTCTTCTAATATTTATGAGCGTAATTTTCTTCAAGATAGTAATTAATCCTTAAATTGCGTGCTATAATCCCTTCAATTGTATTTTAAATCATTTATTATTTGTAAGCAAACAATAAGAAAAAGAAATAAAAATCTCCTTGCTAGTAAAGTAAAGTCTGAACATACTATAAAGTTTGCAAGATAGTTCAATATCAATAGAAGCAATACGATTTTTTAACCTAACTACAAGTAGCTATAAAATTTAAGCTTTAGAATAGAACAATATGGACTTTCTATTTTTTTTATTTACATTTTCTTTTTTTTTAAACTGTTTTGCTCTTGGATTGTTTTAAAATGTGTAGTTAGAAACTGTGAATAGATATTTGAGGCTTGCTTTAGATTTTAATAAGGTTGTTTTAAAACGATTTAAAATCTTAAACAGATTAGATACTTATTTGGCAATTCTTCGTAACTTTTTAATTGTAATACCATAGTTTACTTTTAAATAATAAATTGAAAGTACATTGCGGTTTCAAAACATATGAAGTCCAATTGACAAGAGGTTGAGATATACAGCAATGTACCCGAATGTTTAGTACCTCTGTTTAGATATTCACCTACGGACCACCGCAGACTAGGTAGTACAATTGCGGTAGGATGATAGTGCCGCGGTCTGCAATATACACCGCTGGTTATACACCTGTTTACCTATCTATGGTGCTAAGATTCCCAGCTATGTGCTGAGTAAGCCACAATTCAGTCGCTTGCTAACGAAATTTCGACCGCCTTTGTAGCTAGTTCGGTAGAAGTTTGTTATGTAAAATCGATTTGGTCAAAAGTTATGAGCATTCGTCGAATCGTAATTTACATGATTGATACACTTTGATAAAGTTACATTTCATGAAATATTCTACTAGAAAAAAGTGAAAAGCATAGTATTTGTAATAAGGAAAAGGTTTTAACCGTGGCTCAAGATTCATTACTTTGTTCAAAAGTCGTTAAAGTTCGGATCAAGATTAACGAAGGTTGTTTTATGTTGAAAGGCAGGAAGTAAGCAAGCCATGTGGCGCGACAATTACCTATTATTACATAAACAAATAATTGTCCCAGACAACGATCAAACGTTCTTAATAACACAAATTACAACGCTAAACGCGGTTCGAAACCTGGTCGTAGAGCTCATCCTATCAGCGAAGCAATGTAGACGCATAAAACCGTCTCGGAGTTAACAAGCACGGCCCCTATCGGCCGCAGGCGGATCGCGAATGAAGATATTGTGCGTTTTCGTCACCTTACCCCGTCGCCCCCCTACCACTTACACCCCGACCCCCCACCACCGTCGTTTGCTCGCAATGACGTAATCTTTAAAGGCGATAACTAATCTTCTTAATTGATCTTTTCCTTGATGAGTTAAACAAATGAGAGAGTACGCGATAATAGCTCTAAATTCCTGTGTTTGTGGTTGATTTTTGGAAATTAATATCAATGTAGTATTTGATTAGGCTTTATTAAGTTCTGATTATAGTAATTTGTGGTAAACGATTGTTCCACTCAATCGAAATAGTATTTCTGTTCGAATTGGTCTGGGTATTTCTCATTAAATGGTTTAATCCATGTGGAAATATTCCAATGGTTAGATTCGACTGTTGTTAGCCTAAACATATGTATGCGTTGATAACAACGCCTAATTCGTGCGTTGGTGAAGCAATTATGGACAAATGGAAATTTGCCATGTTATTACGACGACATTAATTTATTTCTATTAAAGAAGAATGTGAGCCAGATACGCATACGTTTGAGTGATTAAAAAAAAGATGTACCATATTAAACTTTTATCTCCAAATCCCGTCTGATTAACCTTTTTTCCCAAAGTATATCAGGATCAAAGTCTAGTCTTACTAGATTCAGTATCTTATTTTTTCTTATCACTAAAAATGAAAATGTGTTAGCTATATCCAAAATACGAATTCGACGACATTAATTATAATCGAAAATATTCCTCATCCAAATGCAACATCAATACAACAGGCTATAGCTAAACAGTATACTTATATAGAAACTAGAAACTATAGCGGATTATAGTGAAGAACGGCCAAATACAGACCTCCGGTCCGAAGGCTTCAAAAGCTAAGGAACTCGAAACTTAGAAGTTGTTCGTCCCCGAATCAACCGGCCAACTCCGCAATGGGTAGTAACTGTAAACTTTCACCACGTAAATTTCTGGAAGCTTCCCTCAGTGAATAGATTCATTCTAGATTTTATAGCCCGCGATGCCTCCAAAGGCTATGCATGAAATAAACATATCTTTGATCAAATGTAGTGTTCCGTTCTGAATATTATGTAGGGGAGCGTGTATCTGTTACGGGGGAATGTTGGATTTTATTGTCCCCTTTTATTGCTATACTTTTTTAGAATGGCGTAGTAAAGTGTAGGTTAAATAATAATATTCGGTGTTGTCTTTTCGATTAGAACGTTTGATGGAATTCGTGGAATAATCTTATTCACCCATATATAGTTATTATAATAGAATATTCGACTGTTGTTAACGTTCCTTTGAAGTTTAATACTAGGAATAGAATTTGTTGGCTGAACATGATTTCCCAATTTGAATCCATTATGCTATCAATGCATGCCATAATTTGTCCTTGTTTGTCCAACATGCTTGCTCTATTTTGGCAATTCAGAAAGGGGACCTAATTTTGACTCCAGTAATTTCGAGTTAATTGAAGTTATTTAAGTGTTTTAAGTAAAGCCACTGGTTCATAGGCCTGCCCAAAGCACTGAACGTTCAAAAACATCAGTTTATTCGATTGAGTAGTTCCCAACAAAGTTCAACGTTTCGGATAGAGGAATAACTGACCTGAATAAATGTTTATCGTGCTGTATAATTAAAAAAACTCTAGAGCCAATAATTTGGATGAAATCAGTCTGTTCCAAGCGGATCGCATGACTTCTCTTTATTAAAAGCTGTTTGTGTTTTTTTTTCTAGTAGACTATTCGTTGCCTAGTTTGGAACTAGTTTATATTGGAAGCCTCGTTTGTAGTGTATTTTGGGATGAATCGACTGTTATATGCACGCTATCACTAAAAATCTTGCTTTATTAAATCGTGTTTTTGACGTTACTACCCTAAACAGAATTAATTTTGTGCTCTCATCCATCCACACTTGTAATAAAATCATCTGTATAGGATATATCCGTATCCATACATCTACATATCCGCCGTTTAATTATTCCCAAATCCGAATGCCTTTAATCTAACTAAATCTAACCGCGCCCATTCCGCGGTGGATGATTCGCTCGATATGATAGACTGAAATTATTTTAGCCCGTTTTAATCTGGCTTATTTATAAGTTGGCCAGTGTAAGCTCATTATTCGACCGCAGGTATAAATGTGATTATTTGTCGTGTCACCTCGATACCAATGCGTTAATACAATTTTTAATGACGGCTCATGTCCAGTGTTCCGTTGATATTTATTGCACCAAATGAATGTTGGTTTTCAATTGTTTTTGTTGGATGGTGCGTAGTGGTTTTGATGGAGGATTGATCGTGTCTGTGTGACACACGTGTTCATTTGCTGTTAGGTAATCAAAACTTTGAAGTATCTTTGTCAGTCTACAACTATGAAAATTTTAACGTAATCATCACAAGTAAATATCTCTTTTCGCAAAAAAAAAAACAGTTAAAACGCGGCTGACACCTTACGCATGTTCTGGTAATGATCTAGGTATATTTTTTAAAACACACAAAAAAAGCACAAATCACAGGAACAATAAATAAAACAAAAGGCAGACGAACAAAAAGAGCAATCACATCACCCAATCAAATAGGAATCTTTCCAATAACAATATTAAACCAACGTTATTTAAAATCCCCCATTATCCCCTATCAACTGGCATGCATTAACACCATTGTTCAACGCAAATTGCCATTTAAATTGGCATCTCAATTTGAAATGACACTTTATCAGTAGTCAAGTGTCGTGCTCATGGGCGCAATAATTATCAATAACAAGTGTATGAGTTGGCGAAAAGAATTAATTTGCCGTGAAACAATGAGCGGGTGACTCGCGTCTGCCAGTTTTTGTTCGGGAAATGTAGTGATCACGATAAATGGTAACGTTTTTTCTGCATGTTGGTGGTATTGAATGAAGTTATGCTGAGACTTTTAAAAGCATCGGGACTGAAAAGCTGGTAAAAAGGGAGGTAAAGGGAGGTTGCCTGGATGTGGCAGATAGGGATTTAAGTGTTATGGATAATGATGATGAACTGATTTTGTGATATTATTTCGACAATTTTCCTAGCATTGAGTTAACACCATATACTTTGAGACACTTGACTTATCGAACAGAAATTATGTTTCCTTACTCGTATTCCTTACATTTGAGTGACTTTTATTTTATATCTTCGACAGCGTTAAGAATATATTAAGTAGCTTATTGACTTTTGTCATTTGATTTCATTTTGGGAATATATGCGTGAAAACATATAATTCAAATATACTATGAGGCTGATTCTGTACAAATTCTGCTATGTTCAGATTAAAACCAGTTTCCATCCCCTTCCAATTCTCTGTTGCCATAAAGTTTTAAACTAACTAACTTATGTTATGAACATCCGCAGCACAGCAGTACGCAGTGCGTTACTGACTAACGCAATCAGAATTAACTGTTTGCTAAGTCGGTAAAGCCGAACAAAACCACTAGTGAACTGCATTGTCCATTTATTAGGCGTTATTAGGTGTTATTAGGCGTCCACTAAACGTTTGTTCAGATACTGCAAACATGACGTTATTGTACCTCAGGCTTGCGGATTCGTAAACTAGAACAGGCTGGATTGTTTTCAGCCTGACATGACTACAATGTACCGACATGCCGGTAGTGCGTGAGATAGCGTGAATTGACAGTACAAGATTGACGAAAATTGAATATGCTTCGTTCGTAGATACCTACTGTAATTAGGTAGGTATGTAAAATATGTGTGGATGAAAATTATTTCATTGAATCTGGTAAGACTTGAAACTAACTCTGAGGTTGCTGAAAAGAGGCTGGGGAGACAAAAAAAAATGCCCGGAAAAATATTTTTAGGAATCGTGGATTTTCTTTTCATATGTTGAATGCTCTAAGCAAGCGTGGCATCTACACTCAAGTACTAAATGGCTTTCGGAGTTTTTAGGCTGTTAGTTGAAGGAGAGAAAGTTAAAAGAATAGATCATTTAAACTTTTATTATATCACAGAAGAACGTGTAACATCTCATTGTGTTAATAACAAGAATATTTCGGAGCATTTACAACGAACTACATGTAATCTCGGTTGTAGAAATAATGTAAATTATCAAACAAATATACACTAAAATGCAAGGAAAACTATTCTACACAGTCAATTCAAGCATAAAGTTGTTTCAAGACCACAAAATTATTAGAAGAATACACTTTTAGTTATCGGTGGTACCTATTCAATCTCTATGACAACTTATTTTCTTTAAGACTTGATGGTTTAACATTCTGTACTGAAGCACTTTTGGCCAACCATCAACTCTTAAACAAGAGAGACGTCGCTTCACATTTAGCATCATCTCGCTTCTTCACCTCACCCAATGATCGCACTTAACATTACAAACAAAAACCAAATAACAAATAAACATAGCTAACCCATGATATATTCGTAATAATTCCGATAGTTCGCCATGCAATTAAACCCGCGGTCCGAGTTACGTAGACCAGTTAATTAATTTCATTTGTTACCTGACATTTTTAATGTCGTTACACACTAGTGCTCTTCATTAACAGCCCTTATTTAAATTAATTTCATCATGAATAACATTTTGAAGGTAATTTGCCGTATTAATTTGTGGAGTTATAGTTGTGTTAAGCTTATCGAAAGCTTTTGTTAAATCTGTTTAACGCGTTTATTCGGTTTAAGTTAATATTTAGTGATAGTAACTAGATTTTGAGTTTCAAGGTTTGTAGATAACATTCGAATTGGTTGTGTTGTAACTTTATGTACTCATAATGTACTGTAGCCCTTTACTTTTTGCTTCTTCAGTCGATAAGTCGGGGGTTTTCGTAAAAAAAAGTCAGAACACACAATAATTTCGAATGCTTCACTTGCATTTATTAAAAGACTACGTGACTAAGACTAATTGCTTTCAAGTAAAGTCTTTACAAGGACTAGTGTTGTTAAACAACTATCGACAAGATTAGCATTTGATTAAAACACAATTTCTACAACCGAATGATGACGTCATTAATGCCAGGAAGAGTAAGAGACGTGTGTTTTAACAGGTACGAAGACGGGTTTCTCGACGTGTACAGTGTTCACCACAGGGACGTGGACAGTTTGTACGACAGGCAAGTGTTTGATGATCGGTACTTCTTTGATGATGGGTACCGTTTTGATGACTGGCACTTCCTTGATCACTGGAACTGTTTCCACGTGGTGGTGGTGGAGGGTGTGGACTTCATAGGGCACGTGGATTTTCACGCTGAAATAGAAAATTTTTATTAATATTGGAAACTGATTCTTCAAAATGATCACTGATAAAAATTGTGTCAGTAATTACAGTTATTTCCGACTTGTCAAAGTCCTACCACTGGGCAAAGGCTTTTTGCGGTATAGAGAAAGATTCTGCATTATGATTGATAACCATACTTATGCCTGCATTTATAAATACAATCTAGAATTTTATTCTGATCGAATGAAACGTGAATAGGTTCAAAAAGAAACTTACGTATTTTTATACCTGTAACATAAATATAGGTGTACAATAAAGTGTAGTCGATTCTATTCTGTTTTTACGCATTTTACGGTAAAAAATCTATGTAAAAAAAAAAACGTATCGTATGATAATAATATCTATCACAAGCACATCCCTAAGCCTACTCAGCATATGTACAGAACATTATGACGTCAACATTAAGCTTAACATATAGAACAGACAAAGATACATTAGCACGCCTGTACATAACTCAAGCGGCGGCTGCCATTAACAGTTATGTTTGCAATAAATCTGATGGATGGACTGCGAACGATATCATCTGTATTTATTATCACGAAATCTAGCAAATTTACGTGAACCAAGAATAATTATTGCTGGAACGTGATTTAGAGAAGCCTGTATGGAATGATTCTTGATTTTGTTTGCTTAAAAGGTTTGTGGTGAACTGAAATGTGTGGTTTTATTTATGGAGTGGATTTTGTTTTTAAAAATTGTAACTTGAAAGAATTTGATGCTTTGTTTTACTAGCAGATATCAAAATTTGATGACTATTATTATTTTAGGGAGATTTATCAAGAAATATCTCGATTTAAAATGTCATTTACGATAGGGCATAGAGTTCAAACAGACTTTGCTCATATTTTGAAACCACTTTCGCCTACGAAAATAAATTACTTTTAAAAATAATATCAGTTGATGTCAATTATGTACTTATTGGAAACTAGTTATTAATTCTTTAAAAAATATTTTGTCTTGTAAAACTTGTAATTTTTTATTCACACTAACGGTACTTAAAAGTGCTCCTTCACCACGCATTTTTTTTTCGCATGTCGCGTAATTTTTTATCACATCAGTGAAGAAACCTTGTATTGATTAAATGTTTAACATTTATTTAAATGTAAACTGTAAAAGCTAATGCACCAATCTAAAATGTAACATTTTACGCGAATACTTTTCATTGAGAGAGGCAGTATTGCAATGTACTGCTCGAAGTTTAATTTAATATGTAACACTACACAGTGAAGTTATACCTAAACTACCTTAAAGTTTAATTTTGTTTATGTTATTAATGGTAAATACTCACTGCGTCCTATGAACGGGATCGGGTTCCGGGACGGGGTTCGCCAAGCACATATGGCTTGCGACCACTACGGCCAGGGTCAACTGCATGGAAACAAACCTCATCGTCAAATACATATATTATAGAAGCCATGTTACTGATCAAAACTCGATATGCAATTTAAGATAACGCAGGTGTAAAATTATTTTATATTGATTTATTATTGAAAACACTGATTCGAAAAATAAACAAAAGAAGTCGAAATAACATTATTGCTTCTTTAATACAATAAATTCCTTTTACTAATATTGGAAACACTATTTGGTAATCGTTTTTCATCAATGATAAAACCATTTAAAATTTTATGGGTAAGGAAAAGCCTTGTTGCTTATTTGATCTGCTGAAAATATACTTGTGTCATAAGACATACAAGATGCATTTAAATAGCTCATTAAAGTATAAATTTAAATTTAAAACACTTTGCGCGTACACAAAACCGATTCTAGTTCATTAAAAATCCGATAATTTAATTATTAATTTTATACTATTTAAAAAAAAAACAAATGAATCACTACTCACAGCTATGTTGCGAATCATGTTGCGTGTGGCTTGTCACTGTGTAGTA
Source organism: Chrysodeixis includens (assembly GCA_941860345.1). Taxonomy (NCBI): domain Eukaryota; kingdom Metazoa; phylum Arthropoda; class Insecta; order Lepidoptera; family Noctuidae; genus Chrysodeixis; species Chrysodeixis includens. The sequence continues at coordinate 4,561,799 of OW796104.1, read as the reverse complement.
TGCGCCTGCGCACCGCGTTAATATGTGCTGCGGTTGTGCAAGCTTCCACCGTCACGGTTCCTGGTCAACGTGTGTGTATGTAATGTGTGATGTATGGGGGTAATAGATCGATAAGTAAATAAAAATAATACCTTATTTTTGTATGTGGATAGGTAGTGCATGTACCAATTAGGTACGGATCCGTCAATAATCTTATCAAATTTATATCCAAGAAAAAAATTCTTGGTTTTTTTTTCTAAAATAGCATGATTTTATTTGAATAATAAAATTAACAGTTGAAGTTCGAATCGCTCCAATCAATACGTGATTTCGACGATTATCTCTAACTACTAATTGATCTCAAGACTCCAATTTTATCATTTTTTTATGTCATACCATTCCAATACGACATAACATTAATTTCACAATACGTAAACGGTGCTAGATTCATACTAATAATTCAGTCAATGTCACCCCATTGACCATAAATAGCTAATCAGACACTAATTATTCAATAAAACAAGCTTCTTAAACCTGTACAATTTGTAACTAATGCTCATTAAGAACTAGTCTACAAACTATTTGAACAGAATTGTTTACATTGCATGCTAAACGTTTATGAATTTTTGATGCATTTTTTCGTTAAACGTTTTTAGATCAACTAGTTATTGATATGCTGCCTTATTTGTCTTTGTGAACTAGTTTAAATCTAAAAGGCAATAAATTTGATACTGGTTGCTTTTTCACACGATAATATAGTTCTAAGCGGGTTTTTGTAGCTTAGTTCTCAAAAATTAATTTGGATTGGAGTGACATAAAAACTGCATAATTTTATTCTTATTCTTTCTTTTAAAGATTAAAAATCAAAGACAAAAGATTCCTTGCGTACTCAGTGCTACAGAAGACTTAATATATTGGGCACATGCGGCAAAAATCTAAATTAACGCCTGAAAAAGACACCTTATTCATATACAAAACTTGTCCATTAGTGCATTTTATTTATAACCATCATAAATATCTTTAATTATTACATTCGTGAATTAGAGCAATGTCAGCTAATCACACACGCATATTATTATTATACAATAAATTGAATACATAACATATTCAATGACTTTAATAAATAAATTGAATACAATCAATTAATTGTAATGCGTTATGAAATCCCCTAGCGTAGTATTCAGTAGTGGGTATTCACGCTCGAGCGGCCAGTTACTTATTCTAGTAAGTATTGACGAGTTTCACTAGTTTGTAAATAGATGGCTAAGATGTCAAGGCCTATTGTTTAATTGATGAGAAAGTGCTTTAGTATGTACTATTGTATTAATCGCAATCCTTTCGTGGTTCATCGCAGAACGTGTTGTAAGATACTGCAAGTATATTTTATGTTATTTTTCGCTAGTTTTTTTTTTCTGTTATTTTATAATAGTGTTTTGAAAGTGGCTCTACATTATTTTACTTTTAGTTAATCTTGTTTATTTTGATTGTGAAATATGGGTTTGCTTAAAATGTACCAAATAAATCAGATGATTTGTAGTGACAGTTTTCAATATTAGGTACACATTTGTGTTTTGTTTTTGTATCAGTGTTCTTGTTTGCAAAATGGATATCGTGGTTAAATCATTATTTATGTTTTAGTAATGTTTCAGTTTGGCAAAATAAAATAAAATGTTAAATGAATACAATTTATTGTTAGAGAATCTGATTACGATTGCACATACACAAAAACTTGCATATTTTACTCAGAAATCTTAACAAGTAGTGTTGTTAACATTTCGGACAGACTACATTTGTTTGTTTTTCCTCCTAATATTTCAAAACAAATACTAAACATTGAGATAAGAAGTGGTTGAAAATCAGAATGCATCGTATGTGTGTGGGGCGGTGCAATCAAGTGTATTTCCCTTGGCGCCGGCCTGCACTGAGCGCGGAGAGCCGACCTTTCAGTCTTTTGTTTTTCGAAGCGATTTGCTTTGTTCGTCCTAAATGTCAGAAAAGATGAGAGCTGTACCATTTTTGACTGAGTACGAAGTAGTGAATATTCTGTTTGTATTTACTTTGCTTGTTAATTGTAAAAGAAACTAGGTATAGGATTTTTGGGTCTTTCATTTGTTTTGAAGTCAAAGGCAAGTGTAATGGGTTTTTCTATTTTAAAGTACCATATGCAGTTACAGAAATATAAATGAAATTTACAAAATAAAATTGCTACGCTATTGTGGTTTTCTAAGAAGTAAATGTTTACTTCACATAATGCATGTACTTAAAGTAATTTGTGCCTTACCCTACAATGGCGTATAACATGTGAAACAACGATAATTATCAAACTGTTACATGCACGCTATCTCTCCCGAATCACAATAATTATAGGCAAATTTCAACGTAACATAGAAAGAATACGTAATTAAATGTTCACTCTATAATTTATGTAACACTAACTGTACCATGCCCACTAATGGGCGACATTTTTCGGTGTAACATAGCCGTTGACACTCACAAATAATGAAGCTTTTTATCAGTAAAAAAAAAATCAAAATCGATTCATTAGATCCTAAGATTACCCCGGACAACCTCACAAACACGAAAACACACAAAATTTCCTCATAATATTAGTATATTTATAAGCAACGTTTATGTCAATACAAATGTTTCTTTGAGCCAATCCCATAATCCTTTACATTAGCCAGTTTTCTCTTTAAATGTAGGTAGTGTACTAATGATACATCTTTGGTCAAAGCCCCAGCGAGGGACGTAAGTCGTCGCTTTGAAACCACACTTGGGAGGCTTACAGGTGTAATCCCCTCACAGGTCACTCGTGACGTCACACGCACGGAGGTTTTTTTAATAGACACGTGCTGTTTGGGATGTTGAGAGAAAACTTTAATAAGAAAAGGAAAAAATAGGTTTTGTTTATGTTATTAGTATTATAGTATCTGTGCGATTGGGAATCGTGGCAAAGGTCAATTGTCTATTTAAATGAGTGTTTAAATTGAAAAACAAAATACCTGTAGATAAATAATAGGTTACGAACGATTAATTTATTAGTTACATTTAAAAACTTGGACTAGCATAGAAATACATCGGCTAATGAACGTAATGTCAATTATTTTATCCTTTACGACACGCATAAAATACAATTTTACTCAACGCATAAATGTAAAAAAAAAAACATGTTACATTATATTGTCCAACATGAGTGACGGTCATCACAGAATTATATTTAAAATATGAAAATGTTGAATAAGCCGAAAATAAATCAATATTTTTAGCACGGCTGCGTTCACATTCGGCGAGCATGCCACAAATCATTCTGGGCACATGCCATGTATCGGCCGGCATTCATCTCGCGCGCTTTTTGACAGTTCACTGCAGCTGCCATATTGTTGTGACAGCACGCGAAATTCAAATTTCTGTGTTGCAATTTAAAAATGGAATGTTTAGTCCTTTGTAGTAAAGTAGTTGTTGGATCTCATTACTGGAAACTTTTTTAATTTTAGTTCTAAAATGTAAGATTGATTCTTTTTTAATTTCTGTGTTGCAATAAAAGTTCAATTGTTTAATCCTATAATAAAATATTTAATCAACCTCCTTATTGTGATATCTTAAATAATAGTCTATTATTTTTAAATGGAGTTTGTACTTGTATTTGTTAAGTTAGCAGTGTATTTAATATTTCACTCACGCGTCTATTTGTTTCCATTTCCCTAAACCAAGACGTTGTTTGTTGTATCATTACGGAGCTTTACAGGAAAATATTTGTGAAAATATGATATTTACTCGAGTTAGTTCCCCGTATTATACTACCGTCAATCAACTTGAGGAACGCTTGACATTTTGAATACATATTTTCGTTATTTTCATCCTCGAAATAACGATGTTTCACGAAAAATGTAGCATTTTAAGTTTAGAAGGTGGAGTTGTAAGGACTGACATATTATTTGGATATAATTTCCGTCTGTCCGTTACTTTAACAAGGTCCATTCGCGATACATATTTATTGTAACACTCGTGTTATAAGTCACGCTATTTAATATTTAAACTGTTTTTTGCTCGTTGCTCCGCCCGTAACTGTTACTTCTTTAAAACAATTTTTAAAACTGCGTTAGCGCTATCACCGTGCTGAATTTTATCTATATCGATAGATTAGTTTTAAAGCCGCGATATTCTGACAGATTTATGGATTATTAAACAAATAACTCAGTTTAGGTGCATAAAGCATATTTACTGTAGGTAAGTCTTGTATCTCTACAACTTTGACCGTTAGCATTTTAGAGATGAACTTGTAAAATTAAATATTTGTCTGTTTACACGAACATACTTGTGTACCATACATCTTACTTTCTTTACCAGGACTAGTTTCGTGGATCATTGTTCAGTTACCAACCAAGTATTTTGCTCACGATATTACTAACTATTGCAATTAATTCTAAGTATTGACGTAGTTTCGGCGTATTGCTATACATGACTTCGAGTTATTGCTTCAAACACGTGTTTGGTATACCACAATTCAATAATGCATATTATTTTGTGTACAGTAAGGTTCAGAATTGAATGCTAATTGATAGGAAACTTGTTTTAGTTTCGCGTCTGTAAGTCATCCTTTCAATTTGTTGTTTGATGACGTTCATTTATTTAATGGGTTTGGAGGTCACAATGCACATAATTATGTAATGTGTGATATTTTCATTGACGGTCTAGATCGCTTTTATATCCTGTCAAAATCCCCAAAATCGAGAGTTATTATCATTTTCATGTACCTACTTACATTTCGTAAGTAAATAAACTTCATCGGTAAGTACTATATTAACTAACCACTGTACGCAAAACCCTATAATATTACACGACGAAAAACGCAAGCAAAATACAAACTAAAAATCCATACCATTAGCAAAAGCTAAAACGTACAAAACCGTTTCACATCTCATTTGAAAAGAAACTTAATAACTAATAAATACATTCAAAAGGCCAGTCAACAACAACGCGTTTATGAATGCTTAATTCACGGAGAAAAACCAGCTCTTTCAATACGAGTTTATTGCAGTGAATGCGAGAGCAATGGCACAACCCTACGGAATTAAAAAGTCATCTCTGTACTCCAATGTACTGAACAGGAGTGACGTACTGTACCGGCTAGGGTTACCCCTCGCATACTGAATGGTTCTTAAAGTATCGTATGACGGCCAGTAAATGGAATATTCCCTGTTACTGTGTATCGAGTGTTAGTATTCGATTACTTTCATCACCTTGTTTGTTAGTTGAGTGAAATGCGACAATGCCTGTATTTGGTAATACATGTCTATTGGTTGGCAGCCATCTGTTCGATTATTCTTCTGCAATTTAGACTTTATAGCGTTAGAATTAGAGTAGATTTTCCTGTGATAAGGTTAAAGGACTACCTAATAAGGTCGTAAAATGTTCTAGGATTGTGTAAGCAACTAGTGCCTTAAAAAGATACGCATCGTAGTAACTGTTACCGCATACTCACATAATTAATGTAACAGGGCAGGGGTGTGGCGAAGGCATGCCAACTAATTGAATGGCAAATTTACTTGTTTTCACTTTTAATAGACTTTATTATGTTGTTTCAATTGACTTCACATAAGTTTATTTATTCATTCATTTTATTTTCCACGATGTATGCTCCGCAAAACTGTGAGCAGTAAAAAGTTGTGTCTATTTATATTGGTAATGAAAACCGTTTCTTCCAATTAAGCATATTAACTATAATTACTTTTTTAGTTTGTAAAGCTTATTTTTATCTTATATTACCTATATGTATATAAAATTTCGCGTGACAATGTTAGTTACCGTACTCCTCCAAAACGGCTGGATCGATTTTTACCAAATTTTATATGCGTATTTAGTTAGTCTGAGAAACGGCTACTATTTATTTTTCATCCTGATTTTTTTTCGCGTACGAAGTCGCGGGCAACTGTTAGTTTATTTATATATTTTATATCTATAACGCTTTTATTCAAAATTTCAAAATACTGTACTATTATACTGTAATCCTACGACCATCATAAACTAAACATTATTATATCAATAGATACAATGCGAAACATTATCTGTGCAACTCGTGTTACCTGTCAGCTAGTCTGGCGTCTCAAAGTAAATGCCAAGCGGAGATTCGAACCCGGTTCATTGAGCAGTAACACTGCTTGTCTGTACCTAATGATCTTGGCGTGTACATTGTGGATAACGAGTCGGTGTGTTTAAATAGAAGATATATATATATATACACATATAGCTGAATGAGATAAATGAAGTGAGAGAAAAAGAGTAAGAAAGCGAAACAAAAAAGGAGGGCTGAAAGTGGGTTTTGGATTTACCTATTATAGTGAATAGTAGAAAGGTTAATATTTATTATAGCATAAAATAGTTTTGTACTAACAACTGAAATTTTAATTAATTTAGTAGGATAAAACCATTCGATTAAATTTTTATTATTTAATTTGATATTTGTTAATGTTTCGTGGGACAAAATAGGCTAGGGAAAAAAAGCATTTTTTAATCGAGCTTATAACGATTAGTTCGAAATTGCTGCAAAAAAATAAAGCATAATATTAAACTATACTAAACAATAGCTAATTTACACGCCTAAATAAAACTAGAATACTCCATTATAGTTCGTTACACTATAATACTAAACTTTAATGAGCAATATAATGAAACTTGTATTGTTCACGCAATTTATTATAACCATAATGGCGTTGGCTTTATTCCAAACTTGCTTAGTTTAAGTGCAGCAATTGTGGTGCACTGTGTTATTACCCTATTACAACTACACGTAAGTACAATGCCCTATCTTCATGAGCGTAACCTATTAAAAGCTTCGACGGAATTTGTTTAACCAAATTTGTATGGTCTTATTTTCTACCATAATTGTTTTAATTGTTGGTTCAAGATAAACTAGATAGAGTTTTGTGATTTCTGAGTACTGAAAAAGCAATATATTTTAGCCCCTTGCTAGAAAACAAAACATCTCTTACACTCCTCTCCCATGTTACGATCCTTCGTTTTTTCGATAACGTATATTATCTCTTAATTTACAATACCATAAATTTAAATCAACTGAAACTTATACAAGTATAAACGAGCGCTAATTACGAAAATACAATGGCCAAGCCTTGTTAACAAACCCATAAAAATGTAGAGTTGAAGTACATGTTAAACTCATTACAGAACATGAATTTTATTCAACAACAATTATTCCGGTCGAAAAATATAACCTTTTTGAATTAAACTTATTTAAACTTTATCCAAACCCGAACCAGTACTTCGAACTCTGAGCTTTTAAAATCAGAATTGTTGTCGTTGTGGGAATGAAACGACACTACGTGCGTGTAGAGTGCTATCTCGGTTCAACAACGACAAAAGTCGCATTTTAAGAGTTCGTGGTATAGGCCCCACGATTTTGCTTACAAATTCAAATTACATCGAGTTTTACAAACTATTTCTGTTATTTTGTTAGAAATCGCTTTTTGAGACACTTTTGCGAACAAAAGAAAACCTGTTTAGGGCTTATGTCCCGAAGTCTTTGCAACTTGTGTCAAAGTACTAAGAACCTTAATTTAATGTTGTTGCCTTAAGTGATCTGAGAAACTTAAGTCTAAAACAAACTTTATTATGTATAGACAGAAGGTAGGTTTTAAATTGTATTACCTTTATTCAACTAGTCTTTATTATACTGAATACCATCAGGAGGATAAGCAACTGTTCGATTTCTTTTTTTTTTCTGGCCCGTGTAAGAGCACCACTGCTAGGTAAAGGCCCTTCTCCTTCAAAACATCTTTGTCTTTTGCAATTGCAATAATCTTAAACACAAAAAACACTATTATAAATTAATATTTATCCCATCAATACGTTCCAAAACGTCAGTTCCCATACCACCCGAACCCGGTTTTATCCTAAAGTTAAGCCAGTTACGTGCATTATAGCGGAGTGTCGCTGTACTATCATAGTATAGACACAGATGGACATACTGCATTAACTGTTTCAATAGACCAGTCGACTTCTAGCCTACATAAGATCTCATAACTGGGCTGAGGCTGATGTGAGGGCTGTTACCGCGACCCTGGCACTGAAAGGGCTCCAGGAGGAACATAGTGGGTTTTAGTCAGTAAAAGTCTGACACTTCCTCCTACTGCACCCATAGCGAGCGGGATCAATTGATGATTTTCCACGAAAAAAAGGCTCTCTTTCTCCTTTTAATTTGTCTTTTGCAATTTGCGATAGAGTTTTAGATAAAAAAAAAACATATCAATGAATAGATACCAAAATACCCCATCGATACCTTCCCAAACGTCAGTTCCCATAACACCGAAACCGGTTTTATCCTAAAATTAAGCCAGTTACGTGCATTATAGTGGAGTCTCGCTATTATCATACAATAGACACAGATAGACATACTGTATTAACTGTTTCAATGGACCTGTCGTCTTCAAGCCTACATCAAATCTCATCACTGGGCTAAGGCTTTTTCTATTTCTGCGGGATGTTCGTGAGAGTTACCGCGACCCTGGCACTCAAAGGGCTCCAGGAGGAACACAGTGGGTTTTAGTCAGTAAAAGTCTGACACTCCCACTCACTGCGCTCACATCGGGTGGGGTTATTTGATGATTTCCTACGAAAAAAAAGCTCTCTTTCTCCTTCCAAAATTCATTGTTTTATGCAATTTGCGATATAGTTTCATATATAAAAATGTATTTCAATTAACAAATAACCCATCAATATCTCCCAAAACGTCAGTCCCCATACCACCCGAACCCGGTTTTATCCTAAAGTTAAGCCAGTTACGTGCATTATGGCGGAGTCTCGCTACTATCTCGCCATTATCATATTATAATTTGGTGGGAGCACGGCGGCGGCGGGTAATACGATATTAAACACGCGCGTGACATGACGTGCCTGCATTGCGTTCATTAATGTTATTAAGTCGGAACAACTTACTGATGTCACTAGCTTAGTCAATCAGGGTTTTGAAGGTGATGTTGTGTTAGTTTTGGTGCTGGTAGAAGCGATTTTACAGTGTTTACTATGTATAGGTATAGGTAGGTGTGATTCTAGACCCTGGTACCTATTTAAATATGTTAAGGACTCTTCGTACCTACTTATTTATTTTTATACCATGCTAAAGTGTTTTTTTAATGTTCTTTGTTAATGAAAATAGTTTTACAACTTCGTTGTATATTTATCAATGTTATTAGTTTCAAACAACATAATTTTAAAAACATTAACAATAGTTTAATCTATTAAAATCCGATAGAACAATAAACTTAATATTACAGTAATAAAAGAAACAAAACTCTAAGTTAAAGGCGTCTAACTTAAAAAACAAGTGCAAGTTTGACTCAAGCTTTCCATAACTGCAGTTTTTCTTAACAGAATAAAAAAAAAACAGAAATACAGAGCCGTCTTCGCACGATTCATCCCAATTACGTATTCCGCTTGGTGTCCTTGTTAATGAAATGCATTGGATCGTCAACTTTTGTTCTTAGATAATAAAACTTTTAGGATCAAACATCGCAATAATGGCTAGTCCCTGTTTAATGAGTTTTTGTCACGCTAATGTTTTTTTTTGTTCTGAAGCTACTCGTACGTCGGATCTTTTAGTTAATTACTTTTTTTGGGATTTATTTAGTGCGATTTTTATAGCATAGGTTGGTGTAAATTATTTGTTGAGAATTTATTGAGACTCGTTGTTTACGAAATTGTAATTTTAGTTTTAGTAGAGTTTAGTGTTGACATTAAATATAAATAAATAAACCAGCCTATATACGTCCCACTGCTGGGCACGGAAGTACTATACGGAAGGTTTGAGCATTGATCACCACGCTAGCTCACTGCGGATTGGCGATTTCAGATTCCAATATTTGAAATCCAGGTTTCCTCACGATGTTTTCCTTCACCGTTTTATTTTAATCGACACCGACATTAAATGTCATTTATAATTAAGTACTAACAGAAAAATTAACCTACAAGTTGGAACGTAAGTAAGAATTTATTCAAAGAAATCCTCTATCCTAAATTAAAAATAATAAAAAACAACACAAAAGTAAGTGTCACCCATTTACTACGAAAAATACAAACACAAAATAAACAACAATTAACAGACAACGCCGCAGTAGTTTTCCTAACCCAGGTTCAAAGAAACAACGAAACGTAGGCGCTATAATTTACCTGAATTATCTAGTACATTATTTAGGCTAGACACAGCCAGGCGTCGGGTAATTCGATATTAAACACGCGGTTGACAGGTGACGTGACTGCCAGCTTTGTCACGCGACTAAGGATGTAACCGAAACTATCGGATATTTAAAATGTTATTATTATTTAACTATAGAATCGTAATGACACTAATGAAAATATAGATTATTGATGTATTCAAAAGATTATGCAGCCAAAAAGTTAATTATATCCGAATCAGAATGCGGATATGCTAAAAAATTCCGGTCATTTCTGATGCTGATCTGTATTCTAAATTCAAAACCGTTACCGAATCCAGTACTCCAACATTTAAATATCTGAACCCGTAACCGAAATTTAATACGCACAACCCTACACGATAGTGCGGATCGAGCTTTGCATAGGGCAGCCATTGTTTCGCGGACAAAGAGACATCACTGCTGATGTGCCTAATGATAATGCTTCAACAGTTTAAGAATGACAAACCTTTGTAGTATGTTTGATATTTTTAGCAGCTGCGTAAATAGAAATGGCGGACATTATTGTTTGTGCGACGCATAGGAGGACAGCTGATTTGATTATTGATATTGTAAGAAGAGAATTGGTATAAGCAGATGCAAATATGTTAAGGATGTTGTGTAACGCAGAGGTAACTTAAAGTATTTAGAAAAATATAAGTATGTTTATCAGTTGCTCAACTTGAGACTAGGTGGAGTTAGGTAAATGTTGAGGAATACTTAGGTATGTTATGATTAGACATGCGTGTTACTAAGTAAGAAAGGTTGATGATATATTGATAATTATTTATATGGATTTTGCTCAAGGTTTTGAAAACCAAAAATATTTTTCCCTCCTTCCAAGACTATTTTAATATTATTTACTTTAAGTCTCACGACTTACAAATAAATTATATTACGTGATACTGGTACCTGTACTATGTATTTCTCAAACCAAAACTGTAGCTACTGTGGAAAAGAGACGGCGCACTACAAAGCGCAAAGCGGCGTCTCACTTTCACTATGCAACAGTTTTAAGTTAAGAGCTTCGTGGTACAGGGTCTAAAATTTTATTCTATAAATTTAAAACCTAGAGCTTGTTAAGCATCTAGGTTATCTAGATAGTGGGTCTATGTATTGCGTGCATCCGCTGATGCATAATGCCGTGGTTCTGGCTAGCAAGATCCTTTGAATAATTTATTATTAGAACAATTCTGTTCACCTGTTAAGTGGTGGATATGAAATTAAGATAATAACAAGTATTGAACAAGAAGGTTACAAGGCACAAATACTCCTTTAATTCCTGGCCTATGGTATATTATATCGATGGTGTCATAGCATTTAGTATGTTCCTAGTTTTCGGCATTTAATTACAAAGTTAAATAGTGCAATTTAAGCAAATTGCGAAAGTAAATATTTAACTAACTCGAAAAGGCTTTTAATGTAGGTCGAAACCACTACAAAACGTTTTCATTATTTACTCAACAATATTCAACCAACAAGGAACAAACACACATTTCTAATTCCATAACATTTACAAAGTAGAGAATATTTAATTTTATAACAAAAAAAAGCATTTAAAAACAATTGCAAGTTTGCTTGGCATTTAATATAGGTGTTGCCCTCATATCGTGCAGCTAACAGAATGACAAATAAAGAGTTTACACGCAAAGCTGGCAACACTGGCCCACTACTGTCAGATTATCACCTCTTTACCCTTTTGTTAGGTCAACATACCGCAACGTATTTATTCAATGCTTTGTAGTTAAAGCAATATAAATATTGGTTAGTTTTTTGTTCGTTATTTTAATGGCCTTTGTGAAATAACTTTGTGTGGCCTGACTTTCTGAGCTATATTTAAACGGTAACGTAAATGGTTCTCATTTTGTATGCGATTCAGTTTTTATTAAAAAGTGTTTTTAGAATAATTAATAATATATTTCACGATTTTCACACAACGTCATCTAGTCTCAATCTAAGTAGAACTTGTATTTTGAGTACTAGACCACTGATAAACATACATATACACTTCTGAATACATATATATTCTAGATAAATTACATCCAGACACAGAACAAATTATGGTGGGAATCAAATCCACGACCTCTGGTACAGCAGTCAGGTCCACCAGTCGACCAACAGGCCAGTCATCTCATTAGGCTAGTCATCGAGATATTTAGGGAAACAATAAAGATACATTCTGTCGGTTTTAAGATGAACTTGAAAGATGATTAGCATCGCTTTTTTCCAGCCTGTAGTGTCCCAACGCTGGGCATAGGTCCAAGTTCTTCCACGATTCTCTGTCCTACGCCGCTTCGAGCCAGTTCTCGGAGTGTGCATTTTACTAAAATTTATTTTGTCACATCTCAAGCTTTTTATTTAAAAATACCCACATCATCTGCTAAAGGAAAACATATTATCATCTCAGAGCGTAGACAATCTCATAGAATCTAATCAAGTGGAGCATACTCCGTAATCCCATAAACAAGCTCCGCTTTAATAATATTCGAATAACAAACCGCGTTCTAGCGCATCTTCACTCCCTAATGACCTCAATTAACGTTCTCATTCGTTCCTTCACTCATTCGTTCATTCGCCCATTCACTCGTTCATTCACTTGAATTTTTCTTAGCCATCTTAATTTGTACGTGATGCCAGCAGTTAATTAGTGCAATTACGAGATCCTGAGCTTTTTGTTTTAGTACTCATACTGAACCATTGTTGAAAATTAAATTGCTTCTGAAATTGTTTTTCGTTGTGAAGTCGGCTGACTTTGTAATGGCTGAGTGACAATGGAGAATTATTATTTGTATTTATATAGATGCTTTTATAAGACGTTGATTTAGGTTGGAGATTGGTTTTGAATGAGTAGAAATCTAGATTCGTTGCAATAGTTATTTTACTTACAAAGAATAGAATAATTTCCATAGAAATTACAAGCGGAGCTGTTTAGATTTTTTTGTCTTGAAGATAGACAGAGATAGATAGAGAAGATAAACTAAAACACCTAAATCGTTTTGATGTCAGTGGTTCTATTTCCACAAGGGAAACGCTTTTCCTCTGCATAGGTAATTTACAAGGCTGCTTAGCTATTATTGTTATGGTAGTATCTATCTACTAGTACATGCATATAATGCACACAGACTGTTGCATGTATTAGTATCGAAAATTACCTAATGATGGAGATAGATTAGGCAATTGATCACAATCAATCTGTCAAACTGATTAATGATGAAAATATTAATGATAACACATTCATGAGCAAGGCTTGTATTGTAGGTATTGAGCTAGTTTGCTCTTGCAGTGGTTTGGTATAAGAGCAGATTAAGCATAAAATAAGATAGGAAAATAAACTACAACAGATTTTTAAGTAAGTTTTAGTGCAAGTGAGAAGTAGCTTAAAAAAATCTAGTGCTAATTTGGGACTTTTGATAAAATTAGGACTCTTAATAAGTTACACATAAAATAGAATTTCAATCTAGACTCGTATTAGAGAAAAATTCTCAATTATCAATTGAGTATTCATGAGAAAAGAGTTTTCATTTCAACAATCGAGCTTAACGAAAGAAACTCTCTCGATATACCAACTAAAACTGTACATAAAAATTAAAATGCAAGTACGAAAGTCCGCCATCTATGCATAGTCATAAGTAATTATATGCATCATAGCCACTCGCAGTTATTTAGGTTAATTTCCCACCTAGTGAAGGCTTGACGCGAAGCTAACGTGGAGTGCTTCTTATTGAATTTTCTTGTACTAGAATATTTTACCTGCATGACATCGGCGCGGAAAATGCTAAGCGTTTGTGACTGTCGAATAGGGTTAACAGACTGATGTAGGTGAATGTTATTTTTTTAAGATTTTGAAGAAGCGTTTTGGTATTATGCTATAATGTTTTAAGATTATAATTAACTGAATATATTTCATTATGCCTTAAGTTTATCACTGAGCATTCAAAAGTTCTAAATAACTTTTAATTTTTGTATTGAAATTATGTTAAAGTTTTTACTTTAGTGTTTAGCTCAATATAAGTCGTGTAGTCTGAGTTTTAGTTTGGAAGAGGTCCTAAAACTATCCCCTTCATTTTGACTAGTACCTACATACTAATATAATGTGATTCATTGATCTAATATCGGCCCAATCACTTGGCCTTTACAGAAAGCAAAAACTTTATTCCCTATACTTTAACCCCATTCCAACCATTACCTAAATTATAGTTCGGAGCGCAATTTAATTTTTCTTTCGTCTGTTTCAGGTACATTCCAGTTCCCTCGTGTGTGGATCTCTAGAAACAAAAGAAAAGCGAGACTTGCTTTTGAGAATTTCTTCCGCGTCCCGCTTTCCAAGCATGCCCCATTGTGTATCTGTGTAAAGTTTTAGTCAAACTTTTGTGCATGCCTTATGTAGTTATATTTTTATTTTGAGTAAAGTACCTAGCTATCGATTTTCTGTATTGGCTTTACAAAAATAACAGGAAAATGATGTTCTATTTTAGTATTTTTTTATTCTAAACAGGAAACGATACGGCGTGCTTAGGTCTTAATCCATCTATAGTAGAGAGATGTCCTTTATTTCTTGTGGTGTTTAAAGAAACAGTTTCCAAGCAATTATATGATCGTGTAAGCATAATAAATTTAAAGACATGCCGTACGAAAACAAGCGTGCGCTTCATGCCGTTTAAGATAAGGCTATAAAGTTTATTGGCTTTATGACGCCTAAGGTTTCTCCGAGCAAAAACCCGAGCTAACCCCTTACGGAAGCAGTAACTCCCGAAACAAAACGACATAAACACCACAACCCGTGTCAGATAAATTTGTATCGTAACACTCTAGTTTAGAGTTCCAATTTGTGTGATAGGTGTAACCCTCGGGCGCAAATGCGACGACATCTTTGATGTGCACCCTCTTGCCTCGAGCATCTAAAGGCTTTCATAGATAAAGTGCAGTTCGATATTAGAAGTTTCAAACATAGTTTTAAAGTGAAATTTGCGGTATGAAATTGTTATCTTCGTTCAAAGGCGGAGGTGTCGTGACCCGTGCAAATGGGTGCAACCTCCGTAATAAAACTACCGCCGTTTTATGCGGCATTTTGTATGGAATTCCTTTGTGTAATGTGCTTGTTTAAAATTTGAATTATGAATTGGTTTTGATTGTTATGCAGTTCGTGCTTGTTCTAAATTTGATCGTGGTAGGAATAAATTGTTTCATGCGCCATTCGTTTTTTTCTCTTTTTTTATTCACTATATCGTGACTAAACACCAGCTGGTTGTAAATGCTGACACAGTACAATTATTAATTGCTATTTTTAAAACTGTCGCTTAAAAGTTCATAACTTTTTCACTTAGTAAACAATATTGTTACGTCGGTAGCAGTATTTTTACACTTTTAATAATTTCTATAGATCTTCTAGTTTTACCTTATAGATATTCGCCATACACATCTAATCTTCAAACAATAGAGTCCACACAAACTATTTAAGATGACTTACAAATTATTCAACAATCACAAACTGATTCAAACAATTGTGTACCCACTTAGGAATTACTGTAGGAATGTTTTAACAAGAAAATTGACCTGTGAAACTATGTGAAGGGCCTGTAAGGGTTTCGGCGCAAACTCTGCAACTAGTTTACCATATTGTGATTACTCTAGGGATGAACTTTCCCTGTACAAATGTTAAAATGGATTCTGCGATAACAAATGGGCGGTGTTCTATTGATTTGTTGTTATATGCGCCTTGTGTAGTTTGAAATGAGGTCAGATTATTATGATTTTTGTAGTAACCGATTTATATTTTACTGTCTTATCAATGTGGAATCATTATCTACAGGCTATAGGACTCCTATTTCCTCCGCTTCTCTTGTCTTTAATTTAAATTAAATTGAATAAACGTCGAATGTATTTTAATGGTTGAAAATACAGCTATCTAAACTATAGGCGTGTATGATGCAAAGAAAAGTTTATAAATTTAAATTCTAAAAACTTATTGCTTTGCACAAAATATTCAAAATTCCCAAAAACGTTAAGCTTAGTTACTTAGTTTCTAACAACTTCTGCCTATACTATAAGCTCTTGAAGCAACAGTGGAAGCAAGACAGCGCTATATATTGCGCGTAGTGGTGTCTCGCTCTATCCTTGCCACATAAAGATATTTGCATATACCAACATAATTCATTCACAAAATATTAAAAATCGATTCAAATAAACCTTACCCAAATCGAATACATCCTGGGCGCTAACACATGTATTTATCACGTTAAGAACCATTTGTTGTATTAAACGTAGACATCGAGTACTCGATTCATCCACGAATGGGATTATCCGATTATTTGTAAACGCGGATCGAGAAATGAATCCGATCTTGGGAGCTTACTCGTTACCTTACATTGTTATGTCTCCCGTCTCCTGTCTCCTGTCTCTTGTCTCCTCATATTTTATATTTGCATGATAAAGGATTACGCAAGTAAATATTGTGAACAAAGACACGTTAGTCTCTGCTTTCTCGATGCTCACTTATTTGTAGGTAAATGGAGTTAGTTAGGTCTGTTTGTATTTTGCTTTTGATGTCTCAGGGAAGTTTTGCTTCGTTAAAACGTACCTGAGTTAGTTTTAAAAGAATTTAGATATGCTTAAAGAGTATGAATGTCTTTTCCAGATGTTGGAATGTATTTATTTTTTTAAATTATTGTTGCAATGTTTTTCGCCTTAAAATTGAATTACAATTATTATGCAATACAATAGTAGGTACAGTGCTCTGTTTTAGTTCGAGAACGGTATCACAGAATTGGAAATAAATAGGATGAGGAGTCACTGATTAGGTAACGAAGGTGTAGAGGTGTAGGTTAGTTTCTCAATTTTCTTTCGTTACTAAGAAATGTGTAGCCGTAACTCGTGGCCTGAATACACAGAAATTGATAGATCTTCATCAATTCGCAAAGTTACATAAATTAATAGAACGAATACCTACTTAATAATTATCTTTACGCTAGTCTAGAAAATTCCTAACATTTCCAATCTTTACTTCTTTCATTACAAAAAATAAACAAATGACTATCGCGTCCAATCTTAACATACTTATAAATCTGGCCATGATTTGTTAATGAAAAATGTATTCATCCAGTTTATATGAAAAAGATTAACCATACAGAAAAATATGAAATGCCATAAAATGACAGTGAAAAAAAACAATTTTTATTTTCTGAAAAGTCTAACTCATTTAATACGGGGAGTTGTAACGAGTTGGGAGGTTATTCTCAAAACGAAATTGGTTCCGTATTCGATTGAATCGATTTACATTCGATGCTTAACATGCTTTTCATAACTTATAACACCGCCTTTTCATATCTGAAAGACGATTTTTTTCCTTGAAATAATGTTAGTCAATAAAGCACATAATTTGGTAATATTAAATGGCTAAATCAAACATACATAGTTTCAACTTATAACAGCTGTTACAATTCATTAGTTAGTAATTAAATTATTGGTCTAATTACGTACAAATTAAATCCATAACCAATAACAATATCGCATAAAACAGAAAGCAACATTGAATAAACTATAAAACCCTTCGTTCGTGGTAAAGAAAAAGGCAAAGATGAATTCTTTATCTTTCCACATTCTTTATCTTTTAATTTCCCTGGGCTTTTAGCTACAAATCACACTCTCACGTAAACATCACGCAACGATCTTTATGCAAACGGATAAACAGATTACGTAGTTTCCTTCTGATGGGCTTAGTTTAATGGATCTGCCTGTTTGCCGAACAAGTTTTCTGCGAATCACTTAATCTGGTCTCGGATATATTTTTATGTGATTTATGAACGAGTGACGCCGTCCGGGCTAGACGAAAACATTTATTTTGGATTTTGTGAAGTATTTTATGTGGTAACATGAGTTTTCCTCACCCGTACCACGAGATTTTCTGTACTCTCTACTTAAGACTATTACCGCCGTGGAAGCGAGACAGCACTCTACACTATGCATAGCGGTATCTCACTCCCACAACAGCAGGAAGTTTTCGTTATCATTTCATGGTATGGGGGTCTCATCTCGTATCTACATATTACGTACTGATGACCTCTGTATCGTACATTTACAAGGGTTTTCATGTCAACGTTTGTTATTTCTTGTTCCGTTTCCGCTGTTTTTGTGAGTACATTATTATAAAGGTCAACGAACTACACTGACAACGACTTTGTATTAACATTAATAAGAGTATAACACAAGTGGTTTTCTTTTTATGATACCAAAATTGCGTGGATCTTGTCTTAAAAATATTTCATGGCTTGCACATGGCGCATATACCTACTAGAAAATTTATTTGTCTAAAATTTTTATTTTTATAGACTAACGAATAAAAATATAACTTATTCAATTTATCCGTCTAAATGGTGTCACCTGCTATATTAAAGGTAAAATTTTATTTTTTTTCATAAAAGATGAAAAATGCAAACTAACTCCATTAAAATAAATCACTTCAGGAGGCATTATCTATTTTTCTTAAATTTTCGTGGACTTTCTTTATAGATGATAACATTTGGTCCTTTTGAATCTTACGAGGTGATTCTTAGCTACTCCTAATTTTATTTTGTTAGGATGACAGAGACATATTTTTTCTGATACTATTAGTATATTTATAGATACTAACTAAAGGGTTGTAATTTATATCTAAAGCAGAGACATCTCATTCTAATGCAGCTGTCGCGCGCCTGCTTCGTATTGGCTTAACGTCTCTTGTAACGTGGCAGCGCAGAAATTAGGGAGACAAACACTTTGACAGTTAAATGACATTATAGTTCGAAATTATACTTGTTAATGTAATTATACAAGTAATGTTTGTCTCTCGGTTACATGTTGTTTTTGATTGATTTGAATTAATTAATTATTTGATTCTCAATGTTGTGAATGAAAATTGTCAGCTCATGATTAAGGACTCTATTTATGCCACTAAATGTTCTTATACAGTTTCTACAGGCTGAAATGGTCGATCTATTTATTGTAATTAAATTATCGATAAACCCAAAATTGAATGATCAAAACCATTCAAAATAGTCATCCGATAAGACAACAATAATTCTTGATACTTGCGCCTGTTACTCGGCTAATTTGGCCTAATGCCTTGCTACCCTTGTCTGAATTAACCATTAACTTGTGACATGCTTAATTCGCTAAGTGCCGCGGTCAGGCCTTGGGCGCTGGCCACACTGGACGCCGAATTACTTTTAAATACCTACTAAATTATGTGGGCTTTAGTTACGAACGTCGGGTTGGTTGGTATTACTTATTTATAATAGTTTTGTATGGAGGGATGATAGTTGGGAATATGAAAAATGGAAATAGGTCACTATAAAAAGTTTGGTTTCATTTCTGGTCAAGTATAATCTTGCCTTTAGTGTTATCTTCTTTTAAATTAAAAAAATATTAATTTTATTCACTCAAAATGAATTTAGAAAATATTTTTCTAAATGGAATGTATTCAATAATTTTGAATCATATTTATTTATTTTTTTTTAATTTAAAAATAGGGAGTTCGGAATAAAATTAGTTTTTTTTTATTAATACTATCTCTGGTACACTACTACATTTTTAACTACCAATGACATGTACATACCTAAGCTGGCAACATTAATTCGAACAAGCTCATTAAGAGTACCCGTCTCGTTTTCAAAGGCTCCTTAACGGATCGTAGAAATGACCAAAATGTATTACCCTATTAACTGGACCACCTTTGTTTAAGTAAATCTCGGGGCTTGACTCAAGTTTAAATTATTTATTCAGCCGTAAAGGTCGCCAACATGGCAACATTGGCAACAAATGTCTTGTATCGGCCATTTTGTAAGACCTCTCGGCTTATAACAATTCCAGCGGATAATTTTAAATTTGACAGCTTAATTGAATAGGTAATTGTATTTTCGTGTGTTGGTTAAATGTTGTCTATGAATATTAATAATTGACTTTTAATTCTCTATAATTATGTTATTTATTTATGAAACACAATGATAAACACTTTTTATTTGTTGTTCGTGGAATTTGAGGAAATAATTTTATGTTTAATCGTTTTTCACACGAAATAGAACACAAGGTGCGAAATAATAATGCGATGAAAATTAGTTATTTTATTTAAATTTAAATTAATAAATTCAATTTATGGAACGTTGCTTTTCTTTTGTTTTCCAATCACGCGAGACTGCATTGCCTACATTAATTCCAAATTTGAAATTATGGCTTTTTAATTGGCAATGGAATCAGGACACAATACATCATAATGCCTATATATAATACTAGCTTTCCGCTCGCGGCTTCACCCACGTGTAATTTGGGATTGTGGCGTTTTTTAATGATCTCGACAGGACTTTCTTTCATAGGCTAAAAAAATGTTACAATTTGAATTATATTATACAGCTTGAGTTACTCAGGGATGATGTACCTTTCTAATGGTGAATATTTGAAAATTTGAGATAAGTAGTTTTGGAGTTTGTCGATTACGTTATGTAACAAAAGGGAGCGAGACAAAAACATCGTCTAGAAAAATTAAAAGTATCAGTTGATCTCCTCCCCCCCCTCCCCGCCCGCTACCTAAGGGCTTGCTACTCCAAAAATCCCTTCTTAGTGGTCAATTGTGTTACTAAAGGAAGCCTTGTTCAAAATATCAGACTTCTATACCGAGAGGTTTCGGCTGTGTGTTAATCAATCAGTCACCAAATCGCACCCGCGAAATAACGATTGGAGGGTAGTTTGAAAAAACTTACATTACCAAACTTATTTACTTGCCTATATACGTGTTCGTGCCAATTTTTAAGTTTATAAACCTAAGGAATAACATTTTTCATAGAAACGTTTATACCCCTTTTCGCCCTCCTGGGAGCACAATTTCCAAAAATATTTTTTTAATGCTCACTCCCGTCAGTAAAGGAAGCTTTGTTCAAAATATTAGACTCCTACACCGAGCGGTTATGGCTGCGCGAAAGTCAATCAGTCACCCAATCGCAACCCCCTAAATCACTATTAGAGGGTAATTTGGAAAAAAATATAATGCCAAACTTATTTACTTGACCATATACGTGTTTGTGCTAAGTTTCAAGTTTATAAACCCAAGGAATAAAATTTTTCATAGAAACGTTATGACCCCTTTTTACCCCCTTAGGGGTTGAATTTCCAAAAATCCTTTCTTAGTGCACCCCTACATATCTCAAGGAACCTGCATGCCAAATTTCAGCTTTCTACGACCAGTAGTTTTGGCTGTGCGTTGTCTGTCAGTCAGTCAGTCAGTAACGGAAGAGTTTTATATATATAGATTTTTCCATTTAGTGATGGCCATGCATGTTACGAAATAACGAGTAATTTGCATTCTCGATTATAGGTCTGACATTTTCATTGCGAGTATTCACCGCATAATGACTAGTCTTAGCAAATGCAGCAAAGCTTCATTAAGTCGTTGCTCTAAGAAAATTATGGGTGTGTACCATAATAATATGGTAGTTTTATGCAATTCAGAGGCTGTGGAAAGTAAAGACATAATTTAGGTAAGCAGGATGCATGTATTTTTTTGTAATATTCTGGATAACAATACATGAATTTAGCTTTGTTTTTATTACGAGACATCGCATATTAAAATGTCTCTTTCGCCATCACTAGCCAAGCGTCGAAAGCCGTATATTTTTTTTTTTTTTTTTAATAAAAGATTATCAATATTGCAGCCATCTTTACCACAGATACTAACACAGATCTATCTAACAGTTATAACACAGTAACTAATATACTTACTTACCCTTCAATTATAAGTGGTAGTTATTAAGGGGAAGCCAGTCCTCAAGGATACATGATCTCCTTTGTTCTGAAGCAGAGCGCGTCACTATTTTTGGGAGGGCTGTTAAGGGGAAGTCGATAACTCTCGACGGTTTCACTTTGGAGGGAGCCGTGAGACTGTATACGTATAACTAGATGTAATTGCTGATAAGGAGAAGAAAAAAGGTTTTGCTAGAGATAGGTATTATGATAGTTTGGTTGACTAGGATGAGTAGTGAATGATCGTATTTAAAAAAGAAAGTGTTTTGAAAGTTTGAAAATCAATTCTGAGTGTTATTTATAAAAAAAAACGATAATTTACTTTTTATTTTTTGCCTTTTTGCCAGCCTAAATGCCTATCGATATACTAGGTCACATGTTGTTGTGCCTTCAAATCATTAATTGTACTTTAAATATAGGTATTGTAGAGTGTGAAGTTGTGTGCTGTGGATTTTATTCCAATTCTTTTCATCACAGAAATGTACATGTGTTTTTATTTAAATGGCAATTTAAGTTTTTTTTAAAATTCTTAAAAAATAGCTTTTTTTGTAAATATTAAGTTATTTCTCAAGTATATTTAAGAAGATTTATTATAGCCAATTTATAGGTTTATAAATTAATATTTCTTCTTAAAAGTGTGATAAAAAATCTTCCTCGACGTAATTGCGTAAACTTTTAATTAATTAGGCTCTCTCAAAATGTCATTAACAATATTTTGTATGGAAGTTTGTCTGTTCTAATTGAAAAACTTTACAAGGTCAGAAAAACACAATATTGATAGACATTGTCCTAAATATTAGCTTAGGACATGATTTATTGTTGAGGACGCCATTTGATATTCCTAACTAGTACTTGTTTGTCGTTAACTGTAATGAATTAAATAATAATTATCTATATTAAGCTGTAGACACCTACTCCTGTAGAAAACCATTTTGAAAAAGACAAACGCGAGTATTTGTTTTTACCTTTGCTCACTAGCCGGTTAGTAATTTTAGTTTCCAATTTTATGTTTTAAAACAGAAAACGCATGCATATTATAATATTCTAACTTAAAAGATATCTTAGTCGGACTATCAATCTCAAAATCTATAACAACTCTGATACTCTCTAAAAAACCTGAAACTTCGATCAGATTATTAATATGTACATAATATTATGCGCAATTAAACTAGCACACAGACAGACAAGCACTTCCTCGTCTATTATTCACGACGCTACACTACTGAGGAACTAGCAAACTAGATAAGTTTTAAAAGGACCAACTTAGATGAATCTTGACTGCATAATGACACAGATTAAAAGTTGTTGATTGTGAAAATTCAAAGAGTTTTGGCTTAGGACGACGCGGCTATTAATATAATCCAGTGTTACAAAGTTAAGTACAGTTCATAAATAAGGATTACGTGAATATAATCCGTTTTAAAGGGTTCGATACTTTCGATACTTTGAATACTTCGATCGACATGAATAAAGCGATTATTGAAATTTGGACACGTTTTGTGATTCTAATAGTGGTGTTTTGTGAGTGCGTGAGTTGAATTTATTGCAGCTAATTTGAGTTGCATTTGTTTTTTAAGGGTTGTGTGATTGAGTTTGTGAGTCACAACATAGGGTATATAATGAGTAACGTATGGTACAGTTATGTTTCTGATGTTTATTTGTATGTGTATGGATCTGTTTGCACGAGGTGCAGGTTCGATCCCCAACGCAGGCAAGTACCAATAAGACTTTTTAAAAAAGTTATAATTTCATTTTTGCGAACAAATATATAGCTTAGTTAATTCATTGTCATGATAGTTGAAAATAGTCTACTTATAGTTTATCCTTGGTAACCTAAAAAGGCAATAACATGCATTCACAAAAAAAACTTCAAAAAACTAAATTATCTAACCTAATTTATAAAAAAAAAACTCTTGACACATGTCAAACTTGCGCATACAACCTTCATACTTTAATCCTCATAATTGGGTCAGATAACTTTTTAATACGTGACACAAAGAGGGCATTACGCACACTTGTGTGAAGCCTATCCAAGGGGCATAATTAACAGGGCTGCCTCTATCAATAACAGATTAGCATGTAAAAGCGAATGGCCTAATGGTTTGTGTGTGCCAGTAATTGGCCTATAAATTCCACTGAACACGGCTACACAATAGTCCTTGTAAAATTAAAAACAATAGACGAATTTGATGTTGTTTGTCTGTTATAATAAAATAAATAAGGTGTTACATTAGGTGTTATTATTATGTAAGTAGTGTACAGAACATATTTTACACTTATGCAAAATAAATGAGTAGTCATTTGATAGTTGATTTTGTTTACTTTCGATTTTTGTAATAATGCCAAATTTCTTTCGTTGTTTTCAAAGAGTTCTTGCAAATGTATTATTCCTTAGCAATGTCATGTACGAATAGTTACAGTGAAGCCTAGCATTAAGACAGTTTAGCTTATATTTATTAGTGTTTAGAATTCTACTATTTCAGATAGGAGTCTTAAAATAATTAAATTATTTTCATTCACCGACCGAAATAAAACACAAACTTTCAGTAATCCATTTTCTATTCTGAAAAGCCACAAGGTTTAAACAATGGAAATATATTACGGTCGAAAATACTAACTAATTAGCAAGTACGGTAATAACACAGTAATTAACGTATTACGAAACTAGTAATTATGTTGTATCAGACATTTCCGCCTTTTGGCTAAGACTGGAAATGTTTTTCGTGAAAAAGTAAGTCTGTAATTAAAAGCGATAAATTCCATGTATTATCCTTAGTAAGTTTAGGAAAGCGAAAGTTCCTTTGTTTGTTATGCTTTTGTGGCAAATATATTTGATTATTTTAAAGAAAATGATTGATAGTGTTAGTCTGTTGTCTGTAACTGTACTTACCTGTTAAGATTAAATTATCCTCATCACATTTTGTTCTGGGTGGGGATCGAACCCACGACCTATCGACGATATCTGGTATAGCAGTCAGGGCCACTAACCACTAGACCAACAGATCAGACTATTATCTTATAAGTTGCTCTGTTCGTTCGATAAGTGGCTGAAACACTGATCCAATTTTAATGGCTTTTGGTATGAAAGAAGCTAAAAACCTATCAGTTATCTCAATATTTAGATACCTACATAAGCGGAGCTGCAAGTGAAAGTTAGTATTACTTACATAATTACAATAAGGTTTAAACGCTGAACAAGATGCCAAAACTCCGGGCACAGGTGCACTATACTGATTTATACCATGAAGGAACTAAATCATGCAGGTGGTATAATATACTTAGTCCATTAGAAACATACATTCACGATGAAATATAGAAGCAAGACTTGTCTTGTGGAAGCAAGACAACGATACACGGAATAGAGCGTCGTCTCGCCTCCACGATATCAACAATTCTAGTTTTAAATTTCATAGTGAAGGTGTAGTTTGTACTGCGCATGCGTCAAATATATTAGCCAGGTGTCTCAAAGGAGTTTGCAAGTCGACCTGCAGTTCGTGGAAGACAGTCAATGGACCAAATTGCGGGCTAATGGTAGTCGACCCACGTTCAAGACTAAGGAACTGATTTGTATCTTACTTGTTGACGGACTAGTACTAAATAACAATGTTTTGAATACTAAGTTTTAGTTAATTTAGGTACGTTATACTCAGTATGGAACCTCTTCTTGTTTTCGCTCTTTGTACCAAAGCGTTAAAATGGTTGCATTTTCCTTTTGGTACAGGCTTAAAGTTGTTTCAAAAGCATAGTTATTCTGCACTACAGTTACAGTAAATGGTAGCCAAAGGCAATAACCCATTCGTAAGTAGCAACTTTAAATAGCTGATATCAAATGATGATAACTGCACGGATAGCCAAGTGGTATTGACTACTACAATTGTCAATGTGCTCGACGTGTCCTGGATTTTATCCTTGCGTTGGACAAGAATTTGTGCAATCCATAAAAGCTTGTTCTGAGTCTTGGTGTCTCCATGCATGTGAATTGAAAGTCTGTGAAACCCGTGACATAAAGACTAAACTAGTTATTAAAAAAAATAACATTTTGTTGATACACTGTCAAATCTCTTATCACACGTTGTGATTGGTTGCAAGCCTTCCATACAACCAATCACAACTGTGATCAGCGTTTCAAAAGTTGAAAAATACTCTAAACATTACACCAATGTTTGAAGCTATAGATATAACCTGTTGCGTACATTCAAGAACCATACTCAAGTATCAGCGAATAAAACTTTTAGTCTTTAAAAATATATTCTAGTAGCTCTCTTATAAATATTTACAGAGTACATACTGCTTAGTTTACTCTCAGCTGGAGGCAGTTCAGACGTTTACGTACACGTGTGTGTGTGTGTGTGTGTGTGTGTGTGTGTGTGTGTGTGTGTGTGTAATCGTACTAATAATATAAATATTGTTTGTAGTAACTGTGTTTAGCATTAGGTAGGAATGTGTAAATTGTGACGCGGATTTTTGTACTTCGAGGATTAAATTAATAAAAGGGTTTTTTTTCGTGACGTGTGCTATATTTTTATCTAGTATTTTGGCAAGTGTTACTAATGCTGTCATATTTTATTAAACCTAACTTAAGGGTTTCACAAATAAATATCTAGGTAAACTTAACTTTAGTGTGTAAAACAATACCTTCCTTCAGACGCAGTCGGGTAAACATCAGCTTGCAAGTGAATGTATTCAACTATTTAGCTCTATATAAATAGATGTACTTTCCTATGACCCTTGTACCCACATTTCCCTAAAGACAGTCCTAAGTTATTACAGGGATGAGCTATCTCATTTTATAATTCAAGATTAAGAGCAATAAACTTTGTTCTTAAGACGCAGAACTTTAATATACTTTGGAAACCATATCACTTGGGAACACAGTTATTCTAACTTTCATTCGATTGTCAGAACTCTAAAGTTTTTGACCGCTTTAAAGACATTTATAATTAACTATTTAGTACTGAAATCTATTAATTACTAAGGCTTAAAGATCTTTGACCCATCTCGCATTTGACCTTGGTATACGCAGCTTAACCGCACGTATCGTTAAGCGCAGGTGTTACATGTTTCGGTTTGAGTTTTCAATTATAATATTGTATAAAATATTTCAAAGAGATATTTCACTTTAAATTTTGTGAAAAGCCTTTGTTTATTTGATACTCTATACCGATCGCGTCTCGTTACTATCTGATTAAAATTGTATGTTTAGTTAATATTTAAAATCTTGAAAAGGTACAAAAGGTTAACCTTTGTTTACACATTTTAGTTGATACAAAATACTTTTTAAAACAAAGTCTGCACTAAAATTCTTCAACTCATTATCTAGTATGCCATTTACTACGTATTTCTTACACTAATCTTATTCTTCATGGCCTTGCGGTTCTATGTGTGGATTTACATGCACGAGGTGCAGGTTCGGTCCCAAGCACAGGCAAGTAGCAATGTGAATTTTTCAAAGTTATATGTGCTTACTTAATTATTCACCGACAAACGGCGAAGAAAAACATTGTGAAGAAGTCTGTATCTTAAAATATTGGGATTTGAAATCGCCAATCCACAATGAGCTAGCGTGGTGATCAATGCTAAAAACCTGCCCTATGTAGGAAGAGGCTAATGCCCAGCAGTGGATTAATAGGCTGGTTTATTATTATTATATTACAAACGAATTCTTGGTAACTAACTCAATTAAGGAATTATTCTAAGACAAATTCTAGATAGTAGTTCCCTAACATAAAGTAAAGTGTATTGTTACCTAGGAACAATGGAGAATACTACAATTTCATACAAAATTAGTTTAATATAATGCCTATTATGTTTGAAGTACCTTAATGCGTCACACGATACACTTGAAATGTAATACGGTTCGCGAAATTAGTGTTGTCTTGTTACAAGGTGAGATAAGCTGAACAATGGCATTGTAACTATTTTGTTTGGCTTGACTTCCAATAGGTAAAGCTTAAGTTCGGTGATATTGTTGGTGATTTTAGATATAAGTTGTCTTCAACTGTGATTGGATTTAGATAACGTATTGTATGCTATTATGGGTCTTATGCGGTAGAATATAAGTGTCATAATTAATAGGTTAAATAATCCCGCAAATCAACTGTAAAGCTGCGAAAAACAGTTTTAATAAAAACCAAAGAAAATAAAAGCAAAAAATGCGACCAAATACATCCTTACACGGCGATAACACGGCAAATAATTTAACCAAGGGCATAAATAAAGAGAAAAAGAAATTATGAACCGACAAAATTCGAAGAAAATAAAAACAAATACGGGGTTCCTTGGTCGGCCATTTAATTTCATGAAAGCAGACGCGTATTCTAATAAGCTGGAAACATTACTCGGTTTTATTGCGCATTTTCACTTAACTTCCAGTCGGTATTTCTCTTTGGTAGTCATTTCGAGCTATAGTCTGGCCAACGTGAATTATTTAGAATACGCCTTCGAAAGATACGGCATTAAACATTCATTCGCGCAGACCTAACGCTTTTGACTCGCTACACGAGCTAGCATTGTGCGGCCGAACACGTCAACGAGTTCTCGAGAACCGAATCGATACAATACCGACGTTTGATTGAATTTAAATAAATAAACCCTTGTTTCTTTGTTATTGTAGTAGATACGTGGTTGATGCTGACTGATGATATGTAGTTTTTAAATATACTCACGGGATTATATGAAAATTTTATGGAATAGTGTCTAAAAATAATACAATTCTTAATTTTACATTTTCAGTCAATATCAGCCAAAAAAAAACGAACAAATTAAATTCTAGCTTGCATTAAAGATGTTCTTCAATAACATTATTTTTATAAGTAATTTACAGTTTTGACAATTTATTTTGACAAAGCTAATAGCTGTGTAATCGTTTGATCAGTAGCTCATGAGCTTACAAATGGTTCAACTCAATAATAATATAATACTTAGAGTGAGCAATAATACGTCAAATAGTCAACATTATTTCACAGAGATGCTACAGTATTACACTACATATTCTATTCGTACACAACATCCATTGTCTTAATACAAGTATCTTTCCAATAAATGTCCTCTAGTCCAAATTGAATTCTAGACTTGCCTAACATTACATCCAATTTGTAAACTGTTCCCAGGCCTTCTATTGTCCCGTATTACACAAATATGTCGGGGCCTTATTTAACTTTATATTGGAGATTAACTTCAGTCATTATCCCCTAGATAATTTTAAGGGACTCTGAACCTTTATAATTAAATTAACTTCATTGGACGGTAGCTCGCGTTAAATAAAAGTAGATTAGTAATTAATTGTCGTTTAATAGACATTGAGCGTGTAAGAGAATTTCGTAAAAAGACTTCTTAAAATTTATTTTTAAAGAGCTGTTCTTAATATAAATATTTTCGGCCAGTTTTTCTTTCCAATTTGTTACTGTTATTTCTTTTGTATTGTATCAAAGGCACGTTGTTTGGATGAATAAAACGATCAAAGATTTATAGTAGGTAAAAATGCATTTATCGGTCGAATTGGCAGGGAAAGTCACCCTGTTCGACCTTTGTCAGGGGACAAAGGTTAAGTGACAGGCCGATACAATGAATACCGATACATTATGTAACTAAACGATTATCGAAAAGTTTGTACCTAGTGAATGCTAGCACGAGTAGATGTTTTGATGTTAAACCTTTTGTAGGTATATATGAAACTTGTATACTTAGCAAGTGAGAAAAATTGTGTTGGGAAAATCACGTAGAATTATAACTTCTAATAGAAATAACGTCATATTAACCTGAATTGCTAATTTTTTTTTCTAACCAGTTGTGTCCCACTACTGAGCAAAGGCCTCCCCCAAATCTTTCCACGTTTTTCTGTTCTGCGCCAATTGCTCATTAACAAAGCTCAATACAAATATGACGTATGTAAACGTCTTTTGTTTTCCAATTTAAAAATAAAAACCGCATATTCATTTTTTTTTAATATAGAACAAGCCCATAACATTTTTCGTGTCGTCAAGCGGGTTTTTATACCTACTTTTTATGTAACCCTGGTACATGTAACTGGCACGGTCTGCCAGTTATGACAGCGACTTGGCAACAGACCTGCGTTGTGTGGCATGAATTGAATGTGCTGTCGTTACCGTTATGCGATGCCCATGCAAGAATTCCATGTTGGATTTTATGGCTTTTGTAAATATGTGGCTGGTGATCACGTTTTACACCCTCGAAGCTGACTAATGTAAAGCTAACCCTGAATGTTGATACAGGTTACCTATGAGACTGTTGCTAACTTGCAAATAACCCTAAATGATAATTGGGATAAGGGCACAGAAATGATGATGTTGTAAACTAGCCTTATCAGTTAGCAAAAAAATACTTATGACAATAAATACACATTAAATTTCACTTATTAACTCCTAACTGTGATAAAACAACAGCTGGAGATTCAAGAAATATTGACGATTATTCGATTAGAAGTCTGTTTTTTCCAAGGTTAACTTAGAAAGTAGTAAAGTTCTTACAGTAACGAAACATTTACACGAAAATTAACTGAACTTCGTACCGATACACCTGCTAAAACGAATTCTTATGAATCCTTATTCCGTTTGGCTTGAAATCGAAAGCGCGGGCGTTACCCGGACGAGAATCGAGATTATCCATTTCCTCTCGATAAGTGAGAAGTTTTCCTCTACAAGATTAAATATTGCATCCCCTCGGCGCCCCGCGGCGTGACTAATGTACTGTCAATGTTAGACGTGTATGTAAAAAGTAAGAAGTACGAATGGCTCTGTTTTTAAATAAGTACGCTTGTACGGCGGTACGGAGAAACCAATTTGGTATGTTAGTGCTGATTTATTGATGTTTCGATTTCTTGTTTGTAGTTTAAACTGGATTAGATACTTATTTTGTTTCTTACTTTGTTTTTTGAAGTCTAAGTTTTTTTTGGCTCTGTCATTTGCACAAAGTTAGGTAAAAATAGGTTAGTTAGTTAGGTTTGAATGATTTACGACTTAAAAGATGAAGAATGAAATGATGTTTATTTCAAAACTACGCAAATGACAAACGATTTTTTTCTGAAATTTAACATCAAAACTTATAAAAGTATTTAAATGACTGAAAATAGAGTTCAATTTACCTTGTACTCCTCCGTAGGATCAATTTTCACTGCAGGAGCAACGTTCCTGGGCGGATTCCGCTCCATTACTCGCGCCAATGTGTCGACATCTTGCCGATTTTACACCACAATATTAAATTATTTTTACATTTCAAATCTATTCGGTTTTAGAATTCTACTCGTAAGTGAAGAAACGTGCATCAAGTTTCATGCATGCTTAGGCGCGTATTTAAGGGTGTGTATGTAAAGGGATTATTGTGATGTAAGGAAATGTGTGGAAAAGTTGTGACGTCGGATTATGTATAAAAGAGATTACAAGTTTTTCTAAAAGTATTTTATTTTTAGCAATTGGTGTTATTGACAGTCTTGAATATTTTTTTTAACAATACGACAGAGCGCAAAATTATACGCCAGTACATAAAATTACACTACTAAAGAGCTAAAAATATTTAACAGTAAATAAAGAAATGAACTCAGTTTTAAAAACCCCAGACCAGACAAGAAAATAAACATAACCAAAGTCCTCATACATATTGTTATCCAAGGAAGCAACAAAATTCATAAGACAGGTCCCGACTTGCCTAGTGCCATTTGTTAGCAAAATGCCAGGCTCCGATATATGGCTTGCCATACACGGCATTATACGTATAGCTTGGCTACCACGAGGACTGCTGGCAACAAGCCATATGGCTGTTACACCATGCTGCAGGCAATAAACCGCTCCCAACTTTGGATTAAGAAAGATTAATTGTCGCATGTGAGGAATTTAACTTTAAAGAGGTTAAGATTTAGGTATATTTTTGTTTGTGATTAGGTTGTTGGTTAATTTAATTATTCTTACTTATGAGCTTATTAAAAAGAAGTGCTAGAGTTATTTCGTCTACTATTGGGTACAGGCCTTCTCCTCTCTTATACAGTTACAAAGTTGTAGGAAATAATATCAGCGTTAAGTAAGTCTTTTAAAACATAATCCAATACTAAAAATGAAAAAGCATTTTAAACAGCAAACATTAAATTTTACCGTCCATTTTCGGCAAAACATTCTCACAAAAACATTACACATTACAAACGTTTGAATACAGAAAAATGTTTTAAACATACTTCGCTACAAAGCCTCTCTAAGACTGGCACAAAACGAGGAGAAAAAACTAAAAATATATGCACTTCTGTACCATTGGATTCCACGTAACTTCTGCCTTGCCTTAATCCAAATTGTTGGCTCTTTCGAAATAGTTGTTCGAGCAAATCTTTATTGCACTCGCTTAATTTTGCGAAAGTATGCCCGTAGTGCGCTAAATTAATTTATTATGCTGCACTCAGTAAACGATCCTACGTTTTTGGAGCTTTTTGTATCATCAAAGTTCAAAGAGAATTCTGCGCATATTTTTGTTTGTTATTGAATTAAGTGTTCGAGTCTTTGTGAAGTTTCTTCGTGTTGGTATTGGATGTAGATTGTCTCTGAAAATTCGTCTGTTGAATTGGTGAGTTGAGCATGAATTGATATGATCTTTTTGAAATCTAGATTTCGTTTTAGAACTGGGACGAAAACTAATAAATTTTTACGTTCCAAATTTCTAGAAAATGTCAGCTTCAGGTATATTTTTTTAAATCGAGACAGTTTGGATTTGGAGCATTATAATAACGATTTATACTAGCATGTCTTCCAAAATTTTCTACCTGTTGTGGGAACATCAATATGCATACAATAAAATGGCTGTGAATCTATAATTAGCTATTATTTTTTGAATTACTACAATGTAACGGATACTTTAAAAACTACCGGACACATAAATGAAACATAGTAATTAAATACACTTAGTACATGATTAATGATACAATTACATAAATTATTACGATTTACCAATATCCTCGCGTCATGGTTAACACTCGACCTCATTGTGTGCCCATAAATAATGTCTATTAATCAGATAAGTGCTGATAGTGGAAATATGCTACTTAATTATAATTAGTGTTGATAAGTATTCGAAATATACCTTGTATGAAATAAATGTGAGATGCAAGGAATTGCGAACAGAAACCGTGAAAAGAGGAAAGAGAGGTCTTTGCGGTCCAGTGGGACCTGTCAAACTTTAAATAAATATTTCTAGTCTCTTATAATACGTAAATAGTTAAAGTACGTAGGAAAAACGTTCCATAGAAGAAAATACAAACAAACACCAGTTAATCTGTATAACAGTCAACATAACAAAACACTACAAATAAACAATTGCTTACTATTTCCGAACAAATGTAAAATAGTCTTTATTGCTTAGCATTTAGGGTTCAAACGCCTTTAATATGCAAAGTCAAGGAGGCAGAAACGAAGTGCCATAGTCGTGTATACCATATTTGAAGACAAACACCCCAAGTGCATTTGCCACTTCGAATATAGAACTGTGACGTTCGATATTCCACGCGTCGCCATCTTTGACTATGAAATATTCACACACACATACACATGTATACCTAGTATGTTCATACATATGTACCTAAAACTTGTACATATTGGTTTTTCGTGTACCCGACGTATTGGGAATACAAGAAAAAAATGTGTGACATTTAAACTTGGACGTCTGAAGGATATTGATGTAGGTTCTCTACTGTTTGACATCCCAAGGTATTATATGCCTTATTATTTAAGTGTATACACTTACGCGTGATAGAAATACGGTAAAGTTGTCTAGTGAAAAGTATCGCTTCAATAGTCTATTAACAAAGAGCCTAAAAAACATTAGTCCTATTAAGAACCACATGTAAATTGCCAAAGCTAACCAAACAGTTGATCACATTATTTAGAGCAAAAATCTAGATAAAGATCTGATTTAGAGTAAAAACACAAGGAAAACAAACGTAGTTGAACCAACTACAAAATACAAGGAGCTCTGGACATCCGCAAGTAACGCTAAAAGAAGTTTTTACACGAGAACGCCACTTACAAATGAGTGCAGTATTTTCTTTGCCGAGACCCACCGCTATGCAGACCTAGGTACGTCCGCACGTAGCTACACTTTCGTTGTTTTCCATACATGACTACACGAGTATTGTGTATCCATGACAGATTTATTTCTAACACCCAATTGTTTCGGATACGGGCGGAGTGCTCACAAAGCGGATCATTCGGAAACTGATACGTGTCGTGAACGCATGATCACCGCTGCACTACAGATACTACAATACCGCCGGTGTACGCTCTGACGCGGACGGAGCTGTCGTAAGACCTAACACATCTGACACAGCCCAGATATTGACACACAGACATTCATTCAATAAGGCCGAGCACAATGCACTAGGTTTATCCAATACGACAGATAATCTTGAATGAAATTGCATGGGAGTAATCTTGTATGGACTAGAAACATCTTCGTTTGAAATTCTGAATGGATTTGACGCGAGTGTTTGTTCCCGTTTCCTTTGGTTTGTTTTTAAATTGAAAGTGGAGCGGTGCGATATTAGCTTACTACTAGCAGTTTAATTAAATTGTTGCATTTTCTCGGTTTATCTTTTTAGTGAGCTGGGAAAGTGTAGCTAAGTGATTATGCTCTGGGGATTGCGGGTTTATCCCGCTGGGGTCAAATATTTGAGGTTTATTTTTAGAAACTTCTTGATAATTACTTCTGTTTTGCATAAAAAGGACAGGAAATCGTTATGGTTGGAAAATATCAAAATTATGTAAGTCCTTGTAAAATGTTGAGTGTTTGTTGAGCGTGAATGTATTACAGTAATTACTTGTGTGACAGTACCAGTTGCCAGTTAAGCGTGGCTGGGTGCCAGTAACGAGCTCGCTGACAGCTTATCTCGCTGACATTATATCTTGGCTCTGGTGCCACAAGTAGGCCTTCCTTTGTTTACGGTTTATTTATTTTTGGGACGGTTACTAAGCGTTAAAACGTCCCAGAAACATTTTTACCAAAATTAGGCTAAATTTCATCAAGTTCCAGACGAGATGTTGAGAAATTAAAAAGGTTATTTAAACAGAAGCAAAAAAAAATAGTATTTTTACAAGAAAATTACTACGATTTAAAATGACGTATAAATACTAATTAGTTTATTAAATTTTAAGAACTAACATACTAACTACATTTAAACTACAAAATCGTCTTACATCCCAAATAGAAGCAAAAGGCGAACAAAAAATAGATCAAGCTGCCCTAGATAGGGGCACGTATGTCGGTCCCGACTTCAAGGATCTGGTAAATTATTCAGTCACAAGTAAGTGTAGCAAAAACAGAGACGAAGTGACTCGACTCGAGGCGTTCATTACGGCCGCTGTAACTGACACGCCCTTGTGTGTCAAGAGTCTGAATTTTGAAAGCACTAGTACTTACTTGCAACATTGCGAAGTTTTTTGGAAATTGGTGGTTGGAGACTGGATACTGATGTTGTGGAATGTGAATTTTTGATTGATGCATCTGTTTGTACTTTTATTTTTTATTTGATGGAATATACATGGAATATTTTTCCTGGCAGGTCTTTGGAATATCAATCACATCAAAATATGAGTTATAAAATATTATGTTCTACGAAACTCATATTTTGAGAAATAATTCATCAGGACTTCGGAGAAACAGTCAGAAAATACTCAATAATATAACGTATATTTTACGAATTCTACAGAAATGGAAATTTTATCGGCCAGTCGTTTCCAACTGCTGAAAACTTAACTACTAAAATGTAACTCGCAGAAAACATTTAACCGAATAATAGCCATCAAAAGGCACTAAGTTTAGACCTCACCTGTTGCACGATTGACCAAAGGATTCGGTTGTAGAGGTGCTTAAAACAATCGAATTTAATCCCGTATCGTTTTAGAGAAATCTTGAACATATTATTATAATGTTGCCTTATTCTACCTTTTGTCATACTGGTTGAACTTTGATGGATATTTTCTCTTAAATAAAAGATAATCTTAAGATTTTTTTGACTTTTATAGTTGAACTGTGTAAAGTCGCGAACGGGTGTCTGCGACTTTAGCCAGTGTTTCGACTATCCCCTTAATCTTAGGTTTTTGGCGTTCTACACACAACATAAAGAACGATCCAAACGGGTGTTATCTCAAAATCTTTTGTTCTTGTCACGGACACCCGCATACATATTCCGACTCCCCGCCATCCCTATTTCCATATCCCTCAAATATATCATTGCGTTTGGAATATTTTATGCTGTCGGTATCTAACCGGCGTTTTGTGGTAATGTCTTCGTTTGATCTATAGCAGTCAAGAACACTCGTGGTCTAAATATCTTGCCATTATGTACATTGTGGCCACATTAAGATGTAACGTCGCAGAAGGGAGCCTCTTAGCGTTTTTTCCCTGCGTAATCACGACCCAGATTGCTCTGTCGCGAAACATAATGCCGCATCGGGCAGGAATTTCGTTGAAATTATAGACGATCATTTATTTCTTCAGTCGAAATATCGAATATGGGCCCGACTTCCTTTTACTAAAAGTCTGATAAAATTACTGGGCAAATGGCGCCTCGTTTGTGCCTAATTTGTACATTTGTTTGTGCAATCTTTTTTTCGACGAAATACAATTTGGCGGAAAAAAATAATTGAAACAACCATTTTGTCGGCGCGGGAAATTAGCACCGAGATTGTTCTTTGTTCAATTTAATTGGATCAGATTATAGACAATGTGATGCTTGCCGCTCATGTACGTAACAAGCGGATGACAGCAGAAATTAATAAAAAGCTCAATAAAGTAGGGGAGTGAAATGGGAAGAATTCTATATGAATCACAAATGGTTATTCTAGTGTCGTTCAAAAGCTCGCACAGAAAAATCTCCTTCCGTGGCTACTTCGTTAAATAATGTATGGAACTGTAGAGGTGCGCGAATTGCGGGTACCGACTCGAACAAAACGCGCCAGAGCCGCTTGAATTTGCAATTTCAAGGCGTTTCGTTCTCTCACAATTTGCTTATGCCGAGCCCCACGTTGGGCGCCATTCCATGTAATTCGGTCCGCAGCCGCACTAAAGTTAAGTAATCGCACACCGTCGCGCTGCTCCGCCGCCCGCTTCCAGGATCTCCTTATTTTTTTGGCATCGTTTCAAATTAAAAGCGATAAGAGTAAGCCTGCTCCTTTAACAGACCCCCACTGGCACGTCGAAACAAAGCCGCCTACTTACAGCATACACAATTTATCACCCTTTGTTGGAAAAGCGTCAGAACTGTCGGCTGTAACTATAGAATAAAATTACGACTAATGACGTTTGCCGCTTTCCCTCTCGTTATATTGTTCCAATATCATTTTGAAACACTTCAACAAAATTCCAACTCATAATTTGACACAGGATTAAAAATGATATTAATATTGAACTATTTACATGAAACGTTAGGAGCTAAACTGGAATTTATTCTCAACGGAGTCGACCTCGGCTTTCATTTTGTCTTCTATAATGAACAAGTGCTGACCATCGCCAGCTGTGCAAAATTTAATTTTAATACGGGACTGGCCACTATCTCTGCGACGTCGCAAACAAAACAGGGCCTGGCTCGCGTAGATTAGACCTCGCTAGCAACATGTGTTTGTTCACGGCTAACGTTTTTGACGCCATTATACTTGTTACGACGCATTAATCTTAATTGTATGCATTAGTTACTTCAAATTCTCCAGTCAAAGATAAAATACGGTCGTAAGCTGAGCCATTACTAA
This sequence comes from Chrysodeixis includens, assembly GCA_941860345.1. Taxonomy (NCBI): domain Eukaryota; kingdom Metazoa; phylum Arthropoda; class Insecta; order Lepidoptera; family Noctuidae; genus Chrysodeixis; species Chrysodeixis includens. The sequence continues at coordinate 4,524,124 of OW796104.1, read as the reverse complement.
CGAATTATAATGGAACATCCAACATTCTTCGGCATGTACAATTGGAGCAAAATTCGCTGCAATTTCATGAATTGTCGTCGGCAGTTATTATTCGGCGTGTAAGCGGGAATTTGTCTCTCTAGGACATAGCTGGTTTTGTCCTAGAGTTTCCCGTAAATCCGAATGGTTCGCTGGCTCCTTTGAAAAGTCGCGGTTGGTTTTACGCTTTTGGCGGTATTGTTAGTGGCGTTTTGACTTTGAATTTTAACCATCCTCGTTCAGAAATTGCGCCGAGATGAATAATGTTTTGCTAGTGCAGTTTGCGCTTGAGTGGTAATTGCGCATTTTGGTTTAAGTTAGTTTAATTTACAGTTACCGAAAGTAACTGTCTTCACCAGATCTTGGGATCGAATAAATTAAATGTAGTTGCATTTCAGTCTAAAAAGCGTCATAAGTAGTTATTTGGTGTACAATTTATACTTTCCACAAAACGCGAAGTAAGCCAGATCTACTCAGATGTCATTGACACAAAATCCTAACGAAATTCATCATTGAGACTTGACTAAGACTACAAAAAAGATCTGAGGGATCCAACCCCGTTTTTGCCGAGCGCCGATCTTGAGTGGAAATAACTCAGTACAGACAGCATTCGACGTGCTTAATCTCTCAAATCCTTTCGAGATCTTCCCCACTGCGCGCCTGAGAACATTTGAAAGCATAGCAAACGATTTTGAAACCGAAAATATCAAGACTCTACTTCAATGTCTTTGTTTTATATGTCTTTATAACTTTGAGTAGTAATGTTATTGAATTAATGGAATTAAATTAAGTAATCGCTTTTCAGAAGTTTTTCTATTAAGTGCTTTTTTATTCAAGTATGTACGAGTACATTATACGATATTCTTAAAGCAATATGAATGTATGCTAAGACGATACACGAGTGAACGAGATACGAAGCAAATGTATCAGCTGTTATCCCACTAGCAAGGCGCGCTTGAAGGAATCGTGTTACAGTGCTCGAGGCCGGGCTAACGACCTGTGACTCTGATATTAAACTCCACAATTTATTTCTATACGTGTCCTCAAGTTGCCTTCATATTGGTACTTACAACCGTCTGCTCCCCTTATTTACAGAGCTTCACTCAAATAAGTAATACTTTCGAGACATTCCATATTCATCCATCGACAGTCAACTAGGTACCATCTTGAATTATTTTGCTAATTGGGTCCACTTTTATTTGGCATTACCAAGTCTGATTGTACCGTCTTCGTTCTAAGGACGGCCTCGTCGTCTGTAGCAAATTGAACTTAATCAAAAAGTCGATTCGGGAATTCAGACTTGTCTCTAAAGATAGTATAATTGCAGTTGTCTGAGAATTTTATCTTGTCTCCCCATCGGTATTGGCGTATTCTTTGTAAGGTCGTTAATAAAAGGAGGTCATTCCAATTGTATGAAATTGTGTTTGTATGGATTGGATATTGTAAGGGATTACATTGACAAAAGTTGCCGGTAATTTTAACTGGAGATAATTTGAAATGACAAGCTGTTATTGTTAAAGGTAAATTTCCGTAGGTTGAAGTATTGGTAGTAAAAAATAATGAATGAAACTTATACTTCACAACAATTATATAATTAGGCGTTTATTAACTTTGTTCCAAATGTTTTGTTGCCATAAATAATACTCATGATCGTATTAAACTGATAAATGAAGAACGAAATCAATTTCCAATTTGAATGATTCGTAATTATTATTTAATTTTGATTTATAAATAACGACCCTATTGGTATTTATATATAAATCAAAATTAAATTATTGATGCATGCAGCATTAAACTGTTGAAACGTGTATGCAAAGAATATTTTAAAATATACATTTAACGTGGAAAGATTGGCGAGGAATAGACTAGGAATAAATTATAAAAGATAATTAGGAGTCTGCTTAATTATAATGTGTTAACGATTTATTTACGCGTATTTATCGAGCTAGCACGACTAGTTTTGGACTCAACCGGAGCTATTACTTATTAAAATAAAAGAAGTGTTTTTACTTCGATTGTATTTCTAAAAAGTAATTGATTTGATTGTAAGTTTTCAATTTAGACTTACAACATATTTTATTATACCTAAGTAACAATTTTAACTATTAATACCAAACACTTGTACAAAGCTTGTACATGTTACTATTTTTTCTATTTCATTAAGATATACCACAAACATAGTCTCTGCCCATCTAGTGTCATATTGTCATAAGTTACATCTGTCCTTATTGTCTGCAACGAATATGGAAAATTCTATTGAAAACGTTTCCATTGTGAAGTGTAGTTTTATTAAAATTCTTTTTCAATATAAATAAAGTGGAATCGATATACTTAATGTAAAGTATAATGTATTATTTATATTGAACTTGCCTTGAACGTGACTGTAATCGATTAACTTTCAATAGAAGAGCCTATTTTGTATGATATCTTTGAAATTACTTTTGTGACTGTCTAATAGTTATTATTTGTTATTCATGAAATGTTGTTATATGAGTACAGAGGTACAAACAAGTCTGGGTCTTTAATACTGTGTGTATTTAGAATATTTACTTTGAAATTAATAAAATTTTAATAGTCAGAATTTTTTACTAAAGCCACTGTATATTATTATACTTATGCTAACAAAAAAATAAAGTACATTTGATTGAACATAGGCAACTTGCCGTTAATTGAAAAACATTTTATCATTTTTATTAAAAAAGAATACGTATTTTAAAAATACTTTTTGTTAGAATTTAATGTTGAAGTTAAAATTGACATTTTAACTTGAAATATTTAATTGTACATTCATGTATTTTAGTTTCGTATTTGAAATACAGCGATAGTTCAAATTCTGTTTTTCAATTAAATACAATTAGCAGAAGCAGACACGAGTAAATTGCATAAAATCCTCTCCAAATATCTGCCTGGCTCAGTACATAAAGTAAATTAACTGTCCACAGCGACTGTTTAAAGAGGCCAACGTAAAAAGGTTTCAGACGAAAGTAAATAATGTCCCTGTAATTCACGAACAATAAAATTAACTTCTCGGATCATTTCGCTTTTATTTTTATGCTTTTTAATGAATGACGTGTACTTGATTTGAATTTAAATTACTCTCTAAACTCTGGCCGAAGTTATGGCCTTTTAGATAAAAGAATCGCGAATACTGAACTGATAAGTCAAAGTCACGTGGATCGTCAAAAACCAGTAATTTCTACACATTTGGCAGCGTTAGAGCTTGTCAATAAAAAGAGTAAGAACTGGAGTTATTTATTTGCACAGAACATGAGTATAAAAGATGACAGAAAAATATGCCTATATTCAAATCGCTAACATTAAAAAAGTCAAGAAGTCACTGACATAAAACAATTGACACACGAGATTTATATTTAAAAAAGGAACATTATAAAATACGTAGCTATATCCATTGAACGTGATTCGCTGGAGTTTTTGAGTTCTGACATTGTCAGGTGGATATTCAATTTGGTTAGGCCGCTATCAGAGCGACCGATCTCTTATTTCCGTTTCATTATAATTCAATTACTGAAAAGGACGACGAATAATTTATATATTGTGAAATTATGTAGTCATGTGATGTGGACTGAGTTTGTTGGTGCCGTGTGTTTGGATTATTCACACGATGTAATTTGATCAAACAATTATATTAGGCACGAAGGCTATTGAAAATAATAACCCTTCTTCTGTCGCAGTCGTCTGTATCAAAAATATTCGTATTAAAGTGTCATATTTTTTATGATAATAAATAGGTCGTTTTACTGTATACCAGGATGCCTATCAACACCACCTAAGGCAAAACTGCGGCCGCTGTGAAAGCAAGGTGATGCGCTACATGCTATACATGATATTTCTCTCTTCCACAATCAAACAATGTTCTAATTAAAAAAAACTTTGAATAAATAAATATTCTACGACTTTCACACAACGCTATCCAATCTCAAACTAAGCTGAGCCTGTATTATGAGAACCTAATAGACAACTGATAAACATACTTATATACTTCTAAATACATACATAAGTACTATAGATAAATTACACCAAAACACTGGACAAATGATTGTGCTCATCACACAAACATTTGATCTGTGTGGGGATCGAACCCAGGACCTCCGGTGTAGCAGTCAGGACCGCTAGCCACTAGAACAACAGGCCCTTCAATTTAATGATTTAGTCGCGAATTATTTCTCAATACTTGCCTTTTTGCCGAGTGGTAAGCATCATTGGTCTGTATATTATGTATATTGTATAGTGTATGTCCTGACCCACAATATGAGCTTCATTAAATTAGTTTGACTCATTGCACGTGTCACATGCACGACATAGTTACTGCTAATATGTTTGGTAGGATATATACGAGAATTCAGGGAATATGTTAATCATTGATTCCGATGAATCTATAGAAACATGGCTGGTATAGGATTTCAAATGCTTTTTGAGTAGTTTTTAACTTGGGTGAATATCAAACGTTCCCATTGTAGATACATTATTATTACTAGCTTGAGATATCCCACTGCTGGGCGAAGGCCTCCCTACTTTTCTTCCACTTGTCTTTCTCAAGAGCCACAGATTGTAGATACATACATTATTTTTTTTTACAAAATGAATTTAGTTTCCTCAATATTTCTCTTCATGCATTAAACTTATAACAAACTTAATGTGTGAAAAAATAAAACAGATTACCAGTACTAAATCTCCATCCCTATCTTACACAATCATTAACATATTTTGTATCTCGTTCCTTCAAGGACGCTTGAAACATAGGGTTCAAATTATATTGGTCGCCAAAAAACGGTTGCATTTTTATGATTGTACCAATTGAATACAATGCGTTATGATTATTGTGGCCACTTAGTATTGATACTGCGTCAATGACCGGACATGAACTTGAATGGGTATCAACAATGGTGCATCAATAACGGTTCAGTCCATAAGTGAAAAATAATAATTCAATAATACAATAGTTAAAGAACAGTTTTCCACTAACCTAAGGCCTGTATAGGTAACTGTTATAACTCGATAAATATCATCCCTATCAGGAACATCGTCGACAAATAAATGTGAAGTAAACGTGAAAATAAGTATGGGAATTTTAAACTGACAATATTTTCTATAGAAGTTTCTTAAAATTGACACTTCGGTGTAAATTTTTTTTAGACAGCGTTAATGATAAAATTTTTATTGTTGAATGTAAATCTTTGCTTCAAGATTAAAATACCTAAATTGTACGTTACCTTTTAGAACTAATTTCAATCTTAATTTTGAGTGCCTAAAATTCGTCGTAACTAATTTTAACACACAGGAAAAGCCTGAATTCCACAGAATCTATAAATCCGTTATCTAGCTGGCTACATACTAGCATGGAATCCACTCTCCGCCTGAAATGACCGGCGGTGACTGTCAATTTCGTGACGTCAATCCAGCTTTAGTTAGGTAAAAGCAAACTTCTCACACGAACTCTAGTGGGGGGGCGGGGGGGGGGGGGTAAGCTATGTGAGCTTAGGCATTTAGACAGAGTGGACCTGCACTTATGCGGGATTTTTTAAATGCGTTGTATTACTAAACTGTGGATCAAATAGTGATAATTAGCAAAAAGATTCTGTGGTCGAAATTTTAGGAAAATTTGATTTTATACCGATTTTGTCTTCAGTCTCATTTTAAAGTACAAACTGATGAATTAGTACCTTACATATTCATAGTAGAAAGTCCTTAAAAGTTAGGTTGCGTTTTAGTACTCCGCAAAACAGACAGTCTTTTTACGATCTAACACTATACAATAAACGTACCTAGAGATTATAGTAAACGCTAGCATACTTAAAAACTGATCTAGATACGTTTACAAAGTCTTCAATTCTTTATGTGCCAAATATCCAATCAATACCAAATCCCTTTCTTTCACACATGCCTAATCATTAGTCACTGCTTTACATGGCACACATGTACAAGTAGATATATAAATATATGTTATATCGCTAGCTCTCGAACAGGCTGTATATGCTGTGGAAGTGTAGCAAGCAAGTGTAATTAATTACCATTGGTTCAACAGACGGGTGTCACTTGCGAGACTTCTCGATTATAAACGGTTCGCTTCAATTTATAAACATGTATATATAGGTACAGATACTGTATGATGAGGCTAAAGGCAGCCTTTGGTGAAGGAAAATGTTGGCAGAGAAGATTTGAAAAGTATTGATGAGAATGGGTTGTGTAAACAAATTATGAAATTTAAAAGCTTAATATAGGTTAAGTATGATTTTATGGTCGAAATTAAGCTCATAAATATACATTCAAATGTTAACAGTAATCTACTAACTCCACTCAACTCTATTACCTACTAATTTAAAACGAAACAAACTTCTATTTTAATGATGAAAGTAAGAGGACATTTGCGTGGTCGGCTTACAAAACAACACAAAGTAATCTCAGGCCCGCACCCTCCTATATATCACCCACTTGTGACATTTGTAGCTAATATTTCAACAGAGACGATGTTGGCGAAATAGTGTAATTAGGCACGACCAAACAAACCCGCCCTGAGCCCCCAACGACCTCCACCGCCATAGAGATCAACTTACAATGGCCACAACTCCATAATTGGTCAGATTAGAATGATTTAAAGGAACTTTCGCGCACTTTTGATTCCGTTTAAATTGTAACAACATCCCTAAATGTTCCTCTAATTTTTTTCTCTACCTTAATATGCGAGGCGCGTTTCGCTTTCCTCTTAAAATGTATATTTATGTGGCTACATTTACTTGGAGCACTTAGGAAAATTTTACCTTCCTTGTGAACTCAGCAAGGCGTGAGAGTATGTAAACTGTACTTACCAGCCGAAATTAAGACTTGAAATGTACCTGCAAACATGAATATGAGACGGTGATACAAACGCTTATGTATTAAAGTGCTTCAACATCTTAATGTGCCTTCTAGGGCTCTAGGTTTACTTGATTCGATTTGCTTACGTCACTGAGAATATTATACACGCATTGTTGTTGAGTCGACGTAGTGAGCTAATGGATTATGTCAAGTAGATGGAAAGAAAATGCTGGCAGTCATAAATGTTCCAGTATATTTTGTTGCGAATAAATTTCTCCTTTGTGCACATGGATTATTTTTTTTAAAAGTAGTTTTGTTGATTAAGGGTTTTTGGTGATAAACTCGTAACTGACATTTTTCGGAAAAGGTAAACCATAAAAATTAACTATACGGCTTTTAAATGAAGACTTATTACAGCCAGTCCAAGCCAATGGACTTGGAAGCGGGCTTAAAACAAACAAAAGCATTTACCTCCGAACTCAACCGAAAATTGCTCCACTTAAAAATCCGCAATTCATAAATGCACATCTCAAAAGGAAGCAAAGAAGTAACAATAGCCTTTTAAACAATAAACAATGAGGTTTTATTCCGGCGTAACAATAAAAACGCACCTCGTCTTTTCTTTTTTCTTTTAAAAATTCAAGCATTAATCTGTACGTAGTCTGACCCTTTGCAGTGAAAAGATCGTAATGGTTGCATCGTTAATGACTCCTGAAGGCGAATTAGATTTAATTTTTGATTCTGTTTGTTCAGCTAGTTGTAAAATATTCAAGTGTTGTAACTGGCGCTGTATAAGTTATCGTGGGTTTATGCTTGAAGAACCGCTTGTTTTCGAGTGAAGGCAATTTGTAAATGAACTATGGTTAGTATGTACATCGTGTGTTTCTATGAAATGTTTGCTTGTTCGGTTTATGTTTATGCGGATAAGATTGTGTGATGGTCAGTGCTGTGTTCTAGTTGTTGGATGTTGTTTAATATTGCATATAGATATTAAAGTTATTGTTTCCGCAAGAGATTTTGCGAGTATGATGGTTAAGGGATATGCACTTAATATCCCTCACGTGTTTCTTTTTAAATACACATACGTATTTTTTTCTAAGTAGCCTGTATAAGATCCCACTGCTGGGTAAAGACCCCTTTCTCCTTCCAAACCTATTGCGTATTAGAAAACGTTACTACTTATAAGCATACATCTAAATACACGTTTTCTATTTTTTGTGTATATCAAGCGCAACAAGCAATACCTCTAATAACATCGTAAAAACCTTATAAAAACATTGTAAGTCTGCATAATAGTCCCACTCGTCAACAAACAACACAAATACACAAATTATCTCCATTACGCTGTCATACTGCAGTTCGTATCAACCTATTACGTAGTACTATTTGCTAGCAATTGCAACGCTTTGATTAAGTATTAAACACAGCTTTTCATTAATCGCCTTGTGCCCACTTAGTGCTCACGGGTGACTATTCTAGTGTCTGTTAAGTGCAGTGGAAACGAGCGTTTTTTGTTTGTAAGAATTGTTAAGTATGGGCTTATAAGATTAACAAGTGTATTGGTATTTGAAGCAACATTTTAAATATCGTTTTCTCAGTATTCGTTTCTTGCTGGCGTATGTTTTTCGTCACAGTGTTGGTAAGGATGGCTCTTTTGTATATTTTGGTATATTATTTGATTGGTCTTTTATTTTTTGATTACAATAATATACATTCATTATTAAGACAGTGTATCAATGAATTTTTCATAAAAACAATAGTTTAAAAAATGAGCCATGATCAGGAAATGTTTCCTCTTTTATTTCAACAATCTTTTAACGTCCACAAAAATTACTATTAGATAAAATTACTTGTCTAACGTTTGTAGTTTCGTTTCTCGCCCTAATCAGTATCACTCGATAATTCACAACAGTAAATCGAATGAATTTAAAATATCGAGTGTTTTCGAGAATCGTTCCCTTTCTTACGGTGAACTGTTTTTCATTATCTAAACACGCGATGCGAGTAGGCAATTTCCTTTAATTCGTTTTATCCATCATTGATTCACTGGCAGACGTTTGACGGCTGGAGAAATTACTTTGCCTTCCTTTATAGTGCATAATTAACTTTGTTATTATAATGTTTTTTTTTTGTATTTATATGGAAATAGACGGACTGTGATGGGTAGTTACTTACCTTACTACTACGTGATCACTATCACTACATAATAGAAAACAAAGTCACTGTTGTCTGTCTGTTTGACCGCTTAAATCGTTAAACCTTTAAACCGCAACGCATTTTGAAGCGATTTTTTTTATAGATAGAGTAATTCAAGAGGAAGGTTTATATGTATAATACACCAATATTTTACCCGTGCGAAGTTGTGGCGGGTTGCTAGTATTTGATAATATTATAGTTTAATGCGTTTATAATTTATTTAAAAATTAAAATGTTATATAATTTTAATAAACATTTTAATTTATATGATGTGATAGAAGTAAAATTGAGTAATAATATTGGAGCGCATAATGATTAAATATTGATGTTTGATAACTGAGTTAAAATAGCGAGTAATGATTTAATAAATTAAATTGTATAAATTGCTTGACCTAATTTGATAATTGAATTGCTGGAATAAACACATTCAGTGAGCTTTATACATTCGAAATAAACATACACTAAATAATAACTAATGAACACATGCGACTTCGTCTGCGTTGTCGTCTGTTCTCACAAGAAAAAGAGACTATATCGTTTCAAGCTAATTGCAAACATTATGATAAAACCAAATTTGCAGTTCAACCATCATCAAAATAATCCTAACAGAATTATTTATTTTCTTAAATATAAAGTAGTTTAAATATTACGCACCTTAATACACGTACGTCTTAAATGAAAATAAGGTAACAACACCTATTGTACGCCCATATTCATTGTTAGAACCCAACATTAATCGGCGTAAATGCCGGATATACCGAAAATTATAACGCTTACCTTCCGTAGTTTGCCTATACGGTATATATGCAAGATTCATTGTGTTAAGTCGAATAAGATTTATACGAAGGTACGGTAAAAGGGTTCGAAGGATAATTTTCTTGGAATATATTTGAAGAACGATTTTTCGAACACTGTTTATATTTCATATACTTAATTCTTTAAGTTTTGGATGACGTGAAATACGTGTCTAACTAGTTTTATAAATCTATGTGACTAATTATATATATAACTGCAAAAACAATACCCCCCTTTGACGCAGTCAGTTAAAAATGAGCCTGTGTATCTAGGGTGTCAGGCTCACTCCATACCTATTTTCATCAAAAATTATCCAGTCGTTTGAGCGTAAAACAGTAACAAACGTCCATCCATCTATACTATCAATTTATAATATTAGTAGGATTCCATTATCTTTTCCAATACATAACCGAATAAAACGGTTTTTCTCTTGCTGTACGTAAATAGCATACATTTATTATTAGTTAAGATGAAAAGTTATGTAACACTATAGTCCTCTCTCGCCTTATTAAACATTCATTCAGATCGCCGTCCACAGCCTCTCTCCCATCTTCAAACTGGGTATTTCTTATGATTTTACTAGTCTATGATAACTCTAGTTTAAACTTAATGAAATAAATGATATAATAAAACCTTTTTTTTTGGTTTTCTATTCTTTTAAATATTGAATTCTTAAGACATTATAAAATTTCGCAAAAAACATTTCAATTATTTTTTATAAGTTTTTACATTCGATTGTTATTATAAAGGACTGTGCCTCAATAAAAATATATCTAATATTATCACACGGAAAAATAAACCTTATAATAATATATCGATATTCAAATATAAAACACCCTAGCCCTATAAAAACAAAGATGGCGTTCAACAAACAGCGCTTACAATACAATAAAGTTCACCAAAAGCCAATATCTTCGTCCTATTTGCAGCTCTATTCATCGGCCATCGGGCCTGCAATAGAGGCCTAGATCCCCAATAGGAATTGCAATTAGGCCTCAATTTACGCATAGTTTGGACTGGAATTTCATTCCCCATTCGTCCCACCTCGGTCTTCGCTAGCCAAGAATTCCTTTACTTTCCTTGGTTTACCGATGTTAGGTAGTGGTTATCGTTTCGTGCCTCGTACTGCAGTGGTAGTATCGCTACCTATGGAGATTGCCATGGAACTTGGTGAAGGAGATGGAAGGGTACTTAGGATATGCACGTGTTATTAGGAGATGGCGATCAACATTAGCAATAAAAAAATCATTAGAACTAAGCTACATAATATAGCCAACTCTAACCTATTGTTTTCTTTAATGCGTCGTTTTTTATATTATTATGTAGAATCTAAAAAAAATATTTATTGTTAATTTTCCACGTTGTGTTACACGATAAAAAACCGACGAAAAACAGCGAATAAGTCAATTTGGTATCACTATTTCGAGTAGGATACTACGACAATGTCAGGGCATTTCCCTCTTGTCTATGTTCCATTCCTATGCAGATTGTGTTGTGTGAGGCTGATAGTCTCTTGTTTTGCGTAGTTTCAACCGCTTAGTTGACATTTGTTTATGCTCACTGATTTATCGATACATGCTTGCGCATGCTATCAAACGATTATTTAGTTTGTTGCTTTAGTATTTCAAACCAAATTTTGATTAATCTTATCCCTCGATTAAACAACGTTATTACATTTAGAATGCGTCATGAAAAAAGTTATTACAACCCGTGAACGTACAGAAAATACAATTGAGGTTCGCGGAATTTTTAACATTTTGAATATTTTTACTGTGTATATTTATATTTAACGTTTCCTCTTAAAAAGGAAGCCGTTACATTTTTAATTTCATAAAAATGTAGGCTTAAATAACTCTCAAAAATGGGAAACGGAATTCAGTATTCATGTCCTCTAAAATAGGTTAAATCGACACGTAAAATTCTGGTTTTAATCGGTGTGAAAAAGTTGGTACAGAAACTTCACATTCATGTTGGATAAAACAAAAAAAACGCTCCATTATTTATACACGGGAAAGTAAGAAACAAAACGGTAACCGCTTTCCTATACATTATACAAGTAGGCTTGAAAAACTTTCGGTGTCTGATAGAACACATAAATTTTAATAAAGAAGTTCGTATCTTGTTTGCGTCATGTCCCACGCTCGGTGTTTATGTAAAAGTTGTTACACACCGCAATACAAGCGGGCAATAAATGTCTCGGCGAAGTAATAACTTGATTTTTGTATTTCGGGCAGTGGGCCGTAAGTTCTGCTAAGTTTTGGCACGCGCCAGATACCGGAGTCACTCGTGAGCTCAGCGCTTATGATTCATCAACAATGGTCGGCGGCGTGGTATATCGATATCCTCTATTTAATGAAGGCCGAGAGAGTTTTTCTCGAAATTGAATGGTCCCGCGACAATCAGAGTTCCGTCCGCAGATCATATTTCAGCGAACGAGATAAACTCGGACAAAAGAAAGGAATCCCCGTTTACCCAATTGGGTAATGGGCCAGCTCTGTCGTTATCTCTTCCCATTATTTCTGTTTGAAGGAGGCTGTGGTGTTCTACTTAATACTAAGGGTGAAATCTTTACAAAGATCTTTGATAAAGTTCCCCGGTACTTGATCTTGTTGTGAGGAGTAATGCTTGGATAAATTGCTTTTGCGGTGGCTCAATAGGTTTATGTTACATGCAGGCAGGCTACCTTGTAAAAGAGAAATATATTAAAAAGAAAAAGGCTTTAAGTTTTACCAGCTATTTCGAAAATGTGCGGTAAAATATTTTGCCCCTTCACTGTCTTACATTGTTTGCTCGAAATAACAAAGCGTTGTGTACTTAATAATTAATTATAATGACCTGTTTCTAAGTATTGATCAAACGAATAATTAACTTTGACTAATTACTAATTCAAGTGTTAAGTGAATTATAGAATTTCGGATTTCGCAACACGAAAATTAGATAGACACGGTTAGGCTTGACTTAATTTGATCAACGAAATCCGTGTAAGTAGTTTAGAGTTGCCCCTTTATTTGTCGAACTCCAACTACCTAAATCAATAAAAGTGGGAAATATATCATGATACAACAACTAAGAAAATGTAGTTCGGTTAATAGAAGGTATATCATAAGTTCGCACTATTTATCGCGGTGCGAACTTAAATCATCTATTAATGAACTCGACTACTTCAGTCAAAGTTAGACCAAACTCGCACGTATCGGAGAAACTTAGTACCGACTATCATGATTATAAACGTAATTTAGGGCCGCGGTGGGGACTTAGAAATATAAGTCGGATTACATCAGATCTGCCGGTTGAAGACGAAAAGCCGCTGTCAAAGGGAGCCAAAGTTCTCAAACTCGGTCTTGATAACCGATGGCGTTTGGCGAGACGCGCGTTTTGATGTTAATGACTTTTTGGAACATTTGCCAGATGTTGGACTGTTAATATTGGAGTCCGAAGCTCTTCGGAACGTTTCGGTTGGTCGTTGCTTATTAAATTTTTATGAGGGTGTAAATAGACAAATTAGAAACACTGTTTGAGGTAAATTTTGCTATCGCAAAATATATGTATGCCTATTCCTTAAAATATTTCTTCCAAACCTTATTTTTACATTTCCTAAAATAAACAAAATTTCCAACATCTATGTTGTATAAGTTTTAATCTTATTTAGAACCGCAACAAAAATAATACCTACCTATTTCGGACGCTACAAAAGTACCGCAAAATATTCGCTATTTTAAAAGAAAAGCTGAAAACACTTGTTTGCTTTTAGAACACTTTAAACTGGTGAACATCCTTGAAAGTTTTTCAGTCCCATATTTCCTGGGTCGCTGGTATTTTAAAATGTCCAGTGCCCAACTTTCCTCTTATTTTCGCCGTGCATTCAACCATAATTCACTCCTATTTAGCGCGCGGTAACTCGACGACGTTTTTATAAACTGCAGTTAAAACACGCTCGTGATTTACCTTTATGGGTAATTTTAAAAATGGGGATAACTATAGTAGATATTTTTGATTATTGGTAGATGAGAAGATTATTGTTTTAAGACTTGGGTGCAATAAAACAGATACCGTAGCGTATTTGGCATTTTTGTTTTATGTGTAGGCGAATGTTGCTGTCTTCTTATCAATTACATATTTATACAAGTGTATAATGGAAAAGATAAACTAGTTTATTACAAACGAATATTTTTGATTATTCAGCCCTAACAATGCAGTACACTTTCCATTCCAACTTTCGTTTCAAATCGAAAGAGGTCAAGCCCAAGACACTGTATCCCATTCATATCAAACGCTAAGTTCTCGTGAAAACATACTCCTTTGCAATTGACGAAAGCCACATTACTTTTTAATTTGAACCGTTGCCGGGCACTCGCAAAAGAGCGACTTTATTACACTCCGAGGTATCTCGCTTTTGACCCGAACGCCCTTTGTGCGAGCTATTTTTTATTCATTCCAACGGATTCATACGGGAGTTAGAGCCCTCAGCCAGCTCCCCTTTTCGATGTTATATGTTTTGAATCGTTTTAAGCCTAGAAAAATTGAATTCACGCTTTATATGTATGTAATTGCGTTAGAGAGCGTGCGCTACGCCACTGTTGTTCATGTCAAAAGTTTTTGCTGTTAAAACTACGTTTCCACAATGGCTCCTCGTAACGAAATTTTTGTTATCGCGTTAGACGACAGTTTTAGTTTCAAGAGTATCAAAACCAAGTAGTAACACGAAAAATATATAGTTTTTCTTTTGTTATAACTGTTAATATTGCATAAAGTTTGCATAGAGACTTCCTTAAAATCAAATTAAGCAATGCATTTTGGGTTGAGTAACGGCATCAAAACTTGCATTATCTCCAGATGGCCCAAACGAACACATTCCGAAATCCGAAGCCATGGGTCTATTTGATGCCAGTTTTCAGATAGTAGATATAACCCTATATAGCCTAAATATACCGCTGAGAGTCAGTGCTGACCTAGAAGCTTTCAAACAATACAAGTAATGTATAACTCACTCGCATTGTTAGGCCCGATTGACATGGTAATTACATACTTGCTTTTTGCGTTTTTGCGTACGAACAATTGTATAAAATTAGGTAATTTTTATTTGAATATTGTTTCTATACGCTTTTTATGTTTTATTTTATACTGGTTGTTCCCGCGATTTTGTCCGCGTCGGGAGAGCCCGACTAGTTTCGTACCCAACGTGAGTCCACAGACAAACTGTTTAGTACAGTTTTGTGGACCTATATATTAAACTAAGGTTAAGCACTATTCTGTAATAATAATAAAATAATAAATAATGATCTATCCAAACCAGTTTGACTCGCGACCCCGCTGCTTCGTCAGCTCATGATTAAAGACTCCGGTTATACATAAAAACCTAATACGCATATAATTATTGTACTGTGGTTCTACTTTTTCTTATGATTCTTATTCTTTTGTTACAGGTAAGTTACGCATGAAGGAGTCAGAGAATGAAATTCAACTGAATTTTCAAAGTACCAAGCATTTACTACGCTAAACAAAGCAAGTCCTTACCGTAGCTATTATCTTTAATATGCATGCAAAACTTTTTGTCTGTCTGTTTCTTGCGAACTTTCGAGACTACTTTTTATTGATATAAATAATAATATAGTGTTACGACTTTGTCTGGTATAAAAACAAAAAACAAATTGTTTGCAGTTGTTAAAAATAACTAGTTTATCAATAGGAAGATGTGGTTTGGTCAAATACTTTTACCTTATTTAATATCAATTTTATAGAGACTATGTGGAGTCATTTAGAAAACAGTTACATTGATACCGAAATACACATTTATAACTTAATGTTAGTAAAACTAAGAAAACGTGGATGTATCAACATGTGCGAGTTCAAATAATAAATAGCTAGGTATGGGGTGCATTTTTTAATTGTATTATATAAAACAGCTGCTACAGCGTGCAACCAAAATTATTTATTATACTTATTTCTTGATGTAAAAGGACGCGTATTTCTTTTAAGATATACGCCTGTCTCTTTAAATTTTCAGCTTGAAATTTTCCTCTAACTTCTTAAATTCTGCCCACAAAGGCGTATCAAGATTTTTAAATTCCTTGTATAAAATACAATGCAAATTCATCCGTATATAAGTGAGTATTTCTAAAGAAATTCGGAAAGTTTAGAAATCAATTTATGGGTAGCTTGGAAAGTTTCAAAAGGCCTTAAGTAGAAAAACCTATGTTCGTGTGGATATAATAGCTTCTTCTTAATCGAAATCGATATTTAAAACTTAAGCTAATGGAAATTAAAAAAAATGTTATTATTAGAACAATCATTTTCATCAAACGCCACTTTCCCATGAAAATGTCAAATCACAAGACGGAAATCTTATTCAAATCGTAAATTTATTTCCTAAAATAATATCAAGGTTCAAGTATCAACAGTTTCTAAGCAAGTTATACGAACTTAAGATATCCTGTTATGCCTATAGTATGACCGATATTACATAATGTATGAGAAGTAGCCCACACTTAGCGTGCTCGTCGGCCATAAAGTCATAACATGGAATACATTGACACAGTAATTGGATAATCGCGAATAGATCGTTCAATGAATATGTAATGGGCTTACTTAATTCATTTGCATTTGAAGTTTCGATACGTTGTTGTTTTTAAATTAAGACGTTTAGCTTTTGTTTATTGTGATCTTATTTTTAGCACATAACTTTAAGTGCAAAACACATTGTTAACCATGATAAAAGAGAGTTCTTTCTTAAAAAGACATCTTAATTTATATTTAGATTTATTCTGACATTTAATGAATACTGAAATCAAGTTACGGATACCAATGTTAGACTACTCCAAGTTGCGCATTTTCATGATTTTATGTTTTTCATGGATACATAAAAAAACTTACCCCAACAATAAAATATAGTATTTTTATTACAAGAAGTCAGTTATTAAATATCATATACTAACGAAAGAATATCACACAATCTAATTTCTTCTGAGAACTATTCACTCAACAATTTATACAAAAATAAAAACAAAATAAACAAGCCATGTTTATGTCAAGCGAGTTTCACATGTGACATTGTGAGTTATTGGCTGCCAAACAACTATGCTATATGGATACGGAGGATACAGGGAAAAGGCTGGCTTCTATTTAAAGTTTGCGCGATTTGCATTTATGTAGAATTTTGGGGTAATTTTGAATTTCGGTTTTGATTGTCTTTTGTAGATAAGAGTATCAGTATGAATATATTGGAATATATGATCCTAGAATATGCGATTTTTGGCCACTATTGTATGAAAACGGGTTTCTCTCGCGGTATTTCCCACTGCCTTAATTATCAAGTGGCACCTTGGAAAATACTAGCCTGTAATTTATATAAAAGGCCTATTCCCTGATAAAGAATGAAATACGTAAACAATTATTCGATGAAAATTACACTATTTTCCATACTATAAAATACCAAAACCTTTCTAATATCAAATTAAAATATTTCATAACAACTGTCATCCCATTCACCTTAAAAAATCAATAAACTTTAACCATACCTTTACTAGAACTAGACTAACGTTTAGAAAGTAGCGCAAGTTCCATACATTACAGAATACCCCGGCGATATGTTAATTAGGTTAATCTATTTAGTTGCATGCTAATTAATTCATGCATTTGTGTCAGTTAGTGCAGAAAACTGTAATTACTTGGTTCGTGTTTTGTAGTACTAATTATGGTTAGTATGCACTTGTGTATAGACTGGCTGACTAACTTCTTGGATGGTAATTTTAAAGCCTCTTTTTTTGTAATTACATATATTTTGTATTTGTACGATACAATACCAAGTTTAGTAGCAATCACAGAAGTTGTGATTATTTTGAGTCAAAAACCTTTACGCGTGATTTGCAAATAACCTACGAATATTTTAGCATACATAAGTTTAGAAAAAGATTCAATAGTAGCGATGAACAAATTCATTTTTATTTAAAAGTAATTAATAGTTAGTCTTATTAACAGTCAAAGTAAAAACTGTAAAGTACTTTTATTAAAGCATAATAAAATTGTTAATTCAATTGCTTAATCGGGGTTCAGAGATGTAATTAATGATTCAAGAAACTACTGCCAATATAATATAAATGAAATGTACTTATTATTAACGCTAAGAACTCACGGAGCGATTTCTTACCGCGCCCGCAGCGGTTGCGGAACCGCGAATTTATTTCCAAACTCACGAGACCGCTTATTCGCGCGGTCCCGCAGCCGCTGCGGGCGCGATCATCGCCCGCCACGTTTGCGGGCGACTATCGCAACCGCAGCGGCAGACGCAAGACCGGCCTCTGCGCCACTGCGATCGCCCGCCAATCGACCGCAGAGCGCGCGGGCGCAAACCGCAGAGCTTGCGGGCGACCGCGGCCCGCGCGATTCTACAAGTTGGCCGCCGGTGCCGCGGGAGCCGCAAACAATCGCACAGTCTGCGGGCGTAAACCGCGTCGTGAGTTGTGCTTTTGTTTTTTACATGTAAATCTGCATTCTACAGAGTCTGCGGGCCCGCCACCGTGGCGGGCGCGGGAAAAAATCGCTCCGTGAGTTCTTAGCGTAAGTAAACATTTTTAGATATGACCCGACAAAGTAAACTAGAAAGAAAATAAACTTAATTCTACATCACATAATATCAATATAAAACTTAACTATTAGTAATCAAATTCATAATTTCGACAACATTAACGATTATTAATATAACATCAAAATATCTTAATTAAAACCTTAACCATTCTAATAAACCCTCACTCAAAACAAACAAGGAACTAGTAAACTTGCAAGAAAATCAGTTCCAAAGCAAATTATTCTGAATGGAAATGCTATCAATCTGGTTACAATGCAAGAAAGTCGGTTCGCTGCACGCGGGTCAGTGGCCACCGGCTTTAATTTTCCGCATCTCCGGCTACAACGCAAGTCACAGTCAGTTATGCCATAATGTCACTTATGCCTTGTCGGTTAGCAGTGGTGGCTTGACTTGGTTGACGAGCTTTAGTTGGTTTTTGGAATTTGTGTTTGTTATTTTTAGATGTAAGGTACCGTCTTAAATAATTATTTCAATAGAATTAAAGTTACACATGTCTTGAATGTTATTTTATCAAAAGTAATACACCGAAAGATTTTTTTGGGTTGGTTTTGTTAGGTTTTGCAAAAATCTAATGCAAAGTTAAAAAAAATAAAGTTATTAGAATCACATTCAAGGAAAATAAAACCCATCTACGGTTTTAAAAAATAACTTTTCATACAACCGCAAAAAACACGACTTAATTAAAAATATTTCCCCTTTGAATATTACCCCAAATGTAAACCATTACAATCCAGGTCAATTCGGCACATGCTGCGAATACCCGACATTCACGAGAAAAACGTTTCAGTGTACAAAATGCCTAATAAATAATCCACGGGCCATTCACCCAATTTTTTGGAGCTCGTTAACTTTAAGTAAAATGTTATGAATAACAAATTCTTAAGCGCAAGCTGTATATCGGCCGATTTTTTATAACAAAACAACATAATATATTATGACCAACAAAAAATATACTAAGTCTAAAATTTTAGGTTGGAGTATAGAAGGAAAAATAGTGTTAGTAATTATGTCTCTTATCCTGAAAGCCACACATTTTTGCAAGTCGCATGGAGTAAGAATTATTCCTAAGTTTCATTTAACATGATTATGCTGAAAATAGTATGCACTTTACGAGATCTTAAAGCAGGAAAAAATATCGGGACGGCTGTCATTGTGTAATCGAGACATTTTCTACTTGCACTATAATACCTCATTTTGCTTAAAGAATGTGAAATCTCACGTTTCAAACATCCTCCCGAGTTACCCCATTCGTGATTCGCCACTCTCGTAACATAATTCATGTTGACCATAAATATCGATACCGGCCTAGTAATAATATCGATATTAACATCGCATTACACCGATACATTAACCGATGTCTATAATCGTAAACTAAGGTGTAAAATCGGCCATAAAATGTTAGGTTTATCTGTGGAGAAATAGTTTCTGAGATGTTTAGTAAGTTTATGAGTCAAATGTTTAGACTGGAGTCTTGACCAATGGGGATGGAATTTAAAGATGTAATAATGTTATTAATGTTTGTTGTAACGTGCTACTGTGCTTTGTAATAGTAATGTCTTATTAGAAATATCTTTCCCCAATGGCACGTTTGATGAAATTTTATATGCTGGGGTAAGTTTTATTTCACCAATTGTCATGATGTCAGAATGACTATATTACAGTTTTTAATTTTAAATGAAACGCGAAGAATTATTAAGAATGAACTACTAGTACCTAATATGTTTAGCTAGACTTTAACAAGTTGTGGCGTGTAAAAGTCTGCAGTAAATTTCGTAAGAGAAACTGATAAATTTCCATTGTTATATCGGCCAAACTAATCACATTACAAAACAGTTTTCTGAAATTGAAATTACATGTTCATTTTCATAGGTAATTTACAAAATTAAGACTAATGATTGTTTCCTAATTCTGTTATTACCCCGATAACATCTCTTTCAATTACCGAAAACATAAATTATTATATTTCAATTCATTCCCAAAATTAATATCGTTTGCATTTACTCTGGGAACATTTTCGGCATTATTTATTTAGTGGTAGAGTGGGATAGATGTATTATATTGTTATGTGTGTGAGGGGGACGGCTTGAAGAATTTCTAATGAATGTAACATGAGTGCGAGTCGGGTGAAGGGTCAACGACCTTTCTTTGGGGTGTATCCCCTTGGACTAGGCCGGGGCCCGGCGGGCGGTATATTTTGATGCATTTTCTAATTGAAACGTTCATTTGGATATGTTTCCAATATAAACACGGCTTTCATAGTAAAATTCCCCTTCTTAAGTGGTCGCGTCGTCTCCTAAGGATGGTAAATATTTTGATAGTTATTTTGTACAAGTCTTTGAAGGTTAGAATGTTTGGGATTATTCGCACTCGTAATACTCTACTTCCTAATGGTTCTCTTTGATCACATTTGTGCGTTGTGTGCATAAAGTTTGTTATAAATTGGAATATCTTTGAAGCCCTCTTTGAAATTCAGAGTTATACTGCTTGAGATATTTCCTGTTATATTTATTAATGAAATTGATTCTCGTAAAAGGCTTTGTTATAAACTAATGGATATCTTAAAATGTAGTGTAGTGTCTCAATAATATATTACAAAAAAAAGCAACTGGTGCATGTAGTCCTTTAGGTGCAATCAACTTCAATATTTTAAGTAATACAAAAAGTTTTATAACACCACAAAATTAGAAAGAAATATTGCACAAATATTCGTATCAATTTCCTACTAACCCTAGCACGCAACGTTTCAAACTATATTTTTACTGTACGAGTATCCACGAGTTACACTCGCAAACAAACTTGTTTATCCAATTGGTTCGATGCAGGCCCTTTTGCGGGGCCTGGGCCAGGCCAAACCGAGTCCCATTGGGGCGTGAAACGTGGACGCGGGCAGGCCGCATGCGGGCCTAGGACTGCAGTTTTATTTCTTTTTTTATTTAAATACTGGCTGGATATCCGTTTTTGGTATTTAAGGCGGAATGTTTGTTGATTTTTATATTGTTGGTAAAAGGTATATAATTAGAAAAAGGAATGATATTAGTATGCTTTTTATGAGTTGAACTGGATGCAATACATAGCATGCGAAATTAACTTATAATGTTTAATTTTGTTACCTAGAGCCTACCTTAAGAGTTAAAGAAAAGACTTAAAAGTAGAAAACAATAACAGGCCTTATGTTTTGTCTACAAGTTATGAAAGCGTAACACCACATCTTTTGTTTTTTTTACAAGTTATGAAAACCCAGCGTTGTTAGGAGCTTCATCCTGACGGTACACTATCGCTAACTCTATTTTCAAAGTCAGTTATTAACTATTCAGTTCTATTCACGCATAAACTCTGTACGTAACAATAAACCTGATAACATTGTAACAACAAGAGTTAAATTGTATAAAAATTCCAATTTTTAAAGTTAGCATTCGATTTTTTTGTTTTTCATCCCAAGAGAGATTGTTTATACCGGCCAGTCTGCACAACTGAGGCTGTTACATTGCAGTGACATAGTTATGTTTATACAACTTTAAAATGTATTAGAATGACTTTCCGTTTTTACGTGGTTTTGACTTATCAGTTCAATATATTTGAGCGATTTGATAATTGTTAGCGCTAGGACAAATTTGACTTGTTGACAGGCCTTAGTGTGTATAGTAATACAAAAAGCTGGTGCCTGCGATTTTGTCCGCGCAAATGTTGATTATAGCTGCAAAAACTTTACCGTCGGTAGCCGATTAAAAAAAACCTATAGTTTAAACCTATTAATCCAGGGCGTCAGCAGCATTTCTCTCTTGATCTCCGTTTAAGCGTGAAAAAATAATAAAAACATCCAATCATCCATCCATACTTATAAACTATCGCGATTATAATTTGAATAGGATTGTAAGATAGTTCACAGAATGTAGGCAGTCAGCACTTGGCATATAAAACCTATTATATTACTAACACAATTAAAATATATCACACAAACGTTCCATTCGTCCCCATTTCAATGTTATCTCGTACTTATTTATTGTGTAACAGTATCCTAGCTTACAGGATTTACAGTTGTGGGCGTTAGTGGGCCAAACATAGAATAGATGGCTCGTGAAACTAGGCCAGCGAATATTTTTAGGTGGCAACACTCGTGCTAGTACTGGCAACCCACATAACGTAGGCGGTAAACAACCTCATTATAGGACCCTCTAGATACCGCGATGTATTATTGTTTATGGTTGTGACATTTGTGACAGCTATAAGAATTATCTATGGTAGTAATTTCTATACCGAATGTCAGAAAACGAAACAAAGCTTAGTGAATTTCGACAATTTCCACTTCAATGGATATAACATAATATTGAATAAAAATAGATCTAAGTAATTTGATTTTAAGTTTTGTTATAATGGAAATCTATTAATTTCATTTATATGTTTTTTCAATACTCAATTGTCCAATAAACTTGTTTACCTAGTATTTTTTTAAGAGCAAAAAATCCATCAACTAATCCGGGACAGCCAGTAATTGAATAAAACTAACCTACTTCCATAGTTAGACGACAAAACTTAAATATCACTTGATGAAATTCTGACCTAATTCGGTCATATTCACGAAAAGGCCTCTGAAATCCAAAAATGTAGTGAAATAACGCGAAAGGAACATCAAACTAGCTATATTATGTTATAGTATGTTGTATTATATTAGGGGCGCTACACAGGAACCGCCAACTAATTTTGTTAGATCAATTGCTAAAGTTTGGGCCGTTTACACAACATGTCGGCGTTTGGGCGTTTGGGCGTTGTGCGTGGATGCGTGTCGATATTTTTACGCGTTAGTGTGTTATTGGCTACACAAAGAGAAGTGCGATTTTGTAGAGAACCTGAAATGTTCTAAGTTTTATAAAGAATAAAGTTGATTTCAGCATTAAATTGGTTGATAGTGCGTGAAACTTGTCTGTCCATTTTGGTACAAAGTCTATAATCACATTTCACAATCCTAGGATGCTAGAATCCTAGGATGTATAGTGTAGAAAATATTATTATACAAGTATAAAATATTAAAATGTGGATGATTCAAACGAAACTCTACAATAATGTTATTATGCCCGATAAACCATACTTTACTCTGGATACAGGAATTAACGCACGTGATTCACAAAGCACTTTATTGTTCTAAGTTCGCAAAATAGCCCGCTAGATGTCATTATGTCACCGCGCGCGGATTCCGGCAATAACTCAACACACACCGCCGTTCCCTTCGCCAAACATTTATTATGATTAACGCGGTTAAAGCAAGGAGTTCTGATTAAGATTTGTTCTTCGTAATTAAGTTAAACTAAGTTTGCGAGTAAAAATGGCGTTGTTTTGACTAGAACTAATTAAATGTTTGGTTAACCCTGACCTGAAGGCTTTTTGTTCTTTTGTTTTACTTTGTATAACTTGCTACTTACGATTTGCGTTCTGTTATTTATTAAGTTATATAAAGTTGGTAATTACCACGTACGAGTAATTCATTTTCGTATACAATAAAGACTGGTTTTTAACTAGATTTAAAACTATATTGTTAAACAAATACAAAAAATATTTATCCTGTAAAAGGTGAATAATTTATTTTTAATTTCTACGCTTTTATTAACGAATCTACGTTGATAATTACTTTTCTATCACTAATTAACACGAAAACACAATCACAAAAACCCATTCGGAATCTCGCGACAAGCACGCACCGCCGCCAAGTTGGCCGCTCTCCACACCCGTGTGTATCGTTATAACACCTCCGATCATGTTTTGTAAACAAAGTTGAAAGAGCTACATATTAAATGGCGCACACTAAAAGCGTAGCCGTGTTCTGCAAATTGAATCAATTTGCAAATAATCCAGCGATATTGTTGGCGCCTATTGGCTTCACTCCTGTGAACTGTTATGTACCGGCCGGTAATTGATGCCGCACTGAGCGTTTTCTTCATTTCCATTGAGTGCGAATCGGTGATCATTGAGCTGATTTATTGTTCATCACAATGAAATATTCTATCGCTCTGAAAGTGATTCGATGTCGTTCGATCGTAAAAATCCAGGAATAATCGCTGAATTGGAGCTGAAGTTATAAATAACTCGGCTCGACGTGGTGGCGTTCGATTTCGAATCAAACCCAAATAATTTTGCCTAGATGTCATTTATATTGAATTTGGTCGCAATGTGGAATCGGTTTCATGAGATGAATACATTTTTTATTTGGCTCTCTCCGTTTGTGATTTATTTTGCGCCGTATTTATTGGTTATAAGATTAGATTACTTATTAATAAAGGAATTTAGAAGACTCGTTACTATTGTTTACATCTTTATATAATTATCAATTAACTAGTATTTCAAAACATTTCTCGTTTAAGAATCCTAAAAAACGTTATCGAGCCTTTTGCCAAAAATATCTCAATTTACAAAAAAATAACAGCTACGAAAAGAATTTATTAAAAAAATGATGATTCAAAAGGTCGGATCCGCTAGATATTATAATAAAACGCCGCTAAAACGCTAAGTTTGTGAAATTCACATGACAAAAGAGCTGTCAGTCAAACTGTTTTCGGAGTTATTTGCTGAGCCATTGTGTACGTAAGTGTTCAGTTTGCGTATGTGATCGTTAAGGCTTTACGATCGTAAACTCTTTGTTGAAGCTTATAGCTGTATGAGATACGAATCGAAAAACTTCAAGGAAAAGTGTAAGCCTTTGTGCATTAATATAAACCATAATACATTGAAAAATGACTAAGCTTGCGGATTGGCAGAGTACTTTCATCCAGTAATAAATTTTCTGCATAAAACAAAATTCCGTGAGAACGTGAAAAGTGAAAAATATAAACAGCGATGTTCATTCCGTGTGTTACGACTGTCACAACACCAAGACGTGTTCAAGGGAAAATCTTTATAAAAATGACAATCTGTTGGAAGCCGGCGAGCGCTCCGCATACAAAACTGAGAAAATCGCTATCGGAAAATACCGAAATATGATAGAAATGCAGCAACAATGCAGGTTGTCACTATTCCCAAAGTCTCCCTCGCTGGCCAAAGCCGATTATAATCGCGATAAAAACGGAGAGCGCCCCCTCGGACCACCCCGGCCTTATCCGATCTCCTGTCAAAAGTCTTTCCAATTTATGTATTGCAGCCGACACCCTGCGGTATTATTTATAGCTACAAACTTTTCTTTTTACTGGCTCGAATCAAGATGTATGGTTTTTGATTCGATGCGCTATCGTTACGGAATAACGATGGCGATTTAAATTTTCCCAGCGATGCGGCGATGGCACAAAGAGCGCACGCAAATGGCATTCGTATTTGATAACCGGACTCGGTAAGCTTTTAGTGTTAACTCGCCATCGCAAACAAAAATGCGACCATGTCATTTAGGTCCGACAGGTCGCAATCAAAAAAACAATTTAGTTTTACGTTGACACTAAAACCGGGTGGCATAAATGAATGGCACTTGTTTTTATGTGTGATGCAAAACGATACACGAATAGTGATGTAGAAAATGCGTGAGCGTTCCAAAAGTAAATGTAGTAGTGGGTAGTTTTTAAAAACTAGCACAATAAAACGAAATTATAAAATTATTTAATTTTATTAAATGACAATTACCTACATGCTTCTTGCAATAAACAGCCTTCATATCTACGTCTATCAAAACAGTGCTGAGGGGACATTGTTGAATTGTCAATCGTCAGGAATTAAGGTCTAACCACGCCTTGAAACTACCCTCGTTCACAAATAGATAAACAAATGGAAATAAACCGGAACGCTGACCTTGCGACGATAAATAAGCTAGCTTTGAACTAATGAGTTGTTTTTGTAATATTTTGTTCGTTAAATTCAGATCAAAGATTTGTGTCATTGATAATTTCATCTGTTTGAATAATATTTGCTTTAAATGACATTAATAGAAGTACCAAGTTCAATTAGGTAAGTACATAAATTAAATTGTCGTTGCGAAATGACTTTCTGCACCTTAAAATGATTTAAAATGATTGAAATAAATACTTTTTTACTATAACTGGAAACAAATAAAATCTCAAACGAACCACGCTCAAACGATGACGTAACATTAACTTAATATGATTTAACTAACAATATTTACATACAAGGTTTTAACATCTACTATTTGCGTGACATAATCCTTGCGACCAAAAGTCTCGCAATTTTCTTTACGATTCCATTCGGCGTGTATTACAACCGAGCAAGCAATACCTAAGCCACATAAATCTGTTTATATACGTCCTTATTGTATACATGTGTCATTAATCTTAGTAATAAATATCGAGTCCCCTTGTCTCGGTCGGAGGTCTGTTATGATCCCACTGATGGCCGCTACGGGAAGCACTTAATAAAATGCGTTTTTCCAATTCGCGTTTACTTCATATAAGTAACACGGTAACTCTACAATTTTGGACTCTACCCCCTCAAAATAAGGTACTGTTTGATTTTGTAAGTTTTTCGTTGACTGTACTTTGAAGGTTTGAAGTACTTGCTTTACATCGCTTTTATGTTTCGAGTTAACTTGATGTGTTTGTTTCAATATTCTTTTGTTTGTGTCATAATTGTATTGCTTTCTTTAAAGAGCTTAAATAAAATAGTTTATCGACCTTTACCAATGTATTGAGCAACTGGAATCTTAAAACTAACATTCATAATTTCAATGTTCAAATAAGTCAATGACGTCGCAAACAGAGCTATATTTCGTAGCTGCACGTGCACGTAGAACAAAGATACTCGTATTATAAAGTAGTCATATTTTGTCAATATCACCAGCACTGCGTTACATTACGGCATAACAATTCTATACCAAAAAAATACTCTTAACAAACCGAGAGATGGATAACAAAAACATTATAAAAATATAACTTAAACCATAACCTAACAAACAAATCATCGTTTTATGTAATTAAAAGTTTATTTAGTTGTTTCCTTCAGCAAGAGCTGTACAATGTCACCGCCACTTGTCTCTGGAGAATTAAATTTAGTCAAAGAACTTTGTCCGGCACTGTTTGAAGTTGATAAAGTTTTGTACATAAATATCTGTACTTGTATCTAGAATGTATACTGGTACTAAGTTTCATGGTATACGGGTTTTATGTAGTTACATGTTGTAGGTACGTTTTTCTTTTCTTATTGAATGTTGAGTTTTAGGAGAGTTCAAATCGGTTGATTTCGACTGGCTATATCGAGTTTTCTGAGACTTTTACTTGCAGTCAGGTAGAATTAAAGTGTAAATATTTTTTGAAAAAAAAAAAAAAAAATGCCGTAACATTTTTTTTAGCCTTTCTGTCAATGCCAAGTGGAATGTAGAGATAAAAATAGATTCTAAAACGTCACTTATCTAAGTGTCGTCCTTGTTTCAGCGCTTAGCGCGAACATCACAGAAAACTAAAACTGAGACAGCCAGTAAGTAATCTAGCAAAAAGATAAAATTTCAATTTACTTCTCATCAAAAAGGAGCATATTACAATGTATCAAAATTTCAACTAACCGTTAGCTAATATTAGCATAATCTGAAATATGGTAATCCTATACCGATAGGGTTAGTCTGGTTGCCGAAATGCAGGCGGTAGGTAAGTCTCAGTGCCCAGTCGTCTGGAACAGTTGCTAACATTGCACCTTATCAGGACAGACAAGTTCACAACTTCAATTCAGCGAGAAACTCCGATATTTAGTGCACTAACCCTTAATGTTTAGGTTGGCTTAATAACTTGTTGGTAGAGCAGTGATTTTTCCTTATTATTTGATGAAAACTGCTCGAGTGCTATGAATCAACTTTACGTATCGAAGCGTTATTACTCGAAAATTTAATAAGGTTGACAAAAAGCTGAATGTCGTAAAAGCCGTTTCTTAATTAGCACTTCGACAAAAAAGTATCTGCCTCTGACATTTACATGGTATCCTCAGATTAATAAGCTCCTTGTATATTTAAAAACACTGCCACTGAAAATGCGGCTCCCACAAACCGTCCACAAATCCAACTTGTAAAATATGTGGAATCAAATCTGAGGCGAGCTATAAATATGAGATCGAGGTGCTGTAAAACACAAATATTCCTACGCGAAGGGAACTTTCCACGGAATTTGTTCGTAGAATGAACTCGATCGGATAATATGGGTATTTATGGTATTCCGTTCGCCTTTTTTCTGTATCGTCAGATTTCTCGGCGCGATTCCGTCGCGAATGCCGGAAAAGTCGGTTTAGTCGCAATAAATTAGGGTTGTTACGTCACTATCGTAATATTTAGTGTCAACAACACGTGCCTCGGGGAGTTTCTGCCAATATTTATTCTGTTCAATGTAGTTGTGTCTGAGTATTCCTCGTTTTGTTATGAGTGTCTTCGTTTTATGATATTTGAAATAATAAATTATACTAGTCGATTGACAACGACGATTTTTTTTTGTTATTTTTTTACTTGCCTCTAAGCATACAAAAATACCTACTTGGAATTTGTTACTGGTATCTGTTTGAAAAATAATCTTAAATGTTCAACAAAGTATAGCCTAAGATATAATTTTATAACCTCAAAAAACCGATGTAAAGTTTCCATCCTCCGATTAAACAGTCAAAATTCACAATATAATTGAAAGAGCAAACTCAAAAAAATACAATTAAGTACAAAACGTTGCAATCAAACAGGGCTGCGAAAAAATCTTCGGTATGCAAACAAAAAGCGATCGAGCTGCACACGTAATTGCATCGACGTTCGCTCAAACAACGTTGCGTTGCTATCGTATCGCTGCGGTCTGGGTAATGAATAGCCCAATTTTCCGCATTTTCCCCCATTAACAACATCCGCTGCCGAGTGACGCGGCCGCAAATAATGGACGCCCGTATAACTGTTTGTTTGATATGCCTTTTTATGAAATAGGTGAGGGTAGAGCCGGTAGCGTCGGGTAGAGCCGGGTAGATGTAGCCCCGGTTCACCCCCGTTCAACCCGAGCTTTTGTTTTAGTTTTTTATGTGAGGCTTTCGGATGTCAGCTAATAGTCATTGTGTTAGTTTTTTGGTAGATTTGTTTGAGTGGTTTGTTTAATTGGTGACGTGACTTGCTTTTATCGGCGGTCAAAGTGATGTGGGGTAATCTGTGTGGTAATTTTGTGTTATTTACATTTCTTTTGTTGATTTTTTTTAATGTTTTGTGTTATAACATCGTATTAATGGTTAAGTGGTTTTGATATAAGGTGTGTTAAAAAGACTTATGAACTTAAATTTTCAGTATCAAAATAGGTTTAGTAAAACTTAAAATCTACAGATTCGCAGTAATAAAAGTAACTACAAAAGCCTTTTAAACAACCCAATTAATTCCCGAAAATAGATATAACCTGAATATAACCGTATTTAGTTGACTTTATCGTCTCTTAAACCTCACTTAATATCAGCAATAAAAGCTTAACCGCCAACTTGAATAAAATAGAGCACATTGTCTCTAGCCCGTAAACTGTGGTTCTTAGGCCGGGGTTACACTGGGAGCTTCGCTGAAATCCCCTTGTTTGTTGGTATGTATAATAAAACGAAAGCTGAATTAGTTTTGGCGTTACATATTTGTTGATATTGTTGTATAGAGCTGCTTTATGCGAGATTGTTGGGTATAAATTTTAAGAATGTATTTTTAATTTTGTAATTATGCAGATGTTAGGTATTTAGAACACTAATATGCAGTAGGGGCAAAATATTAAAAGTGAGGCAATTCAAAAACTGTCTAGTCTAGTCATTATCTTTCGAGTAATCAATAAAACATTGGCTGGAGACTTAACTTTAGTCTCACCAACTTAGTGCGATGAAGCAGTCAAAGCCTCCCAGAGACTGTGACTGAACCCATTAAAAAATCTATAACACATAATATACTCCACGATTTCAAGCTTTTTTTTTAATGTTACAAAATACACTATACTACAAGGATATTTATACAAGAGACCTATCACTAAACATAAAACAACGCCTCAGAATGCAATAAACCAAGCTAGAGCATCATGATTAATACGCTCCTTAACACGAAACTCCACGATACACTTGCCCTTAACTCACTTTTATCTCTTTAAGCCGGTGCACCACCAATCATAGCTAGCGAGGCGAGGCGATGCTAACGATTTCCGATATAAACGTTAACCGTTAATAGCAGCAGTTACCTCGCAAATGGTCGGCGATACACAGGCGGTGCGATATCGCGGCGGTAATGAATTTCCTCTTCTCATTTACTGTCCACAAGGCTAACCTTTGAGTTTCGTGGCTTTTACTGTTTTTTGTTGTATCTAAGGGCAGTAAAAGTAGATAAAAGGCTTTTGAAAGCTTGGATTGGTTAATTTTATTGTGAATCTTGTTTTTTCGGTTTAAGTTTCACTTCTTTGCGCAGTTTACCAGAGCACGTTATTGATAGTGTATCTGTTGAAGCACTAGTTTAGAATGAATTAAGAACCATTTTATGTTAGGTTTAATAATGAAGCTAATTTACGAAGCGCCAGCTGTGGTTCAAAACTCAATGTAGATTATCCACCTGGACAGTCAAATATATTATCACACAGTACATGACAAAAATTAACTTAAACAATAATTTACTTATTATCTCTTCAATGGCTGGACCAATTTTGGCAGGTAGCTAATGTGATAAAGAGTAACTTAGGCTAATTTTTGAGTAAATTCCATGCGAACGAAGTTGCGGGAACAGCTAGTACGTAATAAATCTAGACACTCTAGTATTTCAGTCATAATATTATAAAATATACTTCCAGCATAGTCCATTCTATTCTCCAACAATAGAAACTGAAAAGCAATTAAGGATTACAAAAAACCTTCATGAAACGCGATTGTTATCTAAAAGTGTGTTTCTATCTTTATATTGTTTGCGAAGGCTGGGCTTTAACGACTAATAAAGATTTCACTGTCTCTTAGTGGGTTCGCCTTATTTGATCGCCCGAGTACTCATTGATAGCCAGTGATTAAGAACGTAATGGCAAAACTTGCTATGTTACACAAAAAGATAAAGGGGATAGATAAACCCGTTTTTTTGTTGAAAGACAGAAGTTTGAATGAGGTAAATTGATGCAATTGCTGGTGTTATCTTAATTTTATTAAATGTTTTTTTTCTTGAATCATTGAATTAATGAGTTATTATTTAGGGTGTCCCAAAGTATAAGAGGACACATTTTTTTACTATTTTAATACCTTTACTGTCGATAGTTGTTAAACAATTTGTGTAATCGAACGAAAATATAAATTGAACTCTACAAAAACGTTACTAAAAGCTAAAATCGGCCACATACTCTACAAAAACAATCTAAAATAAACTATATATCAAACGGAAAAAGGTACAAACTTGTTAATCTTTGTATCTCCCGTTTATCCGGGCTAGTGCTTTGATTTGCCGCGAGTCCGGCCACGACTATCCCGGCTATTGATTCCCGAGGGGGCCTATACCCGCTGCTCTTTCAGTTTTAATACAGGGGTTATAATTTAAAAGGAGGACCGGGCAGGATCAGTAGATTATTAATACGGAATTATGCAAATTATGTGACACGATTTTCATAATCCACATGAAGAGACGATTTAGGATTTGGGACAGGGTGTATGTGTTTACAAAAGCGGAAAATGATTTGTTATTTGATTTGAACGATAACATTAATTTAATTTCTAATTCACTACATAGTATAAAACTAAGTTGCTTCCCGCTATCTGCCTGTTTTTATTTATGCTTATAACTTGAAAAGTATGCAATGCGTTACAATGCGTTTTAAATAGATAGAACTTATCAAGAGATAGGTTTATATGTATAATTCATCAGTATTGCACCTGTGTGAAGCTGGGGCAAAGCGTAAATTTTTACTAAAGAGTATATTTATTTGCATTATAAGTACGTTAGTTACGTATAAATTAATACGGTTTATTAAAAGGCCTGAAATAACCTTCCCGAACACCTTACATAGTGTTATTAACTGTAACAAGTTATGAAAGTTGTAATAACGCCTCAAGGTTATAATTACTTTAATATTTAACTACGTTATTACTACTTTAATAACTTTCAACGAAACGAGCTAAAAATATTTTTTATGGATATTGTTTTGAAAGTAGGTAATAAGGAAACTGTTGGTAACATGGTTTGATGACATAATTTGGAACTACGTTATTTAGAAGCTTATAAACAATTATGTTTTTAGAAACGTAGTTTTAGTCTTATTTATTTATATTAAGGGTCTTCAACAAATAATACACAAGATACATGTGCTTCCTCAATTGAAGGAGAATACAGAAAACACAGAATTCAATCTTAATTAAATACGTCTTGCTGAAAATGTTCTAAAAATCTTCGCTGAATAATCCATACTAACATAGTTAAAGTAACAGTATCTTCGTTTGTTGTCTGTTATGATGTTTGTTGACATTAAACTGATTATTTTTTAATGTGTAATCTTGCACAAAAAATACCGACTAATTTTTCTCTAACCTGTTCTAAATCGTGGTATATCGCGAGCAAAACCTAATAGTTTACAAGCTACAATAAGATACCATTACACTTATCCAAGAGAAAATAGAGACCGAATGATCTCTAAAATATTAATTACTAAATCATCAGTGTTACAATTGACCTCAGCATCCTTTATCAGTATTTAATGGCGTTGCATTTTCCAGTGTTATTATAAATACAAAACTGGCTGGTAGCCATTTTGATAACGGAATGGCAAACTGTACTCATTTTATATTCCATGGACTAATAATGTCATCGTAATTGTTTTAGTAACTAATTTGAATTGAACTGTTATGTGGAGTATTTGGCTGTTATTTGGGTAACTGCGTGAATTATATGGTGTTTTTAGTAATGTAGTTATTTTTTTTACATTTTTATAGGTATTGGTTACATTTGGAATACTTCTTCGGTGTATGGAGACAACTTTCGTTAAGTAATTGTAATATCAGAAAGCGTACTAATTTCAGGATGTTTTAATCAGCTTTAAATAACTGATACTACAATGTAGAATAAAAACTATTCAACTATACTAAAAAAATAGAAGGACAAGTTTAGTCGCGTACCCATAAAACTTTAAAATTTTGTATGGTAAAGACTGTTATATATTGAAAGAAGAAACACGTTATTTACAGTAATATAATTTCAAAATGCATTCCAATTAGTACGTAAAATTATCACCACAATATAACAAAAATTAAAATGAGATAAACTTACAATACTAACTCCGTTAGGTAATTTGTATAGAAGTCTATACTCAACTTTTAAAGCAATATCTATAGCAAGATAGATAAACTACTCATCTTATTAAAGCCTTTAGCTTAAGAAGGAGCTGAGCCACTTTAGACCGGCCATTACAGTAACCGTTTGTAAAGGAATATTACTATAAATATTTTTATAACGCCAACCGCCTTCTGAGATCATTTTAACGACGCTGTTAGCAGTTTAGACGGAGTCACCTTGAAACTGGTGTTATATGAAGTACTGAAGCAGGTATATAAAATATCTTTATGTTATAGAAAATACTGCTGCTTCAGGTACCATAGAATATAATGTCTTTGAACGATAAAAGTATTAAGTAAGTCATGCTTGCATACTGCAAAGTAAGACGCAAAACAATTTATTTTAAGGATGAATGGAAGGATTTCTAAAATGTTCTTTTTTGTTGATTCTTTTGCTTCTGGCTCTGCCTCTCCAACAAATTAAAAGAACTGTTCTGTATTTCTTAAATAATTAAAAGCACATACGTAGTCACTTTTAACGGGTCTGTTGGTCTAGTGGTTAGTGTCGCCGTGGGTTCTATTTCCACTCACAATATGTTTTGTGTGTTCTGTGCCTGGGTGTGATTTATTTATAATAATTATGTATGTATATAAAAATATATTAGTATGTTCATCAGTTGTATAGTACTCATAACACAAGCTACTCTTAGTATGCCTAATTTTAGTCTAGATGGCGTTGCCTGAATATTAAGGAATATTTATTTATTTACCTAACGTCATGAGCCTTACAGACCCAAAAAAAGTAACCCTTAATGTAACCTAAGTACTTTATAGAGTCACTTAAACCTGTGAAGAGATTATGAATGTAATCCATTTCATCCATCCATATAAAAATATGAAAACATACGTCCACCTTTATACGACACATAAGTACCTGTACTGTAATAAACAGAATCTCTCAATATAAGTTCATCCTTCACTTTCTTCTCACTAAATATTCATAGACGGTTTTGTGAATTAGAGCCTATAAAAAATTTATGAGCTGTTCTTTTGACTAGCCCATTTACGATAACACTTTAACATTTAATATACTTTGAATATAAATTGGGTCTATCTTAGTCTATGAAAGTAAGGTATATTTTTGAATGTCTTACTTTAAAGTAAGTTAATTTATTATTTATATTTGTATTTAGTCTTTTAGGAATACTTTAGGTAATATTTTTAATGGCATGTAATGGTTAAGTTTTAGTTCTATTAATAATAGTACCTACTTGAAGTTTCTTTTTGTTACGAAAATAAAATTACGAAGACAAATCTTATACATAAAATTCCCGTGTCACAATGTTAGTTACCGTACTTTTTCAAAACAGCTGGACCGATTCTCATAAAATTTTGTATATGAAAGTCGTGAACTATAAAAAAAACGAACATCAAACCATCTCGTTCAAATAATATAATTTCTATCTTAAAATCTCCACACAAAATTTTCCTACATGTGAAAACAATATATTAAAACAGTACAAACAATAATAAGTCGAGTCACATTAAATTCAACGTTACACAATGTATAATCCTCACTCCTTCGCGTTGATCGACTTAGCTCCGCCTGCAAATAAATCCGCTTTGCTATGAACAAGCGTGATAAAACTATTTGCATAATAACTCATGTTGCTACCTTACCTACTGTTTAAAAAGAAAATTAACTTTTCTTTACTTGAACGTTTTTAAAGCTTTGTATGTGTAATAATAATGTCCTACGTGACTATGATACCAGCCAGCTACACGGGGCTTATACTGCATAAGCGTATGCGCAATTACAGGTGGATTTTTGGCTGAATAAATATGTTGTTTAAGATAAACAAAAATAAGCTTTTTATTCAGTTCTATCTAAAATAGTTTTCTAGTAGGTACAAAAATAAACATTTCGCTTCGATATACTATAAGTTCAATCTCTCAAATGCGATTGTTGAAATAAATTCCACCAATCCGAGAGCTGTATTAGGGTTCAGATTTAAAATATTACATTTGAATACGTAAGCGTTGATTTAGAATCCTATACAGACAACTTTGAACCGTTTGGAACTAAATTGTAAATAAAACCGAGAAGGTTATTCAAAAAAAGGTTCTATTTTATTTTTATATATTATGAGGTTCGAGTAAATCACCGAAATTGTTAGAAAAAAGTTTATCAACCTTGCATTTAACACTTAATTATACACGAGAAGAATATTAAGACAAATGAAAACTTTCCAATTTCGAATAAATAAAAAAATTGGCAAATGAATCTTTACATGATCCTATACTCCTTCGTCATTAATAATTACAATAATTCTTATTAATATAATCTTTGTAACTTTTTTGTCTTTATAATAACTTCCCAAAAAAACTTAAAATTAAATCGTCATTTTTCACTAGCTTTTTCATCCCTTGAATACAAGATGAGACTCGGGAACTATGTATCATCCATATCTATAACATCTCTATAATTGCCGGATGAAGTTAATTGTTCTAAAATAATACTCTTTTATTTTAATTTTTCTTCTTTCGCTTTGAAAGTTAGTGTTATCTGAAACAGTTCTCTTGGAATTTTTAAATACTTTATTGTAATATTAAGTTAGTACTGTTCTTTGCATTCGTAGTTTTTAATGAGGTTGGTTTGAATTATTAAGTTTTTAACTAGTATTTATGGATGTTAAAGCTAAAGTATAAAACTACAAAGGGGTACGCTTTGGCAGCTCTCAGAAATTTACTTTTTTCTTAGAACCAATTCAGCACTGTTGATAAGTTTAGTGAATATCTCAAATATTAAAATGAGAATCGAAAGTTATGTTGCTTGTCGAAAAGGTATATACATTTTCATACATTCAAGCGATTTATTAAAATGTAAAATCAAATTTTCGTAACAATATTACTAACATAGGGTAGTTAAAAGCACATAAAGCTTACACTATACCATTGTTTATCACACCACCTCCAAAAACGCTTTAAAACTTGTGACCAGCTAAAATTTCGTGATATACAACTTTGGCTTTAAAATTCTCTTGAAGAGCCATAAATCCATCGGTCCTCTGTGTCGAAGTCGGCTGACTAATTGGATTGGATCAAAGCTCCGGCACTTTTCCATTTTCAGAAGGTAGTGTCTCGTACCTAAATGCATTTTCCACTTAAAAGTTTTTAAACAAAGTTTTTCTCGGAAATATTCGTAAATACATAACTGAGGCTGTTAAGTGGAAAATGTTTTTAAGTTTCTAGTGTAGTAAAAGTGATGAGGTAATAAATATTTTAATTAATCAGAATCTGTGGACGTCTCTCTGTTCAAGTTGTCAAATTTGTTAGAAATAAAAATAAATGGTAGGTACACTACGCAGAGATCTTTTTAAGTTTCTTTCTTAACTTTAGGTGTATTGTTATTCTTAATATTTTTGACCTTTAAGTAAGCAATACAAATGTTTATCACTATATCGAATTTTCTATCATGTCAAATAATTTAACTAAAACCCTAAACGAATAGAAATCAATTTAAAAAAGTCAATACACGGTTATTTACAGTAAACTTATCAAAACTTCGTTATCACATAATGATATAAAAAATCACTGGCAAAATTTCTTTGTTTACAAACTCCCAAAAACAATCCGACACGCGATGCAGAAAAATAAGGAAACTACATCAATCTTCGTCCACCACCGGCGACTCATCGGCGAAGGAAAAAAAATCAAAAAGCCAACCGTTCGACGGCCGACGAATACAGATGCCTTTTTTAAGATTCCCGCCGAAAAGACTCGCCATTATCGACTTATCCCGAGGGGAGGGGCAAATACGCCGAATACTCGAAGTAGTAAAGACGACGCAGTGACGTCACAGTAGCCAAGTGGCATTTGAGTGTTGAATTTGAAATATTGGCCCGTTTTTGAGGGACGATAGTAAACGATTCTCTTAAATAGAGTCATTTGTATTATAAGAGGAGGGTAGAGTTACATACTTGTAAATGTGGCGTTTATTGACCACTTTGTGCGAGGAACGTGCGGGTTACAGATTGCTTTGTCAGCTCAATGTGTGCCGAATACAAATTTGTTCTTTACTATTATGGTTTAGCTGTGGTCAAAGTGTAAAGGTTTTTCCTTTACAGCTATTATGGTGTTGAATTGTGGTATTTTATTTGAAGAATGGAAAGCCTTGCTGTCTTTATTTGCAGAGAATTGTTTGCGTTTTATTTCATGTGGGCAAAAATTTGTAGTTATTTTAAAATTGAACGATTTAGTATTTACTGTTATGAGCTTCGATTTTAAGCAGTTTAGAGCAGCATGAACGATTTATCAACTCTTTAAAAAGAGTTAAACAATAAATCTTCACAATAAAATCTCAGGTAATCATATTACAAAGTAGGAGCATGTCTTACTAATCAACGTTCTCAAGGAGAAACATATTTCTTAATCCGAAAGAGAACATTAATCATGTCTACGCCACATCTACCAACTTGACGTGGGAAACTCCCAAGATACATCAAAAATTCTATCCGTCGGTCGTTTTTAGATCTTTTCCATACACATAAATATTATATCATAAAGTTTTCCCTCGCGGAGTAAACATAATTCTGTCAAAATATTATTTATTTATTGATAGCAAAATATTATGTAAACTGTTGTGTGAAATAATTAACTTTTGGATTTTCGCTATAGGATGTTTATTTTTTGATAAAATGAAGCGATTGAAAGTTAATGAAATAGATTTCCGCTTACGTGATTAAATGTTAAACAGCGATATAATTTAAATTGTGATATAATTTTTCAACTGTAAACATTGTACTAATTTATATTTTTTTTTTCAATAATTTACTAAAGGTCAATACAATTTACATTTCAACTGCAATATAACTTAATTAAAAAAAAACTACTAATGTTAGAAATTTGATAGTTTGTGATAAAATTTAATATGCAGTTCGCTTACACCCTGCTACATAAACACAGTCTACTTTTTAACTTTTTGACCGACTGCGTCAGAAGGTAGTAGTATTTTTTGCAGGTATAACCGACATACGCACTGGTTAGGTCCCGGTCAGTAGCTAGTAATATACTATGTGCATTTTGTTGAACTACGGTAATATGTACTGTTTTTCCTTAGAGTATACATAATAATATCGACTTTCCGGAATAGCTATTCCGCATGATTTATGCATAGCTCGGCTTCAAGTGGGAAGGTCAGTCTATGATTGAATGGTTTTTGTTATTTGAATAATAGCTTCTGTACCATAGCTTCTAAAAATCAAAATAGAACAACAAAAAGGTAACTAAAGGAGTGTTAATCAATTTTGGTAGGAATATTGAAACTCAAAGCCAGAAATAATAGCACCGAAAGTATTAATTTTTCAAATCTCTTTATATTTTGTTTACAAATGTAGGTCAAACCGTAGATAATTTATTTCATTTTTTCTCTTGTCGTTTAGATTAATGCAAAGAGCGTCATCTGCAAATAATGGCGTCTCCAAATCGTATATTATTAACATTTTATTGAATTTATCAAACCACAAAATACAGCTGTGACAAATAGACACCTAAAGTGAATAATTACGTGCTTTTTTTCGATATAATATTAAAGGGAAGTATTTTTTGTGTATGTATTAGTTAGCTTTAAACAATAAGACCGCCCATTGTGGCATCAGTTAACTTTTACATTTGGCAAATCTATTTTTCATGTGGTGTCCAATGAAAAATATTCTATCTATTATGTTTTCTTTTATGTAGCCTAGCCAGCCGTATAAGATTATAATTTAAGATATTGAGAAAACCACTCCTTGAACTTGTAATTATGTTTCTAATCTAATTAATTGAAAATTTACATATAAATAAAATGTCATTCAACTAGATGTGACAGCTCCATTCTACTGACCACATTCTCCCCTAAGAACCCTCGTGACTACACCGCCGGAAAAGATCATTTCGCAAGAAGCAATTAAACTTTAACTTCATTAATAAAAACACCTTATTTTTTTCTTTCAAATAATAGGACGGCCATATTGTTCTCGGGAAAGCGGCCCCCCATTGTGTCTCAAACAATAAAAGGCGTATTTCACTCTTCGGGGCAATTGTACGGGGATCGCGACACAGTATTTTTTCTTTTAATTGGAGCACGCCACAAAGTCTTAAGTGCCTATGGTTAAGACGTTGAAAACTTTTGTATGGACTCTTAGGTTTCGATATTGTACAAATCGCAAAGAACAAAAAATCATTCGATTCTTTTCCATACGACGATAGGAATAAATGTCCACACTTCATATTAAATTATTGATAAACAAATCAATTCTACTAAGTTACTCATATTGCAGGGATCCACCATTTTTTCTCCACTATCAACAAATTCCTGCACGAAATACGCTGGTCACTGGTCCAATAACGAAACAGAATTTGTGTCATTGAGTGCATATCACTGTGCCCAAATATCACCTCGTATTTTTTCGCCTTTACGCGATTCGATGCGATGGCATACAGTACCACGAAAAGGGAGTTTATAGCACCCTTTTTTTGAAACGAGTAGCCATTGGGGCGAAAGAATGGACAAGCAAACTGCGTTGAGCTATGTTTTTTAAACCGCGTATGGTTGGTAAAGTTAGGATCGTATTATTTTGTGTTTGAAGGAGGTATGACTCATTGCCGAACTCTTTTTATGGGGAGTTGGATTTGTGTGATATTCTGTAATGAAATTGAAATATTCATTCTTGAGATGTAGAGTTGATTGGTTACATTGCTGGAAAATATTTTAATTTCTCCAACAAAATAATAATTTATACATTTTGGAAGCCGTTTTGGTTAAAAACGATAACTTATTACACTACAAGCTTAACGTTTAAAAAGTGAAAAATTAGCACTTACATATTCATAAGTAATCTATGTTGTCTATTTTCATATCTTGATAAAAGTCGTGTATTTTTTTTAGTTGAGCCAGTTACTGACTCACTGCATAATCAGTTAAGAAATAGAATCATGCTACCAAGTAGCTGTGTAACAAGCCTAGATCCCTTGCGATTTGGAAGTCCCCTCCATGTCCCATTAAGTTTTATTACACTGTTGTTGGATGAATAAGGTCTTAGTTTTTCCATTGCTTTTATTACTTTTCAGCGTGTCTGCCCTAATCGCTTGAGACTGCAATTAGAATCGGGTTAACGATTTAAACTAGTGTCATTAACTGTTTAAAGAGCAAAAACTAATTAAGTTGTTATGGACAGGTGCTGTTTGTTTTATTTTATTTAGTACTATTGTGTTGTTGTATTAACATACAAAAAATCCAACCAGTGTCGTCAATATAAACTGAAACCGATTTTTTTCCATTTTAATTATCAATAATTTGATATTTGAAGTTATAGCCAATAAGAAAAAAAAAACAGTTGACAATTTTACACAACTTAGTCTTGAAAGAAATTTTGACGCATAGCTTTATTAAGCACGTTAAAGCAATATTAAAGTTAGAAAAACAACCAGCTATAAGTGGTATACATACAAACTGTTCCAAACCAAACAGCCTGTATCTCCCGTGCCGTATTTCGATAGAAAATATTTACGCAAACAAAAATAAATGACAAAGTGGTTCGAATTTTATTTCGCGGTTCCTCGTACAGGTGAAATCGCGAAAAGATGTTTGCCCTAATAACACGACTGTACCTAAAACACGGAGCACTTGTGTATTCAAATGTACCTTGTAGTCTTGCGATCATATTTTGACGTCAACTAACTGCGGAGTTAGTCTACAGGGAAGCGTAAACGTCGGCCGTTTTGAAAGTTATGGACCCTTTACACAGGCCGATACTAAAGATGTCGATTGTTTGAATATAAGTTGTAGCACCAGTTATTAAGCCTAACGTACACTAATATTGTTTATTTGAATGTTTATTACAATATTAAGTTTGCCGCAACTAGGCCAGTAAATAACCAAGTGACATACACCTACGATTTATGCTAGTAATTTAGTTGATTAAGCACACAAACATCCGCTTCTATATCACAAGGTAATTTGCTACGGAACGAGCCAAAACAAAATATATGAGCCCATATTTTTTGTTCAGTAACAAATTCATTTTTCTGATTTCCGTTTTTTTCAGAAACGTAATTTATCTAAAAGCCGTAAAACTAGACGGCTGGAGGCAGACACGTCCGTCTCCGTATAAGTACCCTGGCGGAATGCCAAGGGTGAGGCTTTGGCCTTCAGGTCATTTTCGTAAGCACCCATCAATCCTTAATAGAATACCTACCTTACTGCTCACCAATAACGCTCAATTTCCTTCGACACACTGTTATTATAAGCCGTTTGATATCGCCGAAAGTCACCTCAGGCTATCGGCACATCTGGATTGTAACGAGGTTCTGGATTAGACTTTATCTCTCAGTGTATAAGGTCTAGATTTGATTGTTGCGGAGATGTTGCATCAAAATGCTAGTACGTTGTGTTCTCGTTTTGACGGTATTATACGTAGATGGTTCGTATTCGCATCAATTTTAGCACTCTTTTACCCCATTGCGGTATTTCGATTCACTTTGTTTATAATAAACAGTGATTTTTGTTAGGGGTCGGAATCTTTTCGATTTGTTTTATGTGTACCTTGTAAAGCATAAACAACTGAGCATTCAGGTATTTGTTCGGGACGTATTTATGTAAGCAATCATGAAGTCTGTTTTGCAATGGGAAAGCTATTTCATGAATGGAATTGCTTCTATGGTCTTCAATTATTTGTTTCGATTTCTTGTGTAACTATGGCAGACAATGAGAAATAGTTTTTTTTTGTAGCAATTTAATATTGCAAGTTAGTCCAAAAGATTTGGAAAAAAAATACTTCATTAAAAAAGCTATACGTAAGACTTAAGTTAAAGTAATAAAATTCTTGAAAATATAAATGTTCTATAAT
This sequence comes from Chrysodeixis includens, assembly GCA_941860345.1. NCBI lineage: Eukaryota > Metazoa > Arthropoda > Insecta > Lepidoptera > Noctuidae > Chrysodeixis > Chrysodeixis includens. Next base: position 4,481,668 of record OW796104.1, on the reverse strand, counting down.
ATTCTATGTAACAACCAAAAAAACTTGTATGAAAAATCGGAAAACGCCAACAAATACCTAAACCGTTTTAAAAGCGCTTCACTGACATAATAAACATTTATGAATAAAAGAGCAAATTTACATGCGGCCAGCAAGAATAAAATAAAACCTGCATCGTATAACCTTATACTCCTTTCTTAGAAAAAAAAAAACTACTGCGGTAATGACTTTACAGACTTTGCTACACACAACTAGTTCCTTTAAAAACTCCTAGGATAGTTAAAAGTGTAGTAATTTTACACGAAGCAGGCCTTTGAGAACCATTCTTTGTGGACTAGCTGTAATTAGAACGAACCAGAGCATTTCGTTGTGGAAAGGTTTTTTCTTAAACTGGACACCCCCAATTTGGGACCCTTTTATGTTTTATCGGGGTCAACGGACTGCTTCGCTTGTTTTTTGTGGATTTAAATCTTTTATTTCGGTTAGAATTTGATCGTTTAAATTGTGGACAATGTGTTTTGTACTTTTTGTGGTGACGGTGAAAATTGGGATTCGTTAATATGAATGCTACAAAATGGCTGGTTGAAGGGCTATCAACCGGTAATTTTAAGGATGTAATTATGTTTTTTAATTGTCTATTATTACCATTGTTATACAATTACTCTAACTGAGCATTACATGGATATTCGTATAAGCAACGTTATCGATACGCAAAGTCTTTCGTGAAAGCGATATAAAATTGCCAAAGTAAGGAAAAACAAATTGAATTTGAGTGTTACTTAAAGCTCGTACAATACCCCGAAAGCACCCTCAAGTGAATTTAGTAACCATTATGTTCAGTCCCCATCTTCCTAATAATGCTGACTTCATGAGTTCACACAAACTCTCAACTCCTAACGACTTACAATATTAAAATGTTTTACCTTCCAACAGTTTAGGCGCCCTCATTGAATCTAAATTGTTATTAAAGGTTAATGGAAACAATCCGGCTAAAACTCTTACGTGTTGCGTCCTAACCAAATATGTTGAATAAAAGCTTATGTAAAAACATCGTGTACACCTACACCTGCATGGTCATCATACACCGATATTCAGCAAAATCGGGCTTATTTCGTTCAGACCATTCCACTTTATTGATATAGAATATTGGAAACACACCGGCATCAGCGACACATTTGAATTCAAAATGTTTTCTGTTACAAGACGGTTGGGGAATAAATTTGAGCTCTATATTCTTTTGTGTTAGGTTTAAATTCATGTGAGTTGTGTGGGTAGGTCGCCGGGAGAACAGACGTCGATTTGTGAGGCTGCTCTGGTAGTTGGAGCTGTGCCAACGGTTAGACGTGGTGCACTCTGGGCACAAGGCCGGTGCTTTGCTCGCGGCGTTTTATCTATTCAGAATTGAAAGCGTTGATAATAAAATTGTCTGGACACGTTTACAACGCCTGCAGGACGTAACTACATAACGCTAATTGTTTTTCTAACTGTTGTCTTTAAGGTTGTTATGGGGCCCCGCTAAATATGTTTACCATTTCATTTGTAATGAAATCCGTAGGTTTATCTCAATGTTTTTTAGCACTGAAATGTGGGAATAAATAAGGACAAACGTAGCTAAAAAATATATAGATACACTTTCCAAAAACAACATTCAGTACCTCTTGTTTGCCACAGGCTAAATCGCAGTCTCACTTAGTGACGTCATCGAGTAGATCAACCAAGCGAATCATAAAGCCAGTGATACTGCTACCGTCATAGTCAGACGATATCCAAGTAACGCCAAGTTCCCGTTTATAGCATAATCCAATCAGCTAAAAGCTTTACTCACAGCTTTGATTTATATTGTAATCAATCGCGGTATTAGTGGGCTGATGTGGGTAGTTCTTGTTCATTGAGCAAGTTAATTAACTATAGGAATTACTTAAATTAAATTACTAAAATTTTATAATAATATCGTAAATATTTAAAGCATGTCAAAAGTAAGTTTTCAGTAACAGCAGACTTGGAATAGACTTTTGTGAGTCACATAAATATTTTTCCCACGTGGAAATAGAATCTATGGCCCATTACCAACTTGCTAGCGTTGTTGTAATTATAAAGTTGTTAATCGAGCTTAACTATGGCCCGTTTACATTTTTACTATATACTAATAATAATTGTATTTCACAAATGGCATATGACTCTGTTATTTTGCTTGTAACATTTGCAAAACCCTGTCAAAATATATGTTTCTAACCTAGTTTTAACTTACCGATAAAAATTGTTGCTAAGCCAGAACTTTATAGGCAGTGTACATATTTTACTAAGCGATGTTGTTTGTAGCTCTACGTACATTTTACTGACCTGCATTGCACCTCAACAGAAAGTAGGTCGCCTTTAAATGTAAGAAACAATTTGGAACTTATTCAAAACTTAAATTTAACTCTGAAGTTCAAATTATGTAACGCTTAATGTTTCATAATGTAATTGCTTTGCATAACTATCTTATAATTAATATAAGAGTAAAACGTTTGTCTTGCTTTAAAAATACACCCTATAACATATTCGTTTAACATATCAACTGAAAAAACGAAAATTCGAAATCAGAAAAAAAAACAAATTACAATAAACGTAGCACAAAATATCGCGTTCAATATAATCGCTTTAGACCATCGAGAACAAAAAAGTATGTTTTATATGAATGAACTCATTACCGCACACCACAAATTGCACCTCATATAATTTGGTGGATTGCACGTTTACCATTATTAATGCACCCCTAGAGACGCGCGCACTTATTACGTGCCCTGTATTTTAATACGAACAAAACACGCAGTGTACTACACACAGGAATTTAATTTCCGTATTATAATTATTTAGCGGTCACTTTATTGGTGGCCAGTACGCATTCTTGGGATGTGGAATAAAAATTATACCCTCGTGAAAAAAGAATGGATGAAATTTGAATACGTGTATTAAATACGTGATTATAGTTTTTATTTTTAAATGAAATAGCGGTGTTTGAATTTCGTCGAATTTGGTTTTATTTTTTTTTGCACGTATGTTTTGTTCGAAATTTACGCCCTTTATTCTGTGTTTGAACGTTCTTCATATTCAAATTTTGTCTGACTCGTTTTCAATAGAAACGAACGACAGGAACTTAGTGTCGGTGTAGTTTTGTTCACATAAATTTGGTATTTTTTTTTTATCGCGTAAATAAAAAAAATAGGATTATGTGACTAAGTTGTAATCTCGTGTGTGACCTGTGTGTGCCTCAGTTGGCAAATATTTTTACTAGCCCCCACTTCTATACGATTCAATATATTTGATGTGTTATATATTCATATTTCTTTAATGATTTAGCAGATATGCTAAAAGCAAATAAAACATTTATAACATTTTTAGAAATACCCAATTCCTGTGTATTTTAATGGTTAGTATAAATACAATTTAAAGCATAACAAGTAGGGGAAACAATCAATGTGTATCGTATCAATTGGCGGGGAGGGACTGGCCAGTCCAGCCGGCGATAACCGGATTATGTCACCCGCTGTCAGCTAGAGGCTCACTGCGACAAAACAGATTAGATGGAAAAACTTTGTTTTCTTACCCTCAATCGTTTATAAATGTAAAGTCGATGTCATCGGTAGTTCATGCGCATGTGTTTGTTTTACAAGATTTGTCGTGCAACCCAAAATATACGTCACATATTTTTTTTCGAAACAGTCATACAACGCCATCTAGTCTGAAATTAAGCTCCCTAAAGTAAGCTTGTGCTATGAGTAGTAGACAACTGACAAACATACTTATATGTATTTCTAAATTAATACATATTATTGATAAATTACACCCAATTATTCGTCCTGGATGGGAATCGAACCCAAATAGCAGTCAGGTCTACTAACCACTAGATTAAGACCATCAGGACCGTCGAATATAATAATAAACGCACATAAAGTTAAAACTATTTCCCTATTATCCCTGTTACAAGTAATTTCATTAAATCATCTGTGGAGAAAAGTATACTACACAAACAAAAAACTTTGTAATAATTATATAGGTGTAGATTTTGCTTCAAACTGACCTTATTAATTTTGACCTTCTGAAAGGTTAGGTCAACTTTTAAATAGGGTGCTGTAAAAGGGTATTCGAGTGAATTATATTTATATCATGACTTGCTATTATATTAGAAACTAACCTTCACTTAGTCTAGAAAATATAAACCACTAGCTGTTGCCCGCGAATTCGTCCGCGCAAATGTCGATAATAGTTGGAAAAACATTATCTTCTTCAGACGCAGTCGGCCAAAAAGTAGCCTGTGTTTCTCTAGGGTGTTAAGCTTTTTCAGCTAACTCCGTACGAAATGTCATCAAAGTTAATTAAACTGTTTGAATGTGAAAGAGAAACATCCATCCATACATCCATAAATGTAAACTATCATTTACATTCATAAAAATAGTAAAAATTTTATACTACTAACCAGTCTAGAACAAATTGAGATGGAACAAAGAAACCATCCTAAAGTTAAGTAAAAAAACAAAAGAAAATCTAGGTACCGTTATTAATTAATTTGTATAAAAAAAAGAAAAATACAAAGAGACCGGTCTAATTGCACAATGCCAAGCTTATCTTGTATTAAGCCAGATCTCGGCTAACTCCTTCACTTTTTACAAAAGACAAAGTAAGACAAGACAGTAAGTAAAATAGGGTATTTGACTGAAAAAAATCTAATTAATCCGTCAAATAGTTTTGTAAAACACATTTGAAACGTATTTTTAATATAGATCCAAAGCATCAAACATGAATCGTATGAAAGTGGAGGCTATTATCATCATTAGTAGTAACATTTGTGCTGATAAGCGTCTTCGATTTTTATATAACTAAAAAAAAAACCGTGTCCAATATTTTTTGAAAATCAAGTTGTCGTGAATAATTATATTTTTTTAGTCAAATACCCTGACTTTTTTTCTTGCCTTGTCTTCTCTGCCAAAGCGTGAGTTCCAAATGTAGTCAAATCAGTATAGTTTACACTATTGATCTCATTTACATAATACATTCGAAAGTCTAACAAGTCACACAAATCCCGCAGCTTTCATTTCAATTTCATCCAATTTCTGAAATAACAACACATTTCAAAAAGCTGCAATGGCTTCTCCTCACATAAATAACGATCGACTGTTTGAATAACTCTGGGCGATTCTCCAAAGTATTTTAGAATAAACAAAATTTTATTCGAAAACTTGATATATGCTTCAGGAGAATAGCTCTACATCACATAAACGGGAACGTATTGCATTATGCTAAGTAGCTCGGTGTTAAAGAATAACCCATCACGGTAATGCCTAAAGACTTTCAAGAATAATATTTGTCAGGCTTGCACTACTACTGCATTCTTTCAATTTAATTTAATTTACGAAATGGAAATACTAGAATGAAGGGGGAATAGGAAGATGGGATATTCCGCAAGACTTCTCCGAGTATTTATCAAGATTTCCGTTTATAAAAGAATTGTTAGAATGAAAATACAATGTTGGGAATTTTAAGACGTACGTTTTCTTGGAACTAAGCGATATTGTTGCTTTTGTTTATATAAATTGTTTGGGTCTGCTCGTCTGGAAGATCCTTACAACAATGGATTGTTGTGCTTACACATCTTAGGAATAAAAATAATTAAGAGAGGATCGCGGACCGGCTTACTGGGAACAACTAATGATTAATGTCTTAGATATTGTTGCTTTTATTTATGCATTCGTTAGTCTGTTGAAATAGTCTTTGTTTAATTACTCCATTTTGTGTTTACTTATCATTTAGTTTTATAAAGACTAAAGTTTCCAAACCAAAAATACAATCTGAAAATAGTCTCGTATACACAAAAACACGTAAACTAAACATAACTCTACAATTATGAGAAAAAAACAGCTTACAAAACACACAAAATCCACAATTTACTCGAAACCAAGAGAATACGTTTTTAAAAAGATACGAAAGTCGTTTAATCCCGCCCAACGCCAGTATACAGAGACAAAGGAAAACAAAAACCTGTGAAATACATTACCACGAAGTCTTAAGTTCAGTTCCTGTGTAGGCCGCAATAATGCACCCCCCATTTGTCAGGATAAACACTTGGGGAAAGAAAAAGTAGATTCGTTACCTACAAATATTTCCCGAAACTTGTTTGCTTGCGAAGCTGCCTTGAGGAATTTAATTTAGTGGGACAAAGGCACTTGCTGTTAATTCAGACAGAGACAATGCGTTAGCTTGGATAGTAAAACATGTTTATGGGTGTTAACATTCATATTAACATTCTGTAAAAGCTAACTAAGGTATAAAATGATATATTATGTGAATACTCGGCATTTGACAATATCGAATTGGAACATACCATAGTAATATACTACCAGTTCGATTAAACTTATTATTCATCGAAGCTACTCATAATAAGTAATTTTGTTAGATAATAACAACGTTTAAATCCCATTTTATTGTATTCTTAAATTCTGATAATTTACACCAACATTAATTGCTGAGTACTTAAAAATAAATGAATAACAAAGAATTAACCATTAATCCAGTAATTACATAAAATAAATGAGCTTTCATATGAAAATCCATTAATATTTACAACAATAAGACCTCGCGCCTCCGAAATATTTAAGCTTATCAGTAGTAAAGTAATCCTTTTAAAGGTTTTGTATTTAAAATATTTCGTTTATTTGTATAATAACAGTTGAAATTACTATAAAAAATCCAATATACTGAAGATAATTTTGAATTGAAACGAGCGGTATATTTTTATGTTGGTATAATAATATGAGGGCGAAATCTCACCTATATTGCCGATTATTGGTATAAGCGTTGCCTAGCACCAGAAAAGTTTACCTTATTAATAGGAAGTACGCGAAAATCACGTTAATTAACTAAGAAGATGTTATTGTAATTAGTATAACTATTTCCTGTTAGTTTGTTGTAATATATTATCTTGTTACAGAACTATTATTTTTGGTAGTCTAAGAAAAGAAACTGATGAATTAAAATGAAGAATTATTTTCTATAATTATACTTCAACTTGAAAGTTACAGAGAAAATTAACAATTTTGAAAGTTTTCTTTAAAGTCTTAATTGTATAAAACCGACTCTAGTTTTTTTTAGCTTACATTAATCACTGATATACGAATTAACTTTAAGACTTATGAAACCCTTAATAAATAAATCGTAACTTTAAAAAGTAATAAATCGGCGTGAAAGTGACGGTTAGTAGCTTTATCTGTCAAAAAGTGAACTATTCAAATGAATTTACTTTTCAAACACCTTTATTACTCCTCCAAGTATTCATAAACCATATTTTATATAAACATACATAACACACATATTAGTCTAGAAATACGTGTTCTACTTGCCTGACTACACCGACCTGATTTCAAGCCATTTTGCCATATGACAGGAGAATTTATACGAAAAAATGTACAACAAAGAAATTTTTTAAACGTCTAGCCTACATGCCTGGCTTGCCACGCAAGACATGGAAATAAATAGGCCGCCAGAAGGCTTTTATACCGAAACTTTAGATAACTTTTTAGGGTTCCGTAGCTCGAGAAGAAAACTGAACCCTTTTAGGGTCATTTTCTTTTCCGTCAGTCTTTCATGACCCTATTTCTCAGAACTGTGTATCATTGTAAGTGTATGATGTATCAAACTGGAATTAACATCTATAAAACCTTTAGTACCCGTGAATCTTGAAAATTGCTATGAAGCAACGTCTTATAACACAGATAATGGAAAAGTTGCGAAAACCGTAGTAGTAGTAAGCATTTTACTTAAAGAAACTAATTTAGAAAAAATACGTAGGCAAGGATTTTTGTGAATCTGTCTGACGGATAATTTTTTGGTCAAATACTCATATAGATAAAAAAAATATTTGAGATTGTTTTCCAAACAATTTTTGTACGGAACCACCAGTTTTTCGTGTTTTTCTGTGCTCTAAAAAATAAGTTTTTCAATAGAATTTGGATCAGTTAATCTTTGTGTAATCTTTTAAGCTTTTGAGTAATTAAGTTCGCGATCTCTCTTGATTTAGTTTTCATTTAGAGTTCAGAGTAAAAACGTTTTTATTTGGAAAATGTAAGAGCTAAATACATTTAGACTATCCATAATTATTTTTCTTGGAACTTACAAAAATATATCATTGTCTTGATCTGTAATATTAAAATAGATGACAGGGCTGTCTAATTAACTTTTATATGATTAAACATTGCTCAGCGATATCTCTTAAGTGCCTTACCTTAATTATATTAAATCATATTATTTTCGTTTCTTCATTAATAACTTTTTGCATTTTTTTTGTGTTTGAGACTGGCCAAGCAAATGTCGTACGCACAGTTTTTTTTAAATATTGCCGTGTTATAAATTGACCTTGGCAGAGTTATTCGATTTCAATTGCGGAGTTATTCTATTATATACTGATATTAAGAATTAATTAATTTAAAAATATTATGTCAAACTAATATCGCTTGGAGTTTCAATTTATTTATACTTTTAGCAATATAGCACAAGCACTTCTATTAGTTCTATTTCATAACAGAAAAATCTTTTTTCCTAGCCTGTAGTGTCCCACTGCTGGGCAAAGGCTTTTACGATTCTCTATCCTGCACCGCTTCAAACTAGTCCTTACTGTGCGCCAGACCAACCAACACAAACATTTTAACAATATTCAAATTCCTATAGAAAACATATTTGGTGAACGATCACAATTTATTGCTGCGGTCCGACCGAAGGCTTTGCCTATATCGTGGGGCCCCAACCTGGTTCACCGTACCAATTAACAAGCGGCTCAAACCAATCCGGGCGGCGACTGGTGACATACTATAGCGCATGTGCAGTGCCATTATGTGAGAATGTACGCTCTAAAATGGAAAATGTTCTCGGTTTTCATAGGAGAATAAATATTGGTTCTAGAATGGAAAATATAATTATAAGAATATGACAGCCTACAGCTGTTGAAAGGAGTAATGAGAAAAATAGTACCTATTACAAAATATCCTTAAAAATATGTATTTTAACATTATTTTTGTATAACATCAATTTACTTTAAAAAAACATTGTGGAAGTAATATTAATACTATTAATCATCACTATTGTGAATTTCGTGGAACCTCAGTATAACTATCTAAAATCTGTTCCGAACAGTCGATTCCGGGAATATTTATCACGCAAATTAATATAACTAAAACGAAATTACTGAACCACATACTGAAACCACAGTATATGTACATACAGTAGTTCAAGTCTCCGTTCCAAAAAATAAATGCCTACAGTTGCACCGTACGTGACAGCAATAGGACTGTCCAACTACAGTATTTGAATAACAGCAACAACACACCGTCTGTTCTTCACTGCAACACGCTCGCGATTGTGTTATGCCCCGGTCACGTCACTTCTTCGTACACTTTTTGCGAATGCGTTACGTCACAAGCCCTCACCAAACTTTAAAGCAGCTCATCTTTGACATGTTTTATTTCTTAGATAAACGCAAAAATACGTTTCTCATAATTTTTAATTATTTATCTGTCAGACTAATTAGATGTTTATTTTTCATACTCTGTCATCATCCCTATTGTTTATAAGTCAAGTTTACGGTTCAGAAGAGAACAAGCAGTAAGTGAGTCTCTTATCTTTCTTTAAAGTTCTAACTAAACTCCAGTGTCTAGAGTTTACATACTTTGCAAGCTCCGTCCACTTCCCTGTAAGGATATTCTACAACTTTTCTTCGATATTTCTAAGTAGAAACTGGAACTATTGGCACTTATAAGTAAGTGTACAATTTCGTAGATAGAAACTCTTTACTCATAGACTTACATAAATATTGTATTTTGTTTTCCTTGCTACCAAAGCTTTAAAAGCAAGATTATTTTAGGTGTAGAAGCAAGATAGCCCTCTTAGTGATGTCTCTCTTAGAATATTTTACTTCTACCTGATAGTCAGAATGTGTCAACAAGGGGCCCTACCAAAACCATTAAAAGGAATAACGTTGCATGTGTAGACACAAGCCATCTCGTTTCTACACTAGTAGTAGTAGTGTCATCACTACATAGCATCTCTCTCAGACTAATGTAATTCTACCCGAATACTTATTCCCTAAAAATAATAAAACACCCACTTAACCTTTCACATAACATACAATAAACAAATACATCACACATTATTACCATCTAAATCACAATACAAAACATCTTCGTACATAAGTCAAAAACAGCGCGTGGTTTGTGAGAGCTTCCGAGGAAGCCGCGAATCTATCCGTATTACTGTAATGAACCACATATGTCTTGATCTACTGATTTCCACGTTAATTGTGTGTGTTTTCCTTATTTTGTTTCACCTGTTTCGATCTGTAAACGTGTTATGTAATTTTTATGCGTGGAGTTTCTTATGTTTTTTTGCGGCGGCTTGACCGATTTTCTTACAATTTTGTGAGCATTTTGAGTCGGTCTGAGAATCGGTCAATATCTTTTTATTTTACCCCAAGAAATCTTTTTTTTTAACTTTCACGGGAGTATTACTAATGCGTACAAAGTCGCGGGCAACAGCTAGTATAATCTAAAAATCTACTCCAAACCAAAACAATACCTGATAATAGTCACGTTTCTGTACAAAATTACAAACAAATATAGAGGTGAAATGGAAAATGAACCTTACCACTTCGAAATACAGGTGTACGGTCAATTATAAACTTCAGACATACCCCTTACCACGAAACTCGACAACAAGACTGTTATCGTTGTGCAAGCGAGACAACGTTATGCAATGTAATGCGTTGTCTCGCTTCCACAACGGCAACAATTTTGTTTTGAAGTCACATAGTAAAGGCAGAGTACAATTTTAAATGAATTTAGTCAAATAACGTGCGTGTTATTTAGATGAATCCGTGATAATTATGTTTGTATACTGAGTCTCGCATTATTTATTCAAATCGTGTTGGATCTACGTGTGTAAGAGATTTTAATGTTACAAATTAATTTCATTAAGTGTGTTGCGAATGTGCGTGTTGATATCAGTGTTTACCCCTCGATAATGTCGTGATACAGGGAATTAGTACGTTGATTATGAATTATAAATAATTCTGTATACGTGGATGAAGGTTTTTTTGAACAATATTATTATTCAATTTTTGGGCACTCGCGCATAGTATTGTAGGATTATGTATATGAGCTTGAATCTTAGTTTCTTTTGCTCTATTATCTCGCCTCGTGTACGTAAAAAAATCTTTTAAATTTTATTGAACCTTAAAAGTATAGTAGATATCTTATTCGCATTATGTAGCATACATACCACATAATTACAATCAACAGAAACCTCTTCAAAAGTTTGTTAAATAAACATCTCAATTCTAAATTGTTTATTTCCAATTGGCTATATAGGCTTATTTGTGATTTTGCAGTATTTCTACTCAGAGATTCATAAACAACACAAATTCCAAATTAGGCCAAACAGACGATACACAAATCTGATCTAACGCAATTACTAGACAAACTAAATCATCGCGAAACAGACAGCCTACTGGCACATAAAAGGCTGTATAGTGTATAACCCGATTCCTGCTAACACAATAAAGCAATTTGACCCAATTCCAAAACACGTGGCAGGCAATTTCATAGTTCTTCGAATGTGATGTTAACATATTTTTCTTTTGTGGTTTCAGGTAATAAATCGCACTCGCACACCATGCTGGGAATCGATCGTGATATGTATGTAGAGTTGAGTAATGTTGTCTTACGGTATTCGCGTTTTCTCGTGATATTGAGGAAAAAGAATTCGTAGTGAAACTAGCTCAGGTAAAAACTTATTTTTAAATGTCTTAAACAAAAGACTGGACAAAATTGTAGGAGGAAAAATAGAAGTTAGTGAGGGAGGCCAAGAAGAATGTATTTAAGTCGCATAAAGGAATAGACAAGAGTGAGAGTATGCCAGGCGGTCAAAGAGCTATCATTAGAAAAGAAATTAATATTGCATTTAAATATTATGATGAAAGAACTTGGTTCTTACTGTTTTTATTTAAATGTCAAGTTAGATCCTAATAATTAATTAAACGATAAACATCTGTCAACACATTAAACAACCAATGATTTCTCTAATTATAATTCCTTTCCATTATTCCGTCTCATTGTAATTAAAGAGCAATATAATTGGCGATACTCAATACCTTCAAGTCAGTTATAATTAAAGAATAATAACTTTAGCAATTTCCCCTTATCGAGGGTCAAGGAGTGAAGCCGGTGTCCCTTTTTTTACCTTTTTATTCACTTTTCCGTTTCATTTAATTTGCCTCGGCGGTGCCTTTGGCTGTTATCCATTTGACCGACTTGATACCTCTGTGTTTAATTTATTCTTTGACAAAGATTACGAGCTTTGATGATCGAGTTGACACTTCGATCGTCTTTTTGTTTTGTTTCTTGGAAATTGAGCTGTTCCGTTAGGACAGAGACTTGAGGATTTTTGATCAAATGCTTAATATATTATTGTGTGCATTTTACGAATTCATAGTTTAATTACTTGTTTATTAATGGATAACTTTTCAATTTTCAGTTCATTAACTACACTTAGAAAAAAATGCGACTTTAAAAATGCAAATATTGTCTGGTACTACCACAGGTTATACATAAATTGTAAAAAATATCCAGCTGAACAATACAGGTAGGTCTCAAGCTCAACCCGAGGTCATAGGTGCAAATCTTGTTGCGTAACGTTATCACTGCGTACCGCTTATCTTGACTAATGGTGCCTTACAGCCGCCACAAACAACAACAAGACATTTGTTAAGCAAACACCAAGCAATTTTTCTCTTACAACTATGTTTTATTTTACCTATATTATATTGTACAACAATTCTTTTTTTACATGGTTGATGTAAAACCTGGTATTACAGTTTAAACTGCCCGTATGCCTCTTTGGTGGTTTAACACACCCTAGAAAATTTATCGATTGTCCTAATGCCCTAATGTCTTAATGCCCTCACGATGTTTTTCTTCACTAATTCAGCAAGTGATGATCACATGTATTTTAAAAGATATACTTAGATACCGATATTAAACCTAAGATCTTTGACTTGACAGTTCAACGTTACATCTGGAACTCAAAGGGCTCCAGGAGGAACATGGTGGGTTTTAGTCAGTTAAAGTCTGACACCCCGCTGAACCCACAGCGGGTGGGGTCATTTGAAAATTTCTCTCAAAAAAAGGTACCATAGCTTTAAAAAAGTACCTACTTGTGAATGATTAATTAATAATTGTTATAACATTTGTAGCAATACCTGGTTATGACTAACTCATGTGTGGGACTAATTAAATACGGTTACTCCGTTACTGAGAATAGAAATGTTATGAGAAAACTATTAGTTTGTTTTGCTTTGATTATTATCTGTTAGTAGTTTATTATATGGATGATATCCTGTCTGCTGTGATAGCCTAGTGGTAAGACCATAGGACTGCCAATTCAAAGATCTTGCGTTCGATCTCAACGGGTCTCGATATCAATCAGGAGACATTATATATCCTATAATATATTTTTTTTCTCACAGGTAATACAATAATAGTTTTGACAGTTACATTATTCAGGTGAATATCTATTATACTGTAGGAAACTGATGCCTAAGCCAGACTCGAGGCCTGTTTCAGGTTTCACGTTCTCTTTTTTTCTTATGCATACTCAAATAACTTTGATCATAATGTATCTAAATACAAATCGACTTCTACGTAACAATTGTTTCCCTACTTATTTTAATGCTACTTCCGTGAGATTTGACGTAATCAAATACATTTATAACCAGTTTATTATTGCGTTGTAATATTATCTTAAAATAACCAATACACATCTTATTTGGGTACGAATCTGATACACACATGCCTAAGGCTGTGTTATCAGCATAATCATGTTCATACGCGTTATTTTATTTGCCACGCCCGTATCGTTTTGTTTCAGGAAACACGTGATTCGCAAAGCTATTACGTATCAAGCAATGTGATAGCAAAATTTGCACAATTATTGTTAAGAAAATTCTTACTCGTATTAGGTACTATAGTGTCAACGAACAATCAATGTTGTCAGCAATTATTGTGCAAATTACGTTATAAAATGCTGTCGCATTGCTTTTACAAGACATGTAATACGGTGAACGGTTTGTCCTTGAATGCCTAAACTACATTTCCTTTGAATAAACATATTTGTAAGAAATTTAGGATCTGTACTTTGGTTTTACTGTTTGACATTTGCGGTTGTAAACGGGTCGCAAGACACGGAATCATTGTCTTGTTCAAATACCACTTGTTTTGTATCGAAATACAATGTATTGATCCTGAACTACAAGGAAACTTTCTGTATGTATTTCTATTCTTACTACACTGTACTAGCTTAATTTAAATAGGTATTAACTGTGAATTTACTTATTGCAAATATAGAGAAGAAATCTTCTCAATTTTGTCACACCTGAACTAACCAAGTAAATATGACAGAAATCTTCATATTATTTTTACATCTAATTAACAAAATAAATAATACAAAAGGTGTTACAAAAGTTTGCAAAATAATTAGTACGCCTCATTCAGTCAATCTAACATAGATACTTTCTTTTAAGTATAGAAAAATCCAGCTCAGTCCAGCTCTTCAATAACAGCACATAAACTAATATTATTATTATTGTCTTTTAAATTATTATTTAAGGGCTTTGCTTCATTCAAATAAGGGCAAATCTATTCAGTACTAATTAAAACTATCTTAAAATTAAATTGCTACACTTAATTAAGGTTGTGTTTATTCAATACTTACTAAAACTTCTCTTGAAATTAAATAAATATTAGATCAAAAGTCTTAATGAAGATACACCATAATTGCTATGTCAAACGAGTATTGACTCAGACGTATTGTGTATTCATATTTATACTCAGATGATTGGCTCTTCATTGCTATGCATTTACATAACACACATACACACTTACTTATATCTGTGTATATGTAGGTATGGGTACATAACACACACATGCATATACATGTACCTATATGAGTGTTCTTGTAGATACAATCACGAGCAAAACATGTATACACGACAAAACAGTTGTAGTAGATTTATTATGCAAATTGCAAAGGCTGTTGTGGAATATTTCAGATATTGTGAGCCAATCATAAAATGTTTAATTTTGAAGAAAATGTTGCGATTCTTAAAACATTTGACTGTGATTTAAACTGTAATTGTTTAATCGAGTAAACATGTATATGCTCGTGACTGTACGTGTAAATATCACACAAACTCATACCTATGTATGCAGGTGTGTCTGTGTGTGTATAGTACGTTGTAATTTATGGACGCGAAACTGTGTACGCCGATAACAGTGAATTACGTTGCTCATTGATTGATGCAGACAAATATCTCCGGATTAATTAGTGTTGCTTAATATCGCCTAATTAACTTGGTAAATATAGTCTAGGAGCCCGGAGTGAATGAACTAAGTCAATGGAGCTCGGGCTCTTGGTTTATAAATGAACGCTGTTTAGCGTGTTTGCATTTAAGTATTTAATGCTGTAGTTTTGGTAATTTGTGTTTTGTAGCTTTTCAATGGAGATGTTTGATAAGCAAGAATTAATAGTTTAGTGAAAAATACAAATTACTTATTAGCAAACATTAAAATGCGATGTTTGATAAACAAGAAAGTGTAGTTGAGTGATATAGTATTACTTATTAGCAAACATTAAATCTTTTATTTTAAAAGTCAATTCAAAAATTTGTCAAATCCAAATTACCAAAACCTATTTACGACCGTGCTATTTCAACTTACCATACAGTTTTACACGTATCGCCAGCACCGGGGATATAAATGTTAGTAAATTAATATCCGCCCCGATACACCCGCCATATTGAAAACGTTCGCCATTTGCAGAATTAATCAAATATCTGTACTTCTAGTTATCTGAACACGATATTAGTTTTGGGTAACAAAACTATATATTACATTCAACATTATACAATATATAATTTTACAAATTCCCGGATAGGTAACTCGTTTTAGTTTAAATCAGTTTTGGCCTTGGTTACAATTTACGAGGGTCGACCTAAAGGCTTTAAATGTATTGTAATTTGATCTCTACTGTCCTGAATTAAGAATGGAATTTGTGTGTCTGTAACTCTAATTTGATGTAACTAAGTTTTGGTTGCAATATTTGGTCAATATAGATATGGTCAATAGAGATGTAATGAAAATTATTGTTATTTTAAAAACAATTACTCTTTTAAATAATGAATTTTGCAATAATAATGAAGCATATATCTATTTGAATTATATTTTACAATAGTATTATGACAATAAACTCTGCAAATATTCAGTATAATGTGATAAATAAAACAGGAACAAAGTAATGTACGGGTAATCATTATAAAATATAAACTTTTTGAATTTTAATAAAGAAGTCAAGAAAACACGGAAAAGTCTCTAAAGTACATTTTTGTAGGGTAAGAGACTCTGTAAATAAATTGATCACTTCAATCAGAAGGCACATTGAGTAACTTGATGAATTAAAACAAAAATCCCGCGGGAAACCGTTTACAAAAAAAAAATCTACGCGAATGCTGAAGAATTGATGATTTATTTTCTTCGCGAAAATTCCTTTGCGATTTCAGATAACATTTTCAATTTTATACATCTTTCGAGTTGGATTTCTTTACTTGAAAACTATTTACTGTAATAAATACTGGCAGCTAATAAATTACACTTTGACATATAATCGATCACTTACAATAAAGAGAAAATTAGGTACTCGAAAAAAAAATACGTTTGAAAATTGAATTGGTTCGTTTTATCAAAAAACGTTGTTAAGTTGCCAGTACTTGTTTTATGTTCGAAATTCAAAACTATTATTGAAAACTGTAATATAATATTACCAACATATATTTTAAAACAAAATACAATCTGATAAAATTTTATAAGCAAAAAGGTTTTTATTATATCTAGTATAAAAACTGGAATGACAAAAAAGGTTGACGTTTCTAAAGTGGAATCACAGGCTTAAAAAATAGTGTAGGCCTCTTTATTTTAAAGTAAAGGCTTTAGTAGGCCTTCGCTTGTTGAACCCATGTCCCTATGTAAGCCTTTCAAAGACGGCCTTTTGGGAGGCTTACATGGGCCGACTTCTTGCGGACGACTTAAACCCGTGAATAGGGGACACAAAATTAATTAAAACAAATTCTTCTAAAAATACATGACGATGGAAGATCTAGGGCTCATAATAGCAGAATACAATAACCTTCAAAAATTCAGGTGACTGACTACCAACTCTTGAAATACTTTTACTGCAGTTGTGTAAGCGTGACAGCACACTACACAGCGTAGTGTGTCATCTCTCTCTTACAATGTAAATAATATTACTACAAGAATTGGTAGTAGGCAGACCTAAGTGGGGATATTAAGTATCATTTTTGTCGAAATATATTTTTGCTCTCGTTTACCGACAATGAGGGACACTTAATGTTATAAATTACGTAATTAAGACGCGAAATGGAAAGAGAAGAGGAATACTAAGTATTCGACGTACTTTTAGTGATATTTGAAGGTATTCTGTGTCTGAGTAATGTTTTTTGAAGGAAAGTTTAATTGATAACATTTTAGATAGTTCTTTAGTTCTCAGAAACTGAAAAGGTTATTTAAACGTTTTCTGTTGGAGAATTTATTTAGTAATTAAATATAGAAATTAAACTCAAGGCGAGTAATTTAGACTGAAGTAACCTTAACGTGGCCGCGTGGGCAAAAAGAGTTGATAATTTGTAAAACCTCGAGACATGTTACAATATTTTTTTTTTTTAATAGTTCCTTTTAAGTACAAAACAATCGCCGATGGTTTTTATTACCACGGACCACGGTTACCCCTCTCAAAAAGTTCAACTACCTACCCTTCTCCTTCTGAAGTCACTAAAACTCACAAATAACTCGAACATGCACAATCTGACTCGTTGAACGTCTGCAGAAACGGCCACATATCACTTGGGAGTAACGGTATTTGGTCGTATCTAGCACTGCGCGGTACTACCACAGTATTAATATATACAGTAGTTTGACAACGGCCGTTTTATTTAAATAAATACTTACAGTAACAGCGTACAGTACAACCCACCTACAGTATTTTAATAACTTCAACAACTCAAAATCCGTTTGTCACTGCGACACGCTCGCGGCTATATCATGCCACGGTCATATCACAATCCGATATCGTAGGCATAACTTGCGTTTTATCCCTTTATATGAAATTCCATACCGTATATTATTACACTGTGGTACTACCCAGTACTACGGCCCGATACGAGCCATCGGAGCAAGGCCGTCTATGAATAATTTCGGTGTAACCATGTCGTTGGTGCCAGGTTGCGACAACCACCGCCGCCAGACTTCGCCCCTTGTAATAAATCTACATGCTAGGTCGAGATTGGCCGCAGACATGCTAGGGTTAATCTCCGTATGTCACATATTCGTTAGATTGTGTTACTACGGAATGGGATTCGCGAGTGACGGTTGTGGACATGAATATGTATTTTTGTGTAATACGATTCTGTAATGTTGTTGGAAAAATATTGTTATTTGCAGACGATTTTTTGCTGTCAAGGTTATGCGAATAGATTCCTTGTATATTATAATACGAGGAATTCATTTTGAACGATAACTGCCCTGTCTCAAACTAACTATCATTTGTTTTGTGTCTGTGTGTAATTTATCTATAATATGCATGTATTTAGAAATATATAAGTATGTTAACCAGTTGTCTAGTACTCATAATACAAACCTTAGTTTGAGACTAGATGGCATTATACATACATACTTATATGTAGGCGTATATTATACATACTCGTACATAAATAGCCTTACATAGCAACATAAAGTTATATACTACATAATATCAGTGCGTTTAATTATTCGTATTTCCAAGTCAGTGAAACTGTCACACTTCATTTGGTAAACGTGTTCAATGTTAGTTTGACAACTATTAAGCAAGATAATAGTCTATTATGTCTGTCAGTATGTCTTCTTGTCATATAAACATATGTGACGAGACGTAGGTACTCACACCATATATAAGTAAGTATCAGCTGAATCTAGGAAGACGTAGCTTGAAATATGGTTAGGAAAATAATACTTAATGCTATCATATAAAGTGTCAAAATTAATAGTTAGAAATTTTCATTTTTATTTCGTTATAAATTTTCATATTTATTCCATTCATTCTATCCGTTATGAGGCCTTAAATGTTGATAGCGGTAACACTAATCCGAAACAGTTACCATCAAAATAATTATCATAGTCAATTCACCGAAATATAAAGATTAAGTACGCAAATTAATTTCCAACTCCAATTTAGATTTTGCCCAATCTACCAATAAAGAGGGACCTAAACCGTCTCATTAGTTTCAAAAAGAGACTAAACACATACACAATACGATAAAAATCCTAAATTAATCCCGAAATCGTTTCATCCGCATCATTTACGTATTGTAAGGGTCTTCGGTCATTAAAACGGTTGGGTATGCATGTAAGGGTCGGCGCACACGATGCCGAATCATGAATACAATTACACGGGCCGACCGTTCACCACGGATTAAATTCTCTCAACCGATGAATCTCAAATTCTCGGCCTTCAGCTATATGACGTCCAATTTAATGATAATAAACTGTTCTATTGGTTTAATATTGTCCTAGCAACGAAATTGTAGAGAAATGAGCATTTAATTAGAAATAAATTGTTTGAAAATATCTAAAATAGGTATAGAGTAAGTGCAGACAATTTTAATCTTGTATGTATTCCGTCAATTCAAACCATTATTGGAAAAAGGAACAAAAAAAAGTTAGCTATAGGTACCACCTTCGTCGGCCATTTAGATTATAAAAAGATATTTATAGTTCAGAAACGGTATTATTTTGGTCAAAATTATTTAAAAAATAATTTTCGTCAAACATAATTGAATTAGCAGCGTAACTATTAACGCCTACGATAGGAAATATTGGTAAATTTTAAGCAGAGCAATTTGTCTAAATATAGAACTCGTCAATTCAATTATTCCTATAAAATTTATTGACTATTTTCAGTTTTAGCGGTGAACTATTATTACACAAACGCTTTGTCATCATTATCATTTATTTCTGTTCCTTTTTGAACGTTTAATACAATTTAACATAACTTAAAAATGGGGCAACTATTTTTCTTATCCTTAACTAGCGACCCGCCCCGGCTTCGCACGGGTGCAATGCTGATATACTAAATACGCTACAGAAAAACTGTGAACGTTGTTTATAAAAAAACATAGCGGCCCGCTCCGGCTTTGCACGGGTTTAAAATATGTAAATCTGTACATCTTCAAAAATATTGATTTAAATCAGATGCTGTAAAAGGCCAAATAGATCTATATTAAATCAACAATGTATTTAAGGTATTTAATTGGATAAGGATTAATGCTGTATTGGTTAAAATCGCTTCGAATATTAGTCATTATTTGTCGTAAAAAGTAAATGACAAAAAAATGTTATTGTGGGATATCCATAAGAGATAGACATATACCATCGCGGAGTTTTCTGTAGACCTTTTCATTGTGTACAATACTTAGTACATTATTTTGATAAATCTCGTAGGATTCAGCCTGCGTTTGCAATGTAAGCGGAAAAAATGTAATTATTTGCGACATCACATTAGAAACCTCAAAAATAACAGTATTTGTCCACTATTTAATGGATGATATTATACATAAAAACCTTCCTCATGAGTTACTCTATCTATTAAAAAAAACCGCATCAAAATCCGTTGCGTAGTTTTAAAGATTTGAGCGTTCATAGGGACATACAACATGACACATGACAGAAAAAGCGACTTTGTTTTATACTATGTAGTGATGGCCTTTTTTTCTCTACAACTAAATCTACAACTTTAGATTGTATGTAAGAAATTTCTTCTTTACATAGAATCTAAATTTGTAAATTAAAGTTGTGTATTAAGCCTATAGTATAAAGATTAAGGGTATTTAATGAAAATTAACTTTAAAACAAAGACCAAATATGTATTTACGTATAAACTCCCTTGATTAAGTCTTAATCTGGTCCCCAAAACTACTCATCAAACTAAAGAGAATGTAATAAAATAATAGATATCACATTTAAATGAAATACAAAACAGTAAAAAACTAAGTAAATAACTTAAAATCGTTTTTACGATAGCAATCGACCAAATGGCCAGTACTTTGCTAACGGCGTGACATTAACCAACTTATATTTATTTATGGTAACATTCACTGCCAACGGCTCACCACAATAATGAATATTTGGCATGCTCGAAGTTATTGGCGATTACAGTGAGCGAAATTGTGTGAAAGGCTACTTTAAATGCATATTCTCATATTTTATTCATGTTTTTTGATAGAATAGCTAATAGTAGCGACTTAAGTTACTATGCTGTAGTTCTAAGTGAGGTTAAGCAAGGTTAGACATTAAGTTAGACAAAAAGACTGGTGTACTTTTAGTCACTTAATCTGACACACCATGTAATACATGTCACATCTTTACGCATTTTTTGGACACTGATCACAAAAAAAACAACATCAAGTAAATACTAGACTTAAAGACACATCGAAAACACCTTAGTTTTGTTTTGCTATCTGTCAAAAAAATATAACCTGCGTTCAGGTCACATAACATGACCTAGAAAGTTATCGCCGTGAAATACTCTTGCGTTTTCTTATCTGCGCTTGATATACGGCCTCTAACTGACCTCTTCAATCCTACAGCTTAAGGATGCCATGTTCTAGTTTATTTGTACCTCTGGGCTCAACCGTAACGTCAGATTAACGTCTGTTCCGAAGCGTCCCGATTGAGTAAAGAACGGGTCCCGTACCCTTACCACGAGATCTTAAACGAGAGCGGAACTGTCATGGAAGTGAGACGCTGCTCTACAATTCGTATAGTGCTTTTTTGCTCCCACGTTAGCTGAAATCTTGCGTCAATGTCTCGTGGTAAGGGTGTAGATATGACGCAGCCGCGATAAGTACGGCTTAACCTTAAGATCAGGCGATGTAGGCTAGTCTCTTGTGATCACCTGTTTATCTATAACATGTAGGGCATGTAAGGTTTCCCAGTATTGGTATTAAACGCTGTACAGTCGTGCGAGTTATTTATTGAATAGAGATTTATTATACTTGTGTAGTCTAACTAAATGTTTTTGTCTGTTGTTATTTGTTTATTGGAAGTTGTAAAAAATACTAGTATAAAACGGAAGTGTAGTGGATTTTGTTGTAACACTTCATTTCCATATTTCTAAGTAGTAAGGTATATCGAAATCTGTTTCCAATAGAGTAAAATTAAATAACAATTCGATGTACAAGTCTTTAAATACTGAATACTTTAATTCGATGTCGACATTTTTTTTCTTTTATTGCCGTTACTTTTTCAACTTCAGCCATATTTTTCCCTCACTGAGAGCCAAATAAAAAACATTCACTTTTTCCAAGTATACTTGCACAATCATCTCAAAACGGTCTCCACATTTCTTGAAACAGTCGCAGTCGGTAAAGTCGCATGTGACCGGCCATTGTGCCTTTGTTCTTCGCAAATCAAACATGGCCGCCATTGTTGCTAACCCGCGGTTAGGGTTGAAAACTTTCACAAAGCGAAACTCTTTATTGTTTCATATTTTTGTAAGGAATCACAATTTTTAGATTTCGCTTCCCGTCACGTGTCTTTTGTTAAATGTTTTTGGCAGTTATTTTCTGTTTACGAATAAGTTTCGTAATTTATTAGCAGTCGTTTATCCATGTATGTAACTACAATATACATTATAATATATTTTTTGCTCTACATTTCTTGAGACAAAAGTTTTATTCAAATAATTATGATGATTGCTGTTTAAAATGGTTTGACACTTGACAACCCTACTCCTTGGTTCTTGAAGCGAAACTTTAGCATTTCGGCGATGCCTCTTTGTATTTTTCGTGCTCAACGCGGGCATAAAATTACTCGGTAATTAACGGGAAAGTGTGCATACTGCGGATAACCACCAAACAAAGTATGTGTACATTTTTGTTCTAAAATGTATGATAATGACTCCTGAAAAGCTGGCAAGTATACTTTGAATTTCAAAGATAGAGTACCCACTAAAATACGTACAGGTTTCAAACAGTTTCAGATTATAATTATTACAGACCTTACCTGTGTTTTATCATGAAAATAAAATCTTCGTATTATACTGAAGTAATTTGTCAAGTCATTTCTCACCATATAAAGTCAAAAAGTACTGAATATAAACCCTCATAATTACCCAAGATCTGAACCACACACCAACCTCAGATTTAATCACATAAAAACAATTCTTACCACATCTCAATCCAATTAGAACATTACTTCAGCTATCCCGACAAATTCGTTAGAGTGGTGCAATCTCAGCTGCGCTGTCTTGGTCTCATTTACACCGCTGTGCTAATTCAGTAAGGAATAGGTACGCAATTTTTCGCCGGTTAGATCGCCCCACCCCTGTGTACCACCCAAGACGGCCCCGACGAACGTGATTTGAAAACAAATACGTATTACGTACATTCGTAGAATACAACATTTGTTGGTGCTAACTTGTCCGCTGTTCGCTGAATACTACGGACAACGTTATTTCCAATGGAATCTTGTTACATTATAATAAATGTGTCGGTTATCGCTGTTTACGGAGGTTATAGCTTTATTCCGTTAGGTCTTCTTAATAAAGTTAGATCTGCATTGCTAGTGTTTCGATTACTAGATGCAGTGTTATTTATTGTACAATTTCATGAGGTCATTTTCGTCTGAGGTCTGTCAAACTGAAAAGAATGTGATTTGTTTTAGACTACATTATTATCATTTAAAATATATCACCTTAGTACAGGGAAGACGTCTCCTTTTTCAGTGTCTAAATTGTCCATCTTGTGATAGGTTGATCAAATTTTTTAGTCGACGTCAAATTCATGTCTCTGTCTTTCGTTTTATGTTAACGCTACAGCTAACAGTCATTACTGGAACTAAATTACGTGTAATCTAAGTTAATTTTACTTTAGATTCGTGAATATTGTTTGCAGTACATTTCGGCTTAATTTGGTTGTTGCTGTGTAATATTAATAAAGTTTTCCTTTACGAAGGTGGACGAAAGTTTGTCCTTTCTTTTTACGAACTATACTGAAACTTCGGCTCCGGCTGGCTTTATTTTTTCACTTTACTTTCGGTAATTGAAAACAGAGATTGGGTTCTGATATTAAGTGTTCTTTTTTCGCGTTCTGACAATATTGGGAGTCTCAATGTTAGTCTAGTAAAATGACGCGATGTATAAAAATGTAGAGTTTATTGACGAGGACTTGAAAGTTAAATCAAACGCCAAGGTCGTTGTAACCCTCGGCTGTGTAGCCCTGCAAACTGAGCGATCAAATCACTCCACCCAGACATAAAGTTCGGAGCGTTATGGTCCACACTATAGTTTATATCACGTCCTCTAACACAAAATCAAGCACATCCCATCCTAGTAATCCAATTACCAAGCAAGTTACTGGGCGTTTTCGCCATTTTCCTACCGAGACCCCATTTCATATCTGTATGGAGTAATTATTATTACGGTGGCCATTGTTTCGGTAGTAACAGTAAACAAGGGACCGAGTGAAATATGCGTTTACTGCCCACCTTCTCAGATAATGTCTAATTACATTGCAATAACAACTATATCGCCCATGACATAAGGTTCGTAATCGCTAGTTATGTTTCATATCAGTTGTTGGCGTGTGTCACCGCAATTTGAACCCTAATTTGATAGTGGTAAGGTTGGTGGGGTGATTGCGATGTCTGATTCCAAGATGTTCAGATCCCCTACTAAGATTTCGTGTCAAATCTTCATCTCGAAGACGTCTAGCACAGGAATAGATGACATATCCAATTTGGTTGTCTGGCAGTAACTTAATGATGCAGATTGTAGATAATATCAGCGCTAGATGGCAATCATGCTTCCATAATACGTACACTATATCTGCTCACCTTGCGTATATATATAGTTATATAGTTTCATTGCAGATTTTATAGATTTAAACAACCAAGTCAGTTTACCTGGTACTCGCTTTCAAAACTTTATACTTTATGTAGTCGAATTTATTCGGAAATGGATCAAGCATATGTTTTCAATGTTCTTGAAATGCAGTTTCATTGAAGCTAGCATAGCTCTTGAACCATTAAATTATATTCCATGAAGTATACAGACCGAGAAAAAGAAACTATTTGCTTAAACACCTCATTTCCTTCAGCTTTATAGTCACAAAAACGAATAAATAAGAACCCATACCATTAAAAATTCACACTCGAAGACCGTAGCAAATTGTGAGAACAAATGGTAGGGGACCCTTACAACTATCCAAGACGTATAGTAAGGGGTCAGTAAAATAACGAACTGCCAACGAAACCCAATACTCGGCCGAGAATTTATTGGTTCTAATTCAAAGTACAAAGCACATTTGTCAGGAGGCTGTGCCCAGTAATTGTATACTAAAGTGAAAATAGAAATATCTTGCTCGTTAAACCGTGAGGCGATGTATCTTCCTCTGTGTTGATTTTATGGCCTGTGGAGGTTTTGTGTACTGGATAGTGCGGCCTCCCTGTCAATGCAGATAAAATATCGTATAGAACGTACCAAATTCATCTGTGAAAAACGGTACAGAGTTATTGTGAAGGATAAATCGATGTATTGTTTATGAAAGCGCACGAAATCACCTTTCTACTTATAATAAAAAAAAATAAGCAGGTAAAACACATGGGTAGTAAATATGGAATATAGAATATTACACCTAACACTATTATGTAGTCAATGTTTGCCAATATCAACTCTACTTCGACAATAATACCATATCATACCAAAAGTAGAGCCAAAAAAATGCTTTTAAGCAACTCCACTGCCAAAAAAGTTTGTCGCTGCAACTAGTTCCCGAAACTATATTTATCCGTCGTAAAGGACTCGCTATAAATAGACACAGTACCCACAGTATGTTCAGAACAGTACACATAAATTCGGCGGTTGTTTAACACTTGATAAACCAACAGTAAATTAAAGTTTGAAGCAAGTTTTCGATGTGGAACTGCCACAAACTGTCTGGTAAGTTTGTACGCTGACAGGACAGGTAGCGACCGGCATTAAGATTATATCAAAGCATTTGTGAAAACAAACATGTTTGCTCACTAACAAATAGGAACCGCGCTACCGCTTGCGCTGGATCGGGTCTCAGCGTATGAACGAAGCTCGGTATATTTAGAAAATAGGTTTTATGTAACGTTGTATTAGGCTAAGCTTGAAAAAAAAAACTTGTATTTTTTTTTAAATTTCGTAATATTAATTTTTGTTTTTTTTTTTTGTTTCAGGTAATTCAATTTATTTTGGCTCTAGTGAGGTTTGAGGAAGTAAGTTAAACCACAAAATTGAATTGTATAAGGAATACACTATCAGTCTGTTTTGTGTTGTTTTTGTGTAAAAAAAAATAACATACTTACACATAGAAGCTAATCAATTTATAATGCAAGCATGATTCAGTTAGTATAAAATTATTAGGTTAATGCTACATAGACTGACTGGACTCGTCCCTTCCCTAGGGTATCGGCGTTGAGCGGCAAAAACCCGATTACAATGTGCAAGCCAGAACACAAAGCGAGACTAAATAATCCTACTTACAGACTCAACTCACTGTTTTACACATAACTAGGGAAAAATGAGGTAACGACTGTAGGAATATGCTAAAGTATTTTGCAAACACAAATTCCATAACTCTGTTTTTCAGTAGAATTTCCTGATAGGACTAAAATCTGTTAACATAGTTGTATTGTTATGGACTTTATTACTGTTATAAAAACTTTTCGTAGAATTATTGAAATTGTTTGCTTAGAAGCGTAGCATATGCTACGACAGCTACGCAGTTTAAATACGTAGCTCCCGGAAACGAACACTGAATGCGTTGATTCGTAGAGTTTTGCTACGAGTTATTTTACACCCGTTTCATTTACCGACAACATAACTCCACTGAGGTTGGGAATTATACACCTGCTCTACAATTATAACACACTCTACTTGAAATAAAGACAAATACTATAATCAACAAAGAGCATCCAACGGACGAAGAAACTAAGTAAATTCTCTTAGCAAATACACGGAGGGTGTCACACTCGAATGTCAGAGTGCCCCGACACTCTGTGATCACTCACACTTTCCTCCCAGACACTAATTAACGAATGTCTGCAATTAGAGCCAGACACTTGACAATGGCTCGAGCTTTAATATTTTAAGGGCGTCATTTAATGAGATTTAATATTGTTGTTGTCACCCTAAATTTGAGTTGAGCACGTTCCTCTAATTATTATGTTTTATTATTTGATCAATGTTGCTTCAACTTTTGATAGTTTGGTCTTTGGGCACGTATTCATATTTAAATGTCTGGTATTTCTGTAGAGTCAACAAATCTGAGTATAACAAAAGCCTTAATTGGTTAGATTATTTTAACCTTGTGTAATTAAAAAGTGTTTTAACTTATTTCAGTTTTGGTTTGTCAATTCATTGTCGACAAAATATTAAAGAAAACTAAGAGTTAAGCTCGCCTGTGCTCATTTTATTTCCAAATAGTTAATTTTATAATATGTATCTGCGTACAAAAAAGAATAAAATAAAAGCCAGTTTCTAAAAAACTACAATACTGCGCTATTAACTACAGTTACTTAGTATCAAAACCAGCCAGCAATTTTCCTACAAACCTCTTTTAACACAAAAAAAAAAAAAAGTATTCAACTCACTCATTTTCAAACACAAAACAGTATGGCGTCAAAACAGACCGATAAAAAACACTTCCACGATTTGTTGTGTTATTTATTTATCAATTTATCGCCCTCATTGTTTCATTGCGCAAATAACGTTTAACGTAAAATACTAACGATACAAAATGGCTGATCGAAATGTAATCAGTTTGTTTTATCTGATTTAATTCGAGTACCACGGAATATTTTAGTCAGTGCTGCGCTAAACTAACATGATGGCTTCGTTGGATGCTGGTATTTTAACTAAATTTGGACGGTAACGAGCCTGTAAATAAACTTCAGGTTAAATTGTTTACTTTTACATCTGTGTTTAGTTTCTGCATAAATAAGTGTTTATGAAAAAAATGAGCACTTGACAGTCAACCCTCAACAATGATTAACAGGGCAACTTTAATACAATTACAGTCTTCCTTATCCATTTCGTTAACGGCCGGCTAAACTGAGCTTGATATAAATATTAATCCAAAACTTTAATATAAATGCATGAGCATAATATTTATTTTTCTCGAGCCACGTGACTTATGGTTCACGTTCAATCTGAGTGAACACGTGCACTGAAAAAGTAATGACTTGACTAAAGAGCAGCTTAGTTAAATCAGTTGATTTTAAAACTGGTCTCTCCAATTGCACTTTTAGAGAATTATTATCTAACATATTTTTTTTAGGTGATGGACATGAATGTGGATGGATATAGGGGAAGAGGACGACCAAAGAAACGATGGATGGATTGTGTGAAAGATGATATGGCTGCAAAGAGTGTGACTTGCGAGATGACGTCAAATAGGAACGTGTGGAAGAAGAGGACATGCTGCGCCGACCCCAAATAATAATAATTGGGATATGTAAGGGCAGGGGAATTAATGATATTTTTTATATGATTGCCTTTTAAATTCCAAAAAAAATAATGTACATTATTAAAAAAAATCGCTGTTCGAAATAAATCGCTTCACCAACATGTTTCTGCAAACAATCCAGCACCAACTTCTTAACGGTATTTAATAGAGATAAAGTAGAGTCATCAAAAAATATCACCGACCGTCATAACAAAGACACAGTACACAACTTTGCTGAAGACGAGGTTTCTGAAAAGCCGTTACTTCTACAGCCTTTTTGCCTTTTTCTTCATCCGCAAGGAAATCGTTTAAGTTAACTCGTTTACTTGTGAAACTTGCCTTGTGATGCGGATTACAGAGATAAAACTTACTTCGAGAACTTCTATTAAAATCGTTTCGAAATGTTTTTTAATAATTTCGTTTTTTTTTCGTGTCTGGCTGTGTTTGATTAAGGCTAGGTTGGATCTGTAGGCTTATTAGTAACTGACGATTATGCAGCAGTACATTTTTTGTTATTCTTAACATTTTATATGCAAAATGGAAGTCTTAATGCTATAGGGATTCTCTATAGGTCAAACAAGAAAAAAAAACCAACCAAATTCAGAAAGATGAATGATTCAGAATGCAATTAAATGCCGGACTATTCTGTATTATTTATGTATGTAATCAATACAATAGATGTTAATAACATCTTTTGACAAAATTCGCTGGAAAGATTCAATGTCAAACATCGTGAACAAATTACCAAAAACAGGCAAATCTAATCATATAAATGTAAATCGTTTAAAAAGAACAATATCAACACCAGACATCAAAGTTCACCGAAACCAAAATAACTTGGGATATAAAAAGCATGTTGATAAAAACATAACATAACGAAATTCATAAATATGTGTGAGTCTTCAAAAATCGGTTCACGATCGGGCCCATCCGTGATTTATATTCAGGGGCAATTTGCGACGCCTTTTATGGTGCTTTCGTTATCACAGATGCGTCGAATGTTCCAGAACGATTTCTGTTCTATGATGGTTAATGGTATCTAATATCGTGGTGGGGATGTACATTTTTATGTTTTCGTTCGAGTTGATGAGAAATTTTTTTTTAAATGCAAGTATATTTTTGAAATTTATATTTCGATACTGTTCTGTCTTTTACAATGACTGCTATAAAACTACTACTATTAGTATACTGTACTGTTTAATTATATTTTTTGTAGTTTTGTTTTATTTTTTGTCGTGTAAGCGAATTTTAATTTAAAGACTGAGTAATTGCAGACGATTGTAAACAGTTTACTTTATTCACTGCTAAGCCCTAGGCAAGTAAGTACTTTATAATTGAGTTATTTATTAACCCACTGTATGGTGCCACAATGGTGGCCAGATATCATCTGACATGAGTGAGAAAATAAAACTATTTACCTTCTACAGTCTTGTTAAAGTATGATCGTGACCAATGTGACTTCAAAACAAAAACAAAAACGAATTCTTATTCGATTCGATTCTACATAATTATATTCCTGTCTTACATAAATCCCAAAACGCACCCTGGCACCCATATGTAAAATTAAAAAAAATCCCCCCGAACACATGATCCTTAAAGCTCACGCGGAAATAATCGTTCGATATTCGAAACGAAGGGTTTCTCTTTTCGCGCAATTAACCGCCGAGTTTAGTCCCTTCGCTTCCGGTTCGGTTCAGGCCCCTTGGCTGATGACTCGCAGTATATTGATTAATGAAAAAAAAGTGAACCAGAATTATAATCGGGATGGAAGTGGAAGTGACGATTAATTATGGTGTGCCATGGCTCGCAATATTTGGGCAGGAAGTAATATAAGAAATGATAGTCTGTGGTAATCTTTAATTTCATTTATTTTACTGAAAGTGAGTTTTTGTTTTAGTCGTTAAGCTTCTCGGCAAGGCCAACAGTAAACAGGTGCAACCAGGCCAACGAATTTCAAACACTCCAGCCCTCACACTTCAATGGAAAATAGAGAAAAAAAACTTTAAAATTTTCTTGAAAAAATTTCCTAGCGTTTCATGCGGAATTGTATTGTTTCCCAACACTTGAGATACCGGCGCGACTGCGGAAAACGATAATGAGCGAACACTTTTTCCGTCTACCCTCTCCCTAGAAACGAGGTCGAATTACGAATTGTATTGTGTGTTCACTTATAAAAAATATAGGCACTCCAACCACGATTGTGCCTCGCTGAAAATTAATGATACAGGTATTTCTGTTATAAAATTTGCACAGAATGGCGTTTCTTTTTCTGGTATTTTGTGAAGGTCGGGTAAATTTAGAATCGTATTGTTCAACCACATATTATTATGTTTCCACGTACTTTGCACATTAACTCAGTCGAAAATAACTAACATAGCGCCTAAACATATCCTCATGATTTCATGTACATCAATCAATTATCCATACAGACCTTCAAGTTTTCACCCAAAAATCCAGATGTAACAACACAATCAAACAAGTCCAGAATACCTGAAACCGTTTAGTCGAATGCAATAGAAAAAAAAAGGAATCAAACGACAGACGCGTTTTATGCCTCAATAAAAAATTTATAGCGGTCCCTGCAAACTCCAAATTGAATATCAAATCAGCACGATGAACTTTTAGGCTAAATTTAATGAAGTGAAGTGGGCACGTGTTTCGGGCGTCCATTTTGAGCGACGTTTCTGGTTTTAATGGTCCTGTGATGTCCTGGGAACGTAGCCGTGTTTGTAAGTACGTGGGAAAATATTACAAATTTATTCAAGTTTGACACTTATTTCACATCTCTAAGTAAAATGAAGAGATAACCTTATGAGGATTTTTAATTTATGTAAGTTCAAAAACATGGTCTAGCATGGTGCTTAGTGCTCACTAGTTTAAAATTCTTGAGAAAGTTAATATATAAAAGAAAGTGTTATAAAAATCTACTTTAACAAAAATTAACTAAAATTTTGACTCAGCGTAATTACCGAGTACGAAAAAACAAATTAATCAGAAGAACTACGTTTAATTTAACGACTTTAATCATAATTTAATTATAAAAAACTCCGCTTGCATCCCCCCACATTATTTCCCAACTAAAGAAGTTTGCAACTTTCAAGCTATCACTAGAAGCAAGTTTAATGAATCTTAATATCTGGGAAGGGTATATTTCAAGATGTTAAGGCTTTCAGGCTAAATGTAGCGTTATAAGATGAACGACGTGATTATAACGCGGAGATCGCGAGATACGCTCTTATTTATTACCCCCTAACCCTTCAAAAGTTATGTGGATGAATTCATATTTTTAAATGTTATTTAAATTGCATTTAATGACGTAAGCAGAGGTTTTTATCTCTACTAATTAATTTCATGTTATTACATTGCATTAGCAATAGAATACCTTGGGCAGACAATATTGATAATCAAATAAACAACGATTTGAATATGATGGTATATCAGTGTTGGTTTATCAATCGATTAAGCCTAGATTTTTTTTTCTAAATCATTTCTTTCTAACAGTTTTTAGGACATTTTTGACGTCCAAACTTAACGTTTAGAACTAAACGTAAAGTTTGTAACACCCTGTAGCAAGCCCATCAGCCAACATTAGTGGAAGATTTAAATTAAAAATATTGTTCAAATGTTTTCACTTCATTAATTCAGTTAATTAAGTCCCTCCGGTGTTTAGCTATGAAAAATAATTGCGGAATATTTCATCTGCCTTTTCACTGTGCTTTTTTTGTTAAATTTGTTTCAGGTAAAAGTGATAATTTTACCTCAGTTTTAAATTTTGTGGACACATTTTCCACTCAAAATGTTTAAATAAAAAGTTACGTACTAACTTACAAATTACTATTATCACAATATATATTCAAACAACGTGAGCTTACACAGCCGTTCTCACTAGAAATTCTGTAAATCATGATTTATTAATATTAAACTCTATACACCCAAAATAAAGCTCAAAACACAACGCAGGTACACGAATTTAACACCTAACCTAACATTTAGTGCTTTCAATTTACTTTACACATCACATAACCGAGTCTAAACCATTTTAATCGCAATTAAACAATTTGAAACGCATATTAATTTCGTGAACGACCGCAGTATCAAGCATTATCTCGACGTGCATTAACATAGTACCTAGGGCATCATCCCAGGGTTAATTTCACTGAGAATCTGCTGAAATGTATGTAATAAACTGAGCTTACGACCAACACTGCGGCTGTATGAAGCACAATTCCAAAATAATATGAAATTATTATCATTTCGCCTCTAGTTCGCTCTCTGTCTGAATTTCACGACACAGTAAACACAATCAGACACACAATCTTGGATTCTATTTCTTTATGCGCAAGGTTGGTTTTCTATTGTTTCTTGGTGGCGGTTGGATTATAAAAATGTGAGGACACGTCCTTTTGACCAACGATTCCTAGGATCTTAACCAACCGTGATATTGGTGTGATTATTGTGATAGCTTTTGTTTATCACTTTACAGTTTGTGCAGTGACAACAGACTGTGGAAAAATACAAGATGCTTCGTTTAAGTATCAAATGAGAGGGCATTTGTTTTGCAGAAAATGTGAAAGTACTTAGTGCTTGTTTTTTATGTTTCACATCACACTAAGTTTTGCCCAAGTTCGGTTTGAGTTGGAAAAAAAATAAGCTTATGTTTATAACCTTCAGTCGACGGGCATCAACAACAATATGCGGTTTAAGCCAACTTCCCCATTAATTTAACCCCTCTTATATAGTCATAAATAGTATTAAAACCTCATTAATCTTTTAATATTCAGGCGAACCATCAACGTGGCCGGCTACCTAACCTCGTTACCGCGCCAATTTCACCACGTGTATCGGAGCAGTCAAAAACAAAATCCGCTTTAGATAATCGACATCGAATTGTGGCTTATAAATTTAAAAGTTTAAAAAGTGGCTTTTGAATTCGAGTCGCGAATCGAGAATCGAAAGTTGTTGACCCAAAAGGCAAGTTGTAAAGTTTGATAGGTATAAAGCGGCTCTCATCGCAGACCAAACAGAATGCAGTCAGACGTAGTGTTGGCGGGCGACGGGCGGCGGCGCGGCGTCTCCACGAGAGCGCGTCATCGCTACACTCATACTTTTGTTGCCTGCCACTTGACCCACATCCTCTCTACGTGTCTCCTGTAACAGGAAGCAAGCACCCCTCCCCACACTACATCCGACCCCCGCCGAACGAACCTAGACTATAACTCCAAGCCACAAGGACCAAACTTCTTTAACTCACCACTTAACTCAAAGGCGACTCCCCACGCAATTTAACACTTTGTTTTTCCTTCAAACATGGCAGAATATTCAATGTCGGCGGAAAATGAGTTGGATGTTGCTATTTAGCGATTTGCCACTCACCAGCTCAAGTAATAAGTTTCATATTCAAACGGCAAGGCGGCTCGGTCTAATGAATTTTTTATCCAGTTTCGGCCTACACTAGCTGCAATAATACATGTAATCCGAGCCTTACTGGCATCGCGATCTGTATATTCAGAAACGAAATTTATTAAAAATTCATAAAAGGGTTTCGACCGTACCTATTTTTTATTTTTGAAATTGGATAAAGGCTAAAAATTCATAACAAAAGCCATCAGGTGAACATTAGACCTTCAGGCAAACACGTAAGTATCTACTTACATGTTTAATGGATGGTACGAGTATGTTCCAATGCTCATTGATTTAAAGACTAGAAACAGTGAAGTCGGCTTTTTTATTTCTTAGCTCTACATTTCTTGCTATTGATTAAAAATTAATCTCGAAGTACCAAGTTTTATTACATACACACGTTTTAACGTGATTTGCGTACGGACGCAAATCTTTATAGGATACATAAAATCGCTTTCTACCTGTTCCAATCCCTATTCTTTTTATACGTAATCAAAACTTTACGGCAATTTTATACGCATCGAAAAGGGTCCATATCAAATAAAATCGGGGCTAAAGGCTGGTAACTTCTGTGCGAATTTGTTGTGCGTTGAATCAGTTAATGTTGCCAACTTTTAATTGGTTTAATAATTCGCGTTTTCTGATCTCTACGTAGGTATAAAGTTTTAACTTTTTCAATTACGGCTAGTGAAGTTTCCAATGCTATGATTGACGCTAACTCCGGCTTAACCGATGTTTCTATTAATTAACGTTTATCATTTTCCTTTTAATTTAAACGTTGGGGTTCTTTCTATGAATGGAGGATTTAAAATGGATTTAAAGTTGTTTCTAAAAGTCGACTGTATTGAAAATTTTTACAGAAATTAGTGCTCAGCTCATCAACGTTAAAGTCATTTTTGACTTTTTTCTATTAACATTCTGGTTACATAGCATACATAGCAGAAGAGTTACCTAAATATATATATTTCTTACTTTATTAAATAATTTGCATATAAAAAACTATAACTTTTAAACGAGCAAACATATTATTTCTCCCAACTGTACAAAAATCATCTACACTTTTAAAATAAACAGAAACACGTGTAAACAAATAAACATCTTTCGCGGAATGGAGGAAAAACACACAAAAGTAAAAATAGTTGTTTTCCAACGTTGGCACTAAGGCGTATAATCCCGTTCTTATACCCAATTTATATGAAAAACGACATCGAATGAAACAAAGGGATCTGACCTTAGAAATTCAGGCATCAGCTACAATCTGCTCGATATAATAGAGCCCTTATGTTGTGGTTTCATGTACGAATGCCTGTGTTTTTTGGCTCTTAGTTGTCATGGCGTGTGGATTTGTTGAGCTAAGAACTAATTTTATTAGACTTGAGGAAGATTAGAGAACTAAGTTTTTTAACATGGTTTAGTGGTGAAATGATTGATTTTGAGGACTTGCTTTTGTAGGTCAAAAGGTGCTCTACATTAAAACCTCAGAAGAGACAGTGTAAATGAAGTTTCTGATATGATAATCTTTAAAATTCTACCGTATTTGTTCGTAAATGAATTGTGTTTGCACTTAGATATTTTTCCGAAAAGCCTATATCACGCCCAACAAAAACTAATGAAATATCCACATAATTATTCTGGTTTCGGTCACCAGTCGTTAGTCGCCACACATGTAGGAGATTTATCAAGCAACTTCGCTAGTGCGGCCCTTTGTTGGTCTAAATTAAACCGTAATTAGTAGGGCTGGCGCGCTGGTGATTTATACCGGTTTTTACGGTAAACCGGCCAACTAATGTTATCATCCACGCAACGGACCTTGTAATAACAACGGTTGGTTCTCTTTGATTTGTTCCTTGTTTGTCCGGTTGTGATTTTTCGGTGATTTTGTTGATTGGGTTCTGTGAGTCTTAAAAGTATAAGGTCAAACAATGGTATTGCCTTTGGTGCAATATTCTGGTGATTAAGTTAGGTACATGTTGTCATGTGTTGATGGTACCTTGGCCAAGATCCTCTACAGTTTGGAATGTCCATATATTTTAAGAGTTTTAGTCAACTTACACGCGTAAAAAAAAATATATAAAACTATATATGAAAAAACACAAAAGAAACTAAGTAAACTTCACATCACTATTAAATAGCAAACAAATCAAAAACCCAACCCACAAAAGATCAATTAAAAAAAAATCCCCAAAACGACCCCACACCATATCTTACTCAAACAAAAAAAGCAATTTAAACAAATAACAAAATATAATACATTAGGTTAACCCCTCTTGGCCCGCGGTAATTTGACTAAACGTCAACAGGCCATTACCCCCGGTGACCGATCGGAGCCGACATCGTTCAATATAACAATTCATTCGCGAAATTAAACTGTCAACTGACTATTATGTGTTTTATTAACTAATGCACACAGGGGAATCAGGTTTACCTTTTATTAAACGTCGAGTTATATACGCTAGCGTAAATACAATTTACGTGTTCGATCTATCGGTTGACGTAATTATTTTAGCAATGTTGTTTATATGCTTATAATCTGATTGGTACTTTGAGAGAGAATATGGGAACAGACGTATTTATTGACATTTCTCTAATAAATTGACATCATAATATTTTAAAGCGAAATTGTGAGATGTATTTTAGTAAGTCACAAATATTTCGTAAGATAACATAACTGACAAAGACATTGATACGTCGTAGCACATCGTAGACGTTGCTACGAGATGCACTACGAATACAAAATGTTGTGCTACGACTCGTAGTAATGTAGATATATTCGTAGCACTCGTTATGTCAATGTTGATAGCATTTTGTTTGTTTATGCGATGCCTTTTAACTTTACTCGATTTCACTTTAATCTTCTACAAATATGATAATATTTGTTTCGCTTGAAATGGTTTATAAATGTTTGCTATGTAACAGGAGCTAACTCCGTAAGCGTTTTAATTCTATAAAAATAACAGCGTTTATCCGCGATCATCTAACTAAATGTTTAATCGTTTAAATAAATATTGTTGGTAGTTCATAATTAATACGGTTATTAGATATTCCATTTCAATTAAAAGGGTTGTATTTGCACCTATAAATAAAAATAGTAGTTATAATTATTAAAATTTGTAACTATCAAAACTACCAAAACGAATTTACGCAACATAAACTAATTAGAAGTTTTAAACTAAAAAAAGAAAACGTTCAAATATCAATCCAAATTTCCAAAAAAAAAAAACAAAAATATTAATCAAACAGGTAGGTACTCTAAGTGAAAATTAAAAGTTCCTCCATTAATACTGTTCAGGTCATTAGGGGCACGTGAGCGGACTAGTATACAGGGTGTTTATTAAGCGATACAATCTCCGGACCCATGAATATTCAGTGAGCGTACCGCCCAGCCCTAGTGTGTGTACTTTTTAAAATGTGGTACATTCTATAATGTAGGCCATTTTAAAAAGTACACACATGTTGTGTACTCTCAAATTTTGAATTGAAGGGTGTGTTATTTGAAATATTTTCATTGTTAGTTTATGGGTTATTGGGACATGCTGTATTTTTAGTATATTGATATGTTTAAAAAAAATACAATTAATCACGGTGACATCGCAGATTCTTATACTGTGTTTAGTTTAAAAAAAACTACCACAACCTAGATACCTCGGAAAACTTATAGGTACTTTTGTATCAATAAACTCGATAAAATTTTCAGTATTTTTATCCGAATACATTTCTTACAATGTTTCATTTAATAAAATAGACCAACTCTCAAGTCTCCAAAAACTTTTTCATTGCACACGTTAGTAAACGTACAAAGAACAAAACAAATGTACTGTCAGTTTCAGTTACCGTACATGACATGAACCGGCTACCACTCCACTAATAATACTTATTCATTGCACTACTCCACTGTGCATTGTGACGTTACACAGTTGATATGACGCGACTTCGCTCATTACTTTAATTGTTTTTCATGTAAGTAATGTTTGCAATTGAGGTTCACAGTTATAGTTTTGTGTGTATTTTTTTCTTGTTTTATGTTACGTTATATCTTATTTTAATGCAACTAACATTGTCTTTACTTAATAGCAAATATAGTTTTACATTGACATTAACACACACAATTTTTTTTATGTATTAGCATAAAATTGTCGACGCCTGGAAAAATATAAAAAATCCTCTTGTACTTAGGCCAGTATATAATCTATATTATGTAATATGTATGTTTGATATG
Organism: Chrysodeixis includens; assembly: GCA_941860345.1. NCBI lineage: Eukaryota > Metazoa > Arthropoda > Insecta > Lepidoptera > Noctuidae > Chrysodeixis > Chrysodeixis includens. The sequence goes on along the minus strand of OW796104.1, from coordinate 4,443,425 downwards.
GATAAAGTAAAACAGTCCAAACCGCTCAGGCGTAACTGCATAGGCTAACCAAAAACATATTTACGAAATAACCGTTGCTTGGCAGAGGGTATTATTAACCCCTGTTCCTGACATACCATTAAGAAATCAAACTAAACTAGTCGACAACAATGTAAGCAAACCTCTGCGGCCAACTGTTCTTGGTTCAAACCAATTTGTTGTTCATTTGAACTTTGTAATAACGTCTGCATAATCTCCGTACTGTATTGTATCTCTTACAACCATTGGTTGGTATTACTTCAATGTGGTAATATTAACAAAACCGGCCGTGTGCGAGTCGGCCTCGTGCAAGGGTTCCGTACTATCATCTATAATAGAAAATCACATTTTTTGTAGGTATACTAATTTTTTGTCTGTTGATCTACCTGTTTGTTAAGATCGAGTAAAAATTACTTTTATTGGACCCCCTTAATATTTTTTTTATTTTTAGTATTTGTTATAACGGCTACGGAAATACATCATTTGTGAAAATTTCAGCTTTCTAGCTATCACGCTTTATGAAATATAGTTTGGAGGCAGACAGACGGAGGCTTAGTTCCGTTTTACCATTTGGGTATGGAACCCTAAAAAGTGTCCTTCTAGAAAAGTGAAGCAATGATAGAAGAGGCTTAAAGCCAAATTCACAAACGACTTGTTACTTCGTGACTTTATAAATATCTATTTGTCGCTAAATTGTAATTGAAGCTTATATTAAGAGCAACTTTCGTGGTTACTAGCTGAGAATTACCAAGATTTCTAAGAATAAAGATTATTTTTTTTTAAGCCTCAAGTATTTTTGAGAGTGAGTCTGAGTTTAATCATGATGATCAAAGAAATTGAAAATCTTTTAGAATTTTTCTTCGTGTAAAAAGTTTCACTTTAAACAATTATTACATTGAAAATAATAATAGGTTTAGTGAATTTCAAATAATATTATATATTTTAATTCATATAAATTATCACAAAAAAAACGATTGAGGCAGTATTTATGTACCAATAATATTCCACTTACTCAAAAACGTATAGGTAAACAAAACTACATTTACCATTATACAGGGTCACCAAAATGCTGTAAAGTTTATTCTGTGGTCAGTAAATAACCGATAGGCAGTGTTATCAGGAGGAGCCAGCGACGGCCTTTTAAAATATGACCCTCAAGCCCAGGGCGGGCTAAAATGACCCGGTTTATGTACTGTAAAGATAAACACTTACATTGTTCGCGAAATATGTGAGAATATCTTTTTGGACTATATTTTTTGAAGTTCTTGGTTTTATTTTGGAGTTAATGATAAGACTTGCTTTTTGACAAGTGTATTTTTTTTTAATTTTATCCTAGTTATTTTAGGTTTATATAACTGCTTAAGAGAACTGTCTACCGTAAAACATAATACAACGTAACCTATTTCAAAAAGGAGGAGGTTCTTTGCGACATTGTTTGTCGCAAAGAACTGTGAAACTGTGTGTGTGTGAAGCTGTGAAGCTATTACCATTTTCAAGAAAGCAATAAACACATATAAGAACAAAACATTCCAATTTTATTACATAACACATTAAGATACCACAAATACAAATAAAAAAAACAATTCTCGTCAAATATGACAGTTATCAATAATAAATAGATCGTCATACTCAAGCAGATTAGACGATTTCCTTGCAAGCAAATTGATCCCTTGATGTGATTGCGTAATAAGAAAAAGAATGTTTCATTCTGCATCCCAAAGGTATTACCTGCCCTTGTACCATGAAACTCTACAAACAGGACCGTAGCTAGTGTGTAAGCGAGACAACACTCTACAATAATCATAGCTCTGTCTCGCTTCTGTATCATCAATTCTGCTTTTAGTGGTAATGGTAGGTGGTATGAGATATAAATAAGGCCGCCATTTCTGTGACGTAAGCCTCTCACTTCCATCGCGTCTTACTCGATCTTTTATAGGAGAAACAAATAAATAATAGTTGCTGTTAAGGTGATTGAAACCGACCTCTTTGAATGGATATATTTTTTTATTTATTTATTGGATGTTAAGTGATATACCTTGCTTGAGTAAGTTATTATAATATCGATAAATAAAAAAAAATATTATGCATTTAGGACTGTTTAATGTAGCCGATTCAAGTGAGAAAGACTGATTTTACCTCCAAAAGTAAAGTAGGTACCAAAAGTAAGGCAGTGTGTACAATATGCAACATTCTTGTTTTCATCTTAATTGAAAACATATCAAATACTATAACTAATCTTTTATAAAGTTCAGGTAAATCTGAAGCACGAAGGAATATTCCTGTACCATACCTTAAACCCTACCTAAAAATACTACACAATAAGATTTAATTTATTTAATAACTCTACATTTAAAGATACAAAAACAGGAAAAAACTAAACCAAAAGAACATCATAATATATCAAGTAGTTCACATCGGCCAATACTTTTCCCGCGCACGTTGAAGTGCCGCTGGTAATTGAATCTGCATCCGCAAGTGTACCCGCTCCTTTAATTTGAGTAAGTGTTGCGGTACCGTCCGCAAACACCGCAGCGAACCGCATCTAACCGGTTATAGCCGGTTATAACTAGATGTGACTATAGGGGAAAGTTTTGAGAGGTTTTTAGAAAATCAAATTAGCTCTCAGTTTTGGGGGGATGCAGTTTAGTTTTTGAGTTTGGTAGACGACGTTATGTGTGTAGGATATATTATTATGAAGGTGGATTATACTTGGCTTTGTATCATAAAAAAGATACTGTTCATTTCAATTAGCATATTGATATTAAGTGCATTATTTGCTCTGTGCCATTGAGATTGCCTTTGTTTTCTAATGACATTTTAAAATAGATGGTTTTTAAATTATTTAAAGTCGAAACTAAATTGACTGTTACACCAGTTTTGAGGCAACGTTGACTAAACCTTTTTTTAGATAAGTTACTAAAAACCAGTGACGTAGAGATTTGGAATCTAAAAGTATTTAGTGTATAGTAAAACTAAGTCTACTTCAATATAGGTCAAAGGAATTTAAGATAAACTCAATAAATAAAAAACGACATATCACGTGTTACAGCAACACATTTGTCGAAAGGCATTCATACGAAATGACTACTAAACATCGACAGCCCAAAAATAAGACAACTTGACTTTTCCTCAATCGAACGTCTTATTTTGCTGACCGTACATAAATTTGGGAGGCCCAGCACGTTTCTCTGACCGTACTTCAGATAGATTATGCTCCCTTTGTCGTAAATTTTACGACTTCAAAAATTAGTCGCCGCGAGCTGACTAGATCGGGCTGGACACGTATTACCAAATTGTTTTACGTCGGGTTTGTGGGCCGGGATCATTCCACCAGCGTGCCATGTTCGATTCTTTGATAGTTTTCGTGTGCGTAAGGGGAAATTAAAAAAATGATAACGATATTAAAATTTTTGTTAAAGTATCAGCTATGTAATGTAATTGTAAAAATTGCGATTACTAAAAATAAATATCACTGAAATAGTCATCAACGTTCAAAGCCGAATTATGTTTTATATTCATGTATTTTATTAACTCGTGACCATGCAGCATATTATAGTAGAGTAAATATTCTAGTAAAATATAGAGTAAGACGTTTCCTTCAAAGCTTTGACCTAATTTAATAATACAACATAACCATAAAATTAAATAACCAAATTTGCGCAAATTTTATGCCTCGCTAGTAAATCTCTCGCAGTTTTTTCCATGGAACAAAAGAGTAACCACTCTAATCAGCATATTTACAGTACATGTAGTTTGTAAATTCTTATTTATGACCAATTTTTTCCGTTGCTTAATAATGCAGCAGTAAATTAAGGCTTTAATATAACGCGAAGCCGACGCGGCGGACTGTTCGTTTAGCTTGAGTTCGCTGGTGAGGGGAACAAGGCAGGAGCGAAGCTATTGAAGGTTATTGATGATGCTCTTTAGTATGTTTTTTGGTAAAGGACATAATTAATTAATTTCGTAAAAAAAGTAAAAACGTTAGTGAAAATATATTACCTACTTTTTGTATGTCATGGTTACAGTTTAAAAAAATCCCAATTTTTAGTTTTGTCTTATTTTACGCTAAACTCACTGAATGGTAGAATGAACTTAGGGGTAGCAGAATTCTTGAAGCTTATTTTCATCAAATATTTCTTTTAAATAATAGCTATAAAGTTACACCAAGAGGACAACACAATATTTTAAACAAAGTGGATTTAAATATCGTTAATTAATGAATGCCTATATAACACATCATGTTTGACAAGAAAATTAAACTTTCCCATTAATATTTTAATTGGTCGTTTACAGACGCTCCCTGTATTAAAACTGATCCATTACTATTATGGCTTCTTAATTACTTGTTGTTATTTTTCCCCACTAATTATCCTCTTAGGGGGTTCGTTATTGCCAGTTTCATTTTTGATAGGAGGATTAAATGACGTAGGTGGCTAATAACATCAATATGACAATATGTCCTAATTGATGTAAATTGGAGTTCGTTGAAACAAGTGCTGATTTTTTTGTATTAGACCTAATAATAATTGTACCGACAAAATAAACAATTAATAAAATTTTCAAACATTAAGTTTTTTTTTTAACTCATCAAAATCAAATCAAAATATGTTTAACTTTAAAAAGTATTTCATTATTATTTTCTACAGTCCTGTCCCAGTCTCATCCGAATAAGAACCAAAACATGTACACTAGGGCTAAATTTTTCTTACAAAATTAAGATTAAAAAAACAACATAAACTCATTGCATAGTTTGCGTATATGACAAAATAATATGACCAGAGACCACACCTATTTCTCTTTAAGTAATAACATTGCACTACTTGCACAAGAGAATCACCATGTAGAGCGCTGTCACAGTTCCACAACTGCAAAAATAAGTAAGACCTTTCATGACTAAAACCCACTATGTTCCTTCTGGAGCCCTTTGGGTGCCGGGGTCGCGGTAACTCTCACGAACATTCCGCAGCCCCGGTAGGAAATAAGTAAGACCTCACGTAGGCTTTTCGTAGGCTCATTATACTATTCGTGCCTCTACCCGCTACCTCTTATGCCTCACACTGCAGGCAGCAGTAACATCGCTCCGTGATTTATAGCCCGCTACACCACGCTAACTTATTACCAGCGTTTGTGTTGAACGAATATGTACGAGATCATGTATTTTGTATATACTGTATTGAGATATACATGTCAATAGACATTACCAAGCCTTTAAGAATTCAAGACTCCTTGAACAAAGTAAACATAATATGAAATGGCTGTAATTTTAGATTTAACCGTCACTGAATAGTATTGTTTTGTAATATATTTTGAAAAAAATATTACGTACTTTAAATTGTAAATAGAAAACAATAGACGCATTAATATTGATCAACATGCCATGAATCTCGATATAATTTGGTAAAGACATTTCCTATAATAGCACGTAAGCCAATATTATTATTATTTAGACAAGGCCTCGGTTGTGGTAGGAAATACAGGAAAAGCCGCAAGTTCAACCAACCTTCGTACTAACCTCTCTATATCGCAAAGTACCTCAAAAAGAGCAAGTTTTCACGTGCTAACATCACAAAATATCCCTTTCCTTATGTACTCAATACATTAAAAAGGAAACTGAACGCAGAACACACATTGATCACTCAGAAAAAGTATAATAAGCAAAGGTAAGTATTTATAGAGCCAAAAAAAGATAAAGGTCAAAATACACTGCTCCATTTCAATTTGTGTGCACAACGTCGATGATTAAAGGGCCTTTTTCCCGATTCCTTTCATTTTAGTTCTGAGGTCTATACAAAATAAACATTTTATTGAATGGGTTAAACACAGTGAAAGCCTACGTTTTTCTGTATATAGATCCGGTTGAAGGTTTTTTGATACTGTAGAAATAAACTTTACGAATTAGAAGAGTACATTCTGTTTCTGGAAAACGTTCGGTTTATATTTTTTAAGAGTGGAATGTTGTGTACCTAGCTTAAATATTTAAGCATAGGTAAGTATATGATTTTGTTCGAAAACTCCAAATTAGAGAGAGGCAAGACCATATTATATTCAACAAACATTCTTTTTCAATCAATCTCTTCACTTTCATAAAGTGTAATATTTGTTTTACTAAAAATACATTTTCTCTTTTTTACAGGTAAGCATCCTACGGTATTATCGCTGTGAATTTTAGTGCCTACAAGAAAAAAACAATTACAATTTAATCGGCAAGTATATGTTTATTTTATGTGTCCTCTCTAATTTTACGCAGCACCCTACAGCACAGAACTGTCATCACTACTTCTCACGATGTTTTCCTTCACCGTTTGTCAGTAGTGTCTTAGAATAATTAAGAAAGTACAAAAAACTTCGAAAAAGTTACATTATTACTTGCCTGCAATGGGAATCGAACCTGCACCTCGTGCATGCAAATCCATACACAAAACCGCTAGGCCACCACGACAGACAATGATCAACAATAATGTTTATAAGATAATTTCGAAACTGTTAATATATATCAACAAGAACAACTAAGTAACATAACTCATATCAATAGTTTGTAGCTGACAAGTGTAAGCGCGCCTTAATCAGAATATTTAATATTCATTTATGCTAACAACAGTGACATCTGTCGGGGGAACAAAGGCAGCTATTATCTTAGTACAAATTGCTTTCAACGAGTTATAATACACCTTGAATTTAAGATTATTGAGTATTATATTGTGGTATATAACAATGACATAATATCTACGTACATAATAATTATTACTTAGGAACTTTTTAGAGTATAAGTAGAGCCTCTTAGAACCCTAGGTACACAAAATTACACTTGGGAACGTAATTTTGTGTACCTCAAATAAAACCTTGTCTAAACATTGCTTGATGTCAGGAATAGAAACCACGAAGACAAGTTCGTGACGTCGCGAGATAGAGGATCGTGGAGGACTTTGGGGAAAGTTTGCCGAGCTATGGGACACTATAGGCTACAAAAAAAATGTGGTAGGAAATATATGGCCTCCTTTAATATTCACAGCAGCTAAAACAGCCCAATCAAATAGACTATTATGTTCAACATAACCCCAAAACGGTTAACTCCAATAAGTATAACAACATAACATTGTCGAAAGTCAATAGCGTTACGAACAACCATACACAGCTAACAGTCAGTCATAAATCCCCGGATGTGTGTACCGCCAGTTTGACGGGCACCCCTAAATAATGGGCGGAATTTCGCGCCATAGACCAGAACATAAACTATTAAATAGACGCCAACAACCGACTACGGTACAATTTTATGAACCACTTTTGCATATTGAACGGAACGAGGCCACTTCGTTTTGGCAAATAACCGTTTTTACGTTATAGATTAAAGTTGAGCCAAAATATATTTTTTTTCAGTGGCAATTTTTAAGCAAATTTTAGTTTATATTTTCGTCTTTTAAACAGATAATAGCTAATTTAATTGTATTGGATTCAAGTTGTGAAACAATGTTGCAAAATGAAAACTCTCCGAATATAACTCAAAGTATTTTAATAAGTACCTACGCTTCATACAGTTATACACAAAAACAGTACACATACAAAGCAAGAAAACAGAATTTGTTCCCTGCAATTATCAATACATTTTGTCACTAATTTTCGAAACCGATTCAACATTAACAACTTCTAACACAAATACGAGTACATACTATCAATAACTACGAGCGAATGCTACGACGAACGAACATATATCTAACAAACATAAACCAATCAAAAATGAGGTTCTGAGGTGTTTAGCCTGCTTCTTCAGTTTCTGCGGGGGCCTCGCCTTCCTCTTCGTCATCGCCTGCTTCGGTTCCCTCGGGCTCCTCAGATTTTTCTCCCTGTGTGTCTTCGGCACCGCTCTCGACCATTTCCACGGGCTCTCCAGGCTCCCCAGGCTCTCCAGGCTCTCCCGGCTCTCCAGGCTCTCCAGGCTCTCCAGGCTCGCCGGGCTCTCCAGGCTCTCCGGGCTCGCCAGGCTCTCCCGGTTCTGCGGGCTCTCCCTCAACTCCCTCCGGAGCCGCCTCGCCCTCACCAGCAACCTCCGTAACAGTCTCTTCACCAGCCGCAGCCGCCTCTTCTTCCTTTCCTTCTTCGGCAATTGTTTCTGGTGCACTAGCTTCTTCCACTTTTGCTGGTTCAGCTTCGGCGCTAGCTGGAGGTAAAGCTTGTTGGCTTCTCTTTGATCCAGTACTCTTAGCATCTGCTTGCGGTGGTACGTCAGCGGTTGGTGTTTCGGCGGCTACCTCACCTCCTTCGGCCGGTGTCGCGGCCACGGCGGCTGGCTCCGCCACTTTCTTCTCAGGTTTCGCTTTCTTTTGTTTACGCTCCAATGGCAAGTATAGTTTATAGTCCTGTGGTAATTCTTCTTCAGTATACAATTTCTCGCTAAAATAAATTCGTCTTATTCTGGCATTGGCATGCACTTGTACTCGTAAAGTTTCTATAAACTGAGTTCCATAAGCTCTTCTCGTGAAGTCAGCTAAATTGAATTGTATTTGATTCCAACCGCCAGCTAAGCCGATGGGCATACTTGTACAAAATGGTTTTATTTTTGTCGTAGATTGAAAATTGGAAATCCTGAAGCGTCTCCGCATGTTTTTGTCATCTAGTATAGTTATCTCAAAGGAGAAGTAACGTTTCAGGTTTTTTACGATCATTACAAGGAAGGGTAGTTTTATGCCTAGTACTTGCTTGTTCTTCGGGCACGTTATATATGTTGTTGCTACGTTAGTACTTACTATCTCGAGGACTATTGAGTTCACATCGTTGTCGGTAATGCGTTTTATGTGCCCATTTTTAACTTCCATGTCCCATATCGCCAGAGGGTTTGCCCCACAACTATAGAATATTGATAACAAACCATTTTGGTACGTGTTTTTAAACATCGTTAAATATTATTTCAACAACAGTAATTATTTATTATAAGTATTAATATTCCTTTGACATTTAGCTATCTGACGTTAGTTGCCAATATAATTTATGGACGCAAAATGTCATAAAATTTAAGAAATTCAAAGGAGGTTTCTTATGTTTTATGTTCAAAACTCACTATCGGTGAATATTTGTTTTCATTTTGTAACCCAAAATTTGTTTTAAGTTAATTTGCTTCAGTTATTGAATGATTTTGTACATTACGATAGCAGTGCAACTGTGACTTCCAAAGTGAAACGAAATGTTACTGAAAACTTACTTATGATGATGTGATTTTGGAGAGGTTTATTTTGAAATCTCTTCTTTCAAACTTTACCTTTAAGACGATTTAAACGAAATAGGCAAAATTAGGCAAATGGTACGTGAACTACTATTAATATGCTTCGACTACTGTATAATCTACGTATATTTAAACATATATTCAAAGGAATAACTAAAAGTGTATACTTACTTCTTACTTCTTCTTACTTAAATGCGAGTTTGTAAGTATGGATGGATGGGCTTGTTACTCTTCACGCTCAAAACGGCTGGATAAATTTAGACATATTTAGCTGACACCCCGGATTAACATGTAGTACTAATACTTACTTACCGACTGCGTCAAAGGAAAGTAATGATTTTGCAGCCATTAGTGACATTCGCGCTGGCGAAGTCCTGGGAAATAGCTAGTGTACCGTAACTGAGATTTTGATTTATTTGTTACCTTTCACAGCTGAAGCCACTAAAACGATTTTGTTGAAATTTGGTAAAATAAGGTTAGTTTGACAAAAAATTACATGAGAATAATACAAAAAGTTTATTAAAACTCACTTTTAGTATACTTAGTAACATAATAAACATTTTAAACCATATTCATTTTAATATCCTCACACTTCGCAATCCTTACCAAAACTATGTACCGACCAAATTAATAGTAGGTACCTACTTGAACTCTTAAATAACAAACATAAATCATATTCATACTTTTAAAACTAAGAAGGCAATCATACTACATAATAATACTACATAGGAACAAGTTACGAATTAATATTAAAAAAATTACAATTAAAACAAATTAAACATAAGCTAAATTTAATTACTAAAAGACAACATTTTTCTTAACTTTACTGGATTATAGTGTATGCTCACTGTGCTCTATTTCTTCCGTTTCATCCCCTAAGTCTTCTTCTTGCGGTGATGTAGAAGTCGGAACGACTTCTACTTCTTCATTTCCCTCGTCACCTTCAGGTTCCGTTTTGTTATGAGCTACCATCATTGAACTCACAGACAAGTCATCGGTTTCTTTTTGTATGACCATCACACTCGGCATAGGCACTCGGTCATCATCAGTGTCGTCAATGAGATTATTTCCATGGTCAGAGGCAATCGTTGTCGTTTTACTTGTTCGTTCAAGTTGGATGGCTTCGTCTTCCTGAGCCTGAACCTCTGCTTGCTCGGGTTCCGCTTCTGGTTCCAGTTCCGGTTCCGGTTCTGGTTCTGGTTCGGGTTCGGGCTTCTTAAGTGTGGGTTCTGATACATTTGATAGCTTTTTTGATGGAGCACTTTGTTTTTTTTGTACTGGTCGAACTGTTTTGGACGAATATGACTTTACCGGCCCCTTTCTCAGAGCTAAAGCCTTTTCTTTTGTTCTAGCCTCTTTGTCAATTGGATAAAAAATTTTGTATTCATCGGGTAATTCATTCTCTGGCAATACCCTTTCTGCAAAATATATTCGCCTAAGCCTAATATTAGCGTTTATCTTCACTTTTTGAGTTTCAATAAACTGTAAATTGTACGCCCGACGTGTAAATTCGGCTAAGTTAAACTGTATTTGGTTCCAACCATCGGAAAGGTTTATTGGCATCACAGTGCAAAGCGGTAAGACTTTTGTAGTGCTCTGAAAGTTTGATACCCGAAATCTTCTTCTTGTACTAGTGGCATCTAATATAGTGACTTCGAAGGAAAAATATTTTTTAAGGTTCTTCACTATCATGACTAAAAAAGGCATCGTTATTCCAAGCACTTTGTTATCTTTAGGGCATGTCATGTACGTTGTGCTTACATTACTTCCACATATTTCTAACACCATGGACTTAATATCTGGGTCCAAGAATCTGGATACGTAACCATCTTGCGTGTGGGTGTCCCACAGAGCCAAAGGTTTAGAGCCGACACTATAAAATATACTCAGCATACCCCGTTGATACGATTCTCTATACATTTTTATGTAAATTAATTTTACTTCTTCTTATTTTTGTTTAATTTTCCTTAAATATATTTAAAATTCTTACGACGATTCTTTGTGGCAACGACTGTCATTTCAGCAGTTATAGACAAACTGTGTTCTTAAGAAAGAAGGTTTTAACAAATCAGAATTTTACCAGAATACCCTGTATCGAAACGAAAAACTTACAATTTATAGAGGAACATACCAGTATTGTTACGAAGAGATAAAATAGGAGTACAGACCCCAAAGTGCTTTAGACGCGGCGCCGGCGGAAATTAGCGTTTTGCCAACCCTAGGTGGTATTTATCAAGACTCATCTATACATCATCAAACCTTCGATAGCTGCATTTTTGATAACTGTACCATACTTTAAATTCCTTCGAAGATACTTATGGTCTAACTATTTTGTAGTCTGTTATGTTTAAAATTAAGGTATATAAAGTGCAAAATACTAAGCTGATCAAAATGATTTCGGCAATTTAATTATTTTTTTTTTTGTGTTGACTTGACTTTCTCAGACTTAAAAGTTGATTTTTACAGTTGGAAGTATTTTAAAAACATAACGACGACATAACGAAGCGGCTTTGTTTTATATTATGTACTGATATGTATATTATAAAATCAATATTGTATTACAATAAATCAGCTATTTATATTCCCACGCATATAACATTCAATTGAATAAACTAGGTTACTTCATTGCTCTGGGCAATGATTCGGCAATTTGTCGCCACTTATACATTATATCTTGATACCCAATACATCCAATCAGGATGACAATAACAAAATCCTTTAGGATTGACACTTCTCTGGCACTTTAAGATATGGAGAGAGACAGGTCACTTAGTAAGAGGAAGGACCCGATAGACTTAAATAATGATGTAATGATAGAACTTGCGAATGAATAGACAGACTGTCTGATAAGTAAATGACGTGAAGGAATGAGGGTACTCTGAAAGTGGAACTGATAAGTTACTGAAATGGCGATTAATGATAATGAAACTGGTTGGAACACCACATTTTTTGGTACGCTACCAGTCTTTGGCATTTAATAGGCGTACACGGATGTTAGAACTTTTGCAGTAATATACGATGACGTCATTCAATAAATATAACTAAGTACTTGGCCATTCATCTTCACATTCATACGCAAAACTTACCAATACGACAACATAAATCGCTCCAATTTTCGAATGCTGAATAACTTTCAACACCCAAACCCGTCACAAATAGAATGTCAAAATAAATGAGGCGTTCAAACGTAACCACAAAAACTTGTAACACGTAAGAAGAAATAAAAGTTTTAAAAGAAAAGCTCGCTCTGTGATTTATCTAGCCATTTGTCATCCTCGACACTAAGAAAATATGTCACGCAAAGCCACAAGTAACGCACGCCGACTGTAACGAATATAACATTTTTGTCGTCTCTAAATCACATGACTTTTCCACTATGCCGGCTGCCCTTAGAGACAGCCGTGCACACTAGCAAAAAACATGAGGAGCGGGGAACAAAAGAAAAATGAAAAAGTGCCTTTCGAGTGTCGTGATAAGGAGTGCATGGGCGTGTTCCTGTTGTTATTGCGACTACACTGATGCTACACGGTTCCGCAGCTTTTTGCCCCCGGATAACATTCGGAGCACTGTGTTTTATAACAAGGGGAACATACGCAGTTAAGATATCATAGCGATTTTTCGAAATTAATGACGTAGAAAACGTGAAGCCGATAGCGCTAACGGATGTCGGAGAAGAATAAATGAATTAGATTTGTTTACGTATTTTCTTTGGAGGAAAACGATTTTATGCGGATCAAGGCATGATAGATGGTATTCTAATCGATATTTAACGTTCGTGTTGTAATTCGACGCTTGATCCACCTCGAATGAGGTCGTGCGGAGCCTCCACGTATTATGTAAGAACACGAAAAAAAAACACGTATTCATGTTCTATATACAAACAATCAATTAAATGTTTTCGTTTATGTTTGTTGACCTACATTTATTTGATCAGTGAGTTTGAAAATTCGTTCTCTAAATTAAAAAAATACCAAAAAGGTTTCTGCAAAATAATTATATTTATAAACAAATATTTTAATTAAATAACATAAGAATCGACAACAACTCAAAATGTAAACATTTTCAAAATAAGATAAAAACAGGAAATATCGAAACACGCCTTTTAAACTGCACAATGCCGAGAAAATCTAAATTAGAATATCGAAAACTGCAAAAAAAGGAAATAGAAACAAAAAAAGGCGACGATTCAGATGTGCTTGGTATATTTACAGAGCTCATTGCTCGGCGCAACGGCGCGTGGTCTGCATAATGTATCGAACGGTGCGCGATTCCGGCGAAGCTTTGTCTGCGTTATTTACAACCGACCCGTGTATTCACGCGGAAATTGGATTTGTAAAATAAGACACTGTATAAATAATCTTTATCTAAAACATATCTCTGCGGGGTCGTTCGCCGCCCAAGTTCGCACCGTGAGTCCTGATTCCCAGCGAACGTTTGTCAGATTACGCGAATGAAACTGTGACGCTAATAGAGAGAATAAACGCTTCTTTATGTGCAAATTTTGTTTGCTTTCCATGCTAAAATTCTCTCCGTACCATGAAACATCTGGTTAGTTTTTTTTCGTGTCGTTGACAGTAACGTAACTTAGTGCTGGCCGCTCGTTTGGAAATAATCGCTGTCGCTTCAGTGCCCTGGTAGGGACAATGTATCGAAATTAATATCCGGGGACGTAGCGAGCGAACAATTTGTCCACCCGGAATGCGGATAATTAAACCGGCCTGCAGCCGTTTCCTAGCTTACATGAGCCTGAAAATATATGACGCCTTCCACTCGGAATTTAGTTTGTCTAATAAAAGTAGACAGATATTAACCAAAACAAAACCAGCACGTAGGTAATAAGATATACTTAATCTGAACGAGATTCGTTTTATGTTCATTGCTATACGTGATATTTGCTGTAATTCATAATAATATTTACATGAGAAATAACGCTGTATCTGTTACGGTGAAATGTGTTTTTCACATTAATTAAATATTTAAATCAGTCTCGCCTTAAAACAGTTAATAAATGACTTTTGCAATAAATTTTATTTATTAATTGTTCATTTATCGACAATCTATTACGATCTTAACAGTCTATTTAACCTTTAATGACCCAACTACATAACATCAAACAACCAGTATTTCAGTACAGTAAACGTTTACAAAACACAAATACTTAATTCTACTAGAACTGGACAAATAGACCATCCCATACATTTTCCGGCAGCCATTTTAATCCGTCGCGCGACATCGCATCGTAAATCTATAACGTCGATTAGGCCACTGTTTGTCGAGCGAGGCAAATAAATAGCAATAAACATCTTGACTGTACGCGACTGTACAGTAAAGCGATATAAGCCGCGATTCCCGAACGCTAATAGGCTTAATTTTTTATTAGTGAAGCACTTTTGTTCGTGGTTGTAACTGGTGATCAAGGGCGGCTTAAGTTTTTATTTGCTCTTTTGTAACTTTGTTTGAGCTCTATCTTTGGTTTTTAATGGTTTTCGTACATTTTTATTATGTAGTTTGATTTACAATATTGTTATTATGACGGTAAAAATATGTCCGTTTTATTTAATGTAGTTATTCATTATAACGTTTAAAAAGTAATAAAGTATAATTATATTATAAGAACAAATAGCCTTCATATTAGGCATTGAATTTATTTCACGTACCAAATATTTTATGCAGTGTAAATAAATATTCTGCCAAGAAATCGTGCCAAGACTTGGCAGCTAGGCTCTATTCCGTGCCAATGCAAGATATAAACAAAGTATCTCAAAAATATTGCCAAGTTCGAAATTAAAATTCAGTATTACAGTTCTACATATCGACAAAAATAAGAACATTAAAATAAGTTTTATGGTCATTTGTAAGTTGCCAGTATCATTATTCTACAATCGCCGCCATATATAAAAAAAAGAAGTTCTAATTTAAAATGCTCAAAAACAAAAGAGCATCCTTGGCAAATCCTTTTCGAAACATCCATCATTTAGCATTGTGCGTCGAATTTATTAGGGGCGTCACACTGTAAAAAGTTAATGACATGTGAAGAACCCTACAAAATCCTTCGTATAATTGTTAGTAAATTAAATGACTCGTGCTAGGGTCCAGTAAAATGAGATAGGACAAATTTTGAAGCGATCCCGTCCAGTGCCGAGACTTGGGTAAAATGTATCGGGGATTTTATGGAAAGCTCTGTTATTAATTTCGGATTAGGATACTGTCTAATTTGTTGTTTAATGAATTGCAAAGGCTGCTTCATTTGTATATTTATTGTACGATCGTATGAGAATGTATTCGGATTGGAAATGAATCGTAAGGCCGTAATTAAATGGCCTATCCTTTATTTGTACATTCGTAATTGTTGAAGTACCTATATTTTTTGGATAAACCTTCCATTACACAATTTATGACGTGTTTAAGTACATTTTACGTTATTATATTACTCTTGAACTAATTTTCACAGCATCCTATATCATGTTACGAAAAACAAAATCAACTTTACCTTTGCTCTCAATTTGGTGGAGCAGCAAAGATAGTATAAAATTCTAAGATAAACATATACTTCTAAAGCCATTCAAAACACTTAAACTCCATGTACACCAACACAATAAAGGTGACAGCACCATCATAACTCCCAGCGCCACCCAGCAATGCAGAAACCAATAAACTGACGAGCATAAACATAATATTTTAATGAAACACCTCTTAAACTAAGAAGCGTCTTTACAATCCTCCCGGGCTTCCGGGACTCACACTTAGAACTGCACTAAGCAGGCTTTCAATAAACTTAAGTGTGAATATAAAAGCGACATAATAGCCCTTTAGAATGTTTACAGTCACCACTTACGAAGTCTAATGGACCATGTGCAGTTTATTGTCGAAAATTGCATTTTCCTGGCGTATTCCGAAACCTATTCCCGACTATTCCGTCTTTACGGCCAGCCTTTTTGACTTTGGGAACAAAAAACTTTGCCCCCCGATGGCCGTTGACGCCGTTATGCAAATGTAGACTTTAAATGAACGTGTTAAGGGTTAAATGTGTTTGCGTTGTGTGTTGTATTAGTAGATTGGTTGGTCAGAATTGCAGTGTCGTATTTTTGAATGTCTTTTTTTATTCGTTTGCTTGACTTACCTACATCGTAATAAAAAGGACAAACCTAAAAGATTTGTTCAGCGATGGGACCATTAGACACTTTTTAGTTTTTTTTTCAAAAATGTTATCGATAGATTTTTTTTTATGGAAGACCTATCAAAGTATTATTATTACTCTCATTATGAAAATAAATCGCCAGTCTTTCCGTAATACATCCCATCGTTCACTCATTTACCGGTAGTCACAAAAAACCTATAATTTAATAACAAAAGAGAGTGTTTTCCATTCGTCCTCACTGATTAAGATTTACAACTCGGGTTCGCAAAATGGAAATCTATCGGATTTCTTAAAACCATCCCTTAGTTTACGTCGCACTTACCTACCGGATTATCCCTAGTAATGACCATCTCATGTATTTTACTTACACCAGACGTTTACCTTACAAAAAGGTTCTATATGTAGCACGAATAAAGGCCAAAAGTAGAAAATTGTTACGCAATTCTACTGGCCAGTAGTTTTCCACTCAATTCACAGCTTTTTTTTTCTTGGAACTCCTTAAATAATTCGCTTTTAAATTAAGAGAAAGGAACACATTTTTTTTTGTAATTTGGGCGGCCATGTTTCTTTTCCAAGGAAATATGATTAACCGGAAATTTGTTTAATGCCCATTGGGTATCAAATTACAGCGGCTTGGAATGGAATATTTATATTTTTCTTTATTTTTTATTTTTTTTGAATATTAAGAATTGTTTGGAATGAGGGTGAAATATTGCTTTATTTCTATTAATTTGTACCTTACATAGAACTGACTGATTAATTTATTTTGTATTTTTAATTTTATTTTTGTATTACGTATTTTATTCACACACCGTAAATAGCAAAGATTAACGGTCACACTGAGATACTTGACTATAAAATTTAAGCATTATACTTTCACATAGTACTAAACTTGTTCTTAAGGTTTCTTCCAAATTATGTGCTCCTGAAATTACAAGGCACATCACACAAAAATGATAAGTTTTCCTTATAATTTATTTCAAAGTGCCTTTCCCTAGAATCGCAAAAGAAAAATTACTCAGTGTCTTACAATCATTATTATTGAAACGTGACAACGTCTCAGACGTAAAGCAAATAAGTAAAAAAAAAACACTCGGTTGAGAAACGAACACGAGGATTACTAGACGAAAGAAATTCCATGTATGGCGGACATCGAAAAGAATAATATAATGGTGTCTGAACAGAAAAAGGGCGTCGGAACTCCCGTAAAAAGTCGTCTGTGCGAAATTCCGTTACGCTTTATCAACACTAATGGCTTGCAAATAGCTCCACCAATCGTCTTACACTCTTATATCATTCGCAGCTCGCCCACTGCATTATTCAGTATTTTGCTTTTTAATATTCAGACGACATATTTGAGTCTCCTTTCAATTTTTTCCCGTGCCTCTCTCGTGTACCGGTGTGCGCGGAATTTTGAAAGCTACTTATTGATGTTCTTGCTTAATCCCAACATATCACGCCGGAGACGGGGGCCACCATTATTTTTTTTTATCGATACCGCTGTGGGCCCCTCTTGTTCTCCGATCGACTCATTTTTTATAACCTATAGACGGTGGATTTATCGTGGTTGATTTTCACCGATACCGATGAAGTCTCCATCGGGGCGGCGCTAGTAATTTATACGGGGAAGGAATGGATTCATAGCCGGACGGATTAAAAAGAAAATGGAAGCAAAACATATGGGTCTGTCGATCGAGCGCTGAAATAGCGAGCTGCAGGTTGGTTTAATTATCGACATTCCTGCTGGCTGCTGGGCAGACAAATTGTTTTTGTCGGATGGCGTACGTCGCACGATATTTCATTATTATAACCGCGATATCGAGGTGGCGCGAGATACGACACGTATTTACGACACTATTTATAGCCTGGCGATTAATTTTGTTACGGTGATTATAATATTAAAATGGTTTTAAAATAATCAGTCATTTGTTATCAATTGCGTGACGAAACATATAAAATCTGGTATAGTGATGCCGCTAATGTGTTAATAAAATATATGAAATCCGCGTAATGTGGCCCCTCATTATACATGGCGGATGCGTAAAACCCCGAATGTTTTGGAGTCACAACCATATTTCAAAGAGTGTCAACTCATTTAATTTATACCGACATATCTTACGACACAAATACCCAACAAGTTCAGGGCAATATTAATAATAGGACATTCAATTCCTTTTTTTTTAACCATTAGATCAAAAATATTTCTAACCAGGGAATTCAACGTATATGTCCTTTTTAAAAATGGAATACCATCGCAAGTTATAAATAGTGAGGCACTCAACGTTGCGGTCAGCCGACGCAGCGCTGATGGGCTCGGCCCGTCCATAGACAATCGTAGAGCTAATATATCCAATTGGAGCGAGTTCTGATAGAGCCACGCAAGCGCGTTACATGCACCACTCTATTTTACAGCGATGCTACTGCGCTAGAAATGGCCGCAATTAAAACTGTTGGAGATATTTTTAGCTCAATTCTACAATATATGTGTCACTTTTGGCTGCTCCGGACTTGACTTTTCAATGAAAGCGTATCAACATCACAAAAAAAAATTCCTTCGGTCCATGTAGATTATTTTTATTTTACCAATGTCCTGAGTTAAATAATTTGACAATAATTCAGCAGTCAAGTTTCAACCCTCAAATTCAAAGAAGTTAAGACCTCAACTGTATCCAATCATGTCATAAATTACCAACATAACAGTCACAATATCTATAGATTAGCCCAACACCCGCCCACCAATAACTTACAAATATAAGGGAACAATGAGACACGCTTCCAGCATCCATTAAGCATTTATAAATCAGTGTTGAGTCCATTCCGGCGGATTGCCTGCAGTAACGGTTGCACTTATTGCCGATTCTCCTCTACCCTGTAACTCGTCCTGTAGGTCCCCTGTACCCTGTGCTCCCCTGTACCCTGTTGCCCGGTCTCCCCTTTCCCCTGTCGCCCCCCGGCTCATCGTTAACATGGCCTCTTCATTTGTTTGGATTGAAGGACAATGAACTTAGGTTGTAGTAAATAGTGTTACTGCTTGGGTTAATTTTAAAAGTAGGTATGCTAGTATTGTATCACTGATACGATACTTGTTTACTAAGTCATGAGTAAAGGCAAAGAAGGTTTCATGTGTAAAAGCTTAAGATAAGCACAAAATAATGATGTATTTAAATATATCGATAAATTCCCTTGAAAATACTCGTCACTTGAAAATATACAAACAACAATACATTTTTATTCAAAGGAGAATCTATTTTCGTGTGAAAATAGGAAAATCAAAGATAAGACGTTGTATTGTCGATATTTTCTACTTTGATATTTCCTCTTAATTTCCACGAAAAATGGGTATCTTTCCCCTAGCTACCCAATTAAACACCTACTGGGGTAACCGATATAATTTTTTTCAGTGTAATTGGGCAATTTTTCCATTCTAGCTGTTGCCACTCAAGTAAATATGGCCAATTACCCGCAGCCACCCATTTCACGCTACTTACGTTTATGATGACGCCTAATTTTAAGAAAATTCATACAAAATTGTTTTTACGATCGATAAGTGATTGTAACGGGGGGTAAAGTTTTAATACCTACTTTAAACACTTTTACTACATCGCGTCAATTTATTGGGTGTTTGACTAAAACATTTAATTGGTCCGTCAAATAGATATCCGAAAAACATTGTATTCGTATTTTTTAGCAATTTGTTAAAAAAATACGTGTGTAATATTTTTTGAAAATCTTTTAGATGGACTAATTAGTTTTTTACAAGTCCATGAAATACCCAAAAAAATTACAATCACGTTCTTGTTTTTTTTACTTTGACGTTTTGGTCCTATAGCCCTTGACTGACTGAAAGAATGGTCCTTAGTTCTTTCATCTACTATTTTCTAGGTTATCACAAACAGGAATAAATACAAAGTAGTAAACAATGTTACAGTTTTGTTTGTTTGTAATTCTTTTGTTAGTTCGAACAATGAGGCTAAGTAAAACAAAAATGCTGTAACAGTTTGTTAGGAATAAAAATACGTAAAATTTTGTGAGGACATCCTTTGTTTAAAAATACATCACTTAAAGTTTTTTTGTATAAAGCTATATAATATATTTTTGTTGTGTGTACAATGCACAAGTCTCTCGTAGGTACTTATCAAACTACAAACATTTAATATTTTTTCTGTCCAGTTGATGGTCAAGCTATGTCGCCGCCATCTTTTAGTCTATTGGATTTTGATTAATGTCAAATTTAGACGAGTGTTTCACCTTCTCAGTTCTTTTACTAAACAACATTATATCAAAGTGAATCTAGTGCTCAGACATCAAACGATAAGCAAAACAAACAAATTGAACAAATTCATTACGAAATCGACTCTCGTAATCACGAAATTAGTCCAACATTTTGGCACTACGACTAACAGAGACAAATAGGCTAACAGTTTTTATTTGGCGCCAAAATCTCGTCAGTATCAGACGAAGTGCTAATTACATTATCATTAGTCTCAGCACAGTGGGCCGTTCAAAGGGCCTTCCACTACTTTCCAAAGTGATGTTATTCCAGTTGTGCAAGCGTGACAGCACACTACACGGTGTATAGTGGCGTCCCTCTCCCACATCTGCCATAATATTTCTGTAGGAGGTAGTCGTAGGCTCCCAGATGCTAACCCTTTCAAAACGGGATGAAATATTCGGGCAGTGCACAGCGCCCCGGCCCTGGTTTGTTAGGGTTAATAATATTGAAATTTCGAGTTATTCTGGCCCGAAGCCTTGTGGTGTGCGATGAATAAAATACACGGATATTTTAGGAATTAAATTGATATTGAGATATGAGATTTGTTTTGAATTTGTTAGCTTTGGTGTTAGTATTTTGATACGAATATAGAATTACGCTTATTCTTAGAACCATGTTTAAATTATTTGTTTACTGTGGATAATTTAAAAAATCATTCAGTTTTGAGTGTCCCACTTCTGGCTGTTTACCGTTGAAACATTAAAATACAACTCTCACTAATTATTAAATTCATCCCTAAAATACAAGTTAAATTAATTACTAAAAAGTCAAATATTCATTACTTATTAAAAAATACACACAAAAATCTGCTTTACAGATTTGTATCAAATTTACATAACAAGCAACAACAAAATTAACCTATATTATATACAAACGCACAATTTTCTAGCAGTCCCCATGTTCGCGAACTACGTGCCTTGAACACACAAACCTAGAAACAATTTTCTCTAGTACAATTTAAAATCAAATCTAGTTTGTATTTTGTACGTAAATACAGAATTACTTCGTAGGAAGACAATGGAGTTTACTGTAATATCTGGTGAGATTTCATAACCTTACATTTGTTGTAATGTAAAATAGTGATTATATTTGTTTTAAAACAGGCATTAAAATTTGTTGTTGGAATGCTTGATCATTTTTTTTCCGAAATGTGAACGAGAGAAGACACTAAATATTTTATCGACTTATAAAAATTTAATCTAATCCCAGAAAAACGGTAAGCTCTATGAATTTAAATCAATACAATCCTTCCAAAAACTATAATTTACCTTAAACCAAGAATTCAGCGCAAAATCTCGCACAAACTACAAAAACGTAGGAACAAATTAACTTTTTTATTTCAATTGTTGTAGTAAACGAGATTGTGCAGTCTCGGCGCGCATGTAAACTCCACATCGACGGGTAGACGCAGCAATTTCCTTGCCAAATCGAGTGTGAACGAGAAACCACCAGTTTAAACCGGTCTCCCTGTGCTTTTTTCTAATACATGGATGGTTGTTTACAACTGTGGGGGAGAAAAACATTAAAACAGTGGAGTTTTTTGGTTTAGCTTAAGCTTGGTATTGGTTGCTCCGATTTTTGTGTCTATTGGTGTATTTTTATGCTTTCGGGGTTTAAAATTAAAGTCGTGAAGCGCGTTTAGTAATACTATTTTTGAACTATTATGTTTTAAACCGGAACGTCAAAACGATGATAAATAATTATATCTGTTCCAAAAATCAAACCTTCAATCATCTACTTACTTACACAGAATAAACTGCCAAAATTCAAAACCAAAACAATACAAACAAAAAATAAGTAAACAAAAACATTGAAAATAGAATCAGGTCCAAATCCACTCAAAATAAAAAGTAAGATTCACAATCCCCGCACATGACCGAAGGTTAAAGACAAGTGGGCTGAGACACGATAACGTTGGCTGGGGGGTCGAAAATCTAATTTGCAAATGCATTTCCTGCCTTTCGAGCTGCAGTGACGGGACCCCGCTTTACATTTTTAAAGAGAGCAGACGGTTTCGAACGATTCAACTGTTTTCGGCTTGATATAACATTGTATTGGGGGAATTTGCAAGATTGGAATTATATTGAGGTTTTGCCTTTTGTTTTTTTTTTGGTTATTTAGCTGGTAATGTTGATAAGTTGGCGAGACAAATTTTGTCTACAATAATATGAGTATATAAACATCGATATCATTAACGAGCAAACACAACACTTGATGCATTAATGTTCTGTTTGATATACATCATTAAAAAAAAAAAAACAAACTAGTTTATTTATACGTTCTTCTCTAAAATGCCCGTGAAAAGTTCATTAAAATCCATCGCTGACTAGACTCGCATCGCACATGTATCCGCGGTCACCTAATAACGCCGATTGCTAGAATATCGATGGAATTCGACCAGCTCACGGTCCATTGCTGTCGGAAATTACGTTGCATAGAAACCCTCGACCTTTTTGCTGCCATGTATTGTGAACGTATCGATTCCTTTAAAAAATGATTGAAACGAAATGTTTTTAGTCGGCAATTGGAGTTTGCGTTATGATTTTTTTGGAGCTGAGAATGTACTCGTTTCAGAAATTGAGGTTTTATAGTTGTTTAATGCAGTAAATTATCTGATAGAATGCAGTAAAAATTGCCCGTTTAATAGGGTTTGAACTTAGCAGTACAGCATGACAGCCGAAAAGCAGCCATTTCGGATTCATCATCCTTAATAACTGATGTAGATTAATTACTCTCTCCTGGAGACGACATCGCATTCCCTACACAATATCACAACCATCTATCAAAACAATAACCCTTTCCCATCAATAAGTCGATCTTTCAATTACCGCATCCCAAAACAAAAGTCACTAGTATAGTCTTCACTAATCTACCAACAACACTTAACTTTTCAATTACCGTTTCGTGACAAAAGTATATAAGTTGTATAAGTTGCAAGATCAGTCGTATGGCCACTGCACACATCAGAAAGCCGGCAACTTTTGACACACCCCGCGGCTCCGGGAAACTTTTACATTAGAGCCTGGAGTTTCGCGAACTTATTCTCACTACTTGCAAGACTGTTCACGCAATGAACAAATCTTGCGAAAGAAACTAAACACCGCTTGGAGACAGCTCGTTCTACTTAAATGTTTTCTGTGCGAATGGTTTGTATGCGTCAATGTTGATAGTTGTTTTTGTTTTAGAATATTGTAGAGCTTAAAGTGTTTTATATAATTTGAAAATTTTCGAGACAAAACATTGTTTTTTCTATACATTCTGTCTATTGGATCTTTAAATCTTTAATAAAACCTATCAACAAAATTTTCTGTAGCTGAACTGTAGCTTATGGAGTACACTATCTTGTATTTGTAGTCTCACCTAGCCACAGTTATAAGAATATGCCACTTTACTAAAGACAATGAATAAATAATGAACCTCATGAGAATTTTAAATTACACAAATACAATATTGCCAGTTAATAGAAAATGTAAATCTGTCCTTGCCGACCCGTGAGAGAAACAAGCGTGTTATATGTATTGCGGCTTTTATGGTGGTATCGGGTGTACGGTCAACCACACAAGAGGTGCCAACAAATTACGAAAATCAACCTTAAGTTTTGAAGATAAGGTTGCTATTCCTCCCTAAGTGTAATGTGTGGTTTGCTGTACACAGAGGTCGCTGAAGGGTTTGTTGGGCGACAACAGTTGTTACATAGTTTGGGGTAAATGCAACATCTGTTCGCCGCCTCTGTCACATAGAGGGCCCATTTGTTCGTGTTTACTTGCAACAGCTCCCCTGGGCCAGGGAACGGCTTGGTGACTTCCATATTCGTCAAGATAGGTCCCAAGGCAGAGTTCTCGAAGGCTAGGATACCCGGCAAACTGATTTGGAGAGAGTTTTAGTTGCATTATATATTCTATTACGGTTGCTATGGCAACGCGTCTAAATAGTTTAAACTAGTGAAAGTTTTCCTCGAGGTTTACTGCGGCAGAATTCTACAAAGTGTGGCGTCTGAAAGTAAAAAGAATAAATTGAACATTTTCTCAGATATTTTGAATGAAACAATATAGTGAAATAATAAAAAAGTCCACATCATAAGTGGTACAAGTAAAAGGGATGTGGTTATTGGCGTAAATACCTACATACTGCGGAGTAATAAAAACTTAAAACATTTCCTTCATCTCGAACGTCACAGAGCAACGCAAACACGAGACTTATTGAATATTTATTAACTTAAACAAGAGACGGTAGTTAATTATTTTTAACGACTGTCCAATTACGAGTCGTCATCGCAAAAGTGGCATTACAATGTGAAAACTCTTCAAAAGGTAATTATAGAGATGAGATTTAAATTATTCGGTCTGGAATCAGATTAACACGTATCTGTTATGTAGTCGACATCTCATTAAATTGTAGGTTTTCAAGGTACTCTGTAATACTCGGTAACAAAAGTTATTAATAGATGGTAACCCTAAAATATTAAACCGTAGTTGAAATAATTTGGACATCAAAATTTATTCTTTCATTATTTTATGTATGGTTCATAAATAGTGCCATTCACTATAAATTTTATAACCCAATAAAAAAGCAAATTATAACACGAAAAAGCAATAATTGCTTTCATAAAAAACAGCTGACATATAAAAAAGAACAAATGACAATCGCAGAAAAAAAACATCATCAAATCAATTCAGTGGAACAATTTAATTTAGGGCTCAAACAAAAAAGATTTTTTGGAATAAAAATAAAGAAAAACTAGTTTGTCGATCGCAGCAACCGGAAAAACAATTAAAAAATGTTATTTATCGCATTTCCATTCAACTATATTCTCTCAGTTATTCGAATTTTATCGTTTATTTTCCAACTCGATTTATTACGCACTTTATTAGACACTAGTTGGCACGCTATCTAGGCTGAATACTAAATTTTGCTAAACTTAACTGCGTTGTTAAAATTTGATAATCGCTATCAAAGAAAGCCTTAGGAGGCGGTGCCAAAACTTAAAATTGCCGATAAACCTAAATTTTAAACGCAGATACCCATGTGCTCTATTTTTATGGATTTTTGAAATAACAATGGTTCGTCGTCAAATTGAGATAATTTTTCTGCAATACAGCTTTGGAGTTTAAAACTAAGTTACATTATCAATTATTTTCAGTTCAATTTTCAAAAATAAAACTGTTAAATCATATACTTTTATCGAACTCTACTAAATATAACAATAACACACTCTTAATAAATACAATATATCGCGAACTAACAATTCTATAAACACCTTAACCTGCACAAACGACAATTAATAAATTACAAGAAACAACCCTTTTCAATAAAAATTATCTCCTTACGCAGAAAACATCAAAGTTCTTACTTTAAACACTCTATATTAAAATGTTACTAATTAATATGTTTGTATTCCAGGTAAGGCGGCCATCTTGTTCTACGAACCAGTAAGTTAATTTAGCGATAATGAGAACAACTGGGACGTTTTCATTGAACTAGTCTAGACTTGTTTAATGAACTAAATCGCTGAAAGAGATAAGGTCCTGTAGGCTGTTATAACTTTACTGATAAAAGTATCGAAGAAACATTGGAGAGTCTTCTGTTTTGATTTTCATTTGTTTATTGTAGAACAAGTCTTTTAACTAAGTGATATTTTCATAACCATCAGCGTATATAGAAGATTCTTAAATGTATGGGAATGACATTTCGTTTCGTCAGTCACGTGACTTCGACCTGTCAATTCCATACATGCGACTGTTTTCTATCAACGCTAACGGTGATGAAAATATACACTTATTTAGAGGGAAGGGAAGAAGTTTTTGTACTGTTAACTTAGATAATAATCGTTGAACTGTTTGTAATTTCTTTTATCAGCCACGTGGCTTCGAGTAATCTCTTCCATAAAATGATCGTTAAAATGATACTAGCATTAGAGATTGTAGTAATGTCACTTGTATGGGATAGACGAGTGTCAGATATTTTTTGGCGCTTGCCCCTAAGTTTACCGTTCTTGTTGATGGATGCAATGTATCAACTACTTATTATGTATGTATAGCATTTTACCCTTATTCCCCGAGGTAGGGAAGGAACACCTGTGACTAGGCACGCGTACCTAGTATATGACGTTGGTTGTAATATTTACATTTTTCTTTTGTATTTTATGGTACAGTTCTCAATGTTTCTCAAAATTGGTGTCTATCTGTAGTTACAGCTGTGAAATAAATATATTCAGTTAAATACCATTTGATGAACAGCAATTAGTTAGCGTCATAACAGTATTACATCAAAAATAAAAAATCAAGTTTAAAAAGCTTACCGATAAAATAAAATGAGCTTGTTTCAACAAAAATAAAAATGAAGCAAACTCTCCCTCATAAAAGCGTCTGGTCATTAATTTACTTGACATATTACCCTCCTTTATGTCAACGGATACTACTTTGTGTGACGAGCTTCACTACAGTAATAAAGACCCAACTTATACTTCCACTTTCATCAAACCGATCCTCAAAGAGATAATTCGAGGCTATAGCCCCTCTATGTTACAAAATCCGTTTTATCGATACAATAAAACATCCTTAGCGGGTATGCGGCGAGCACTCGACTTATATTAATGTACTGCGAATCGATATAGGTCGCTCTCGTCTCGATAGCCCCTTGAATTCGTCAACAAGTTCTAAAGGATGGTTACACACGTGCCGATGCCGACGCAACGCAAGGACAATGCAGTTTTATTTGTAGGACTCTTGTTGTGTACTTGTGCCTTTATTGTCTATTGCTTCGCTCGATTTAAGTGTGGTTTTTATTGAAAGTTACTGGAATTTTATGACATTATTTATGTCTGTTTTTATTAATAGATCTTTAATAAACAAGATTCTGCTGTTATTTTATTGGAAAGTAAACGCTTCTAAAAATTGCATTTTTCACTAAACTAAAGAAATAAAAGTTTCCAATAAATTTGAATTGAAGCAGCATGCTTCTTTTTTCGGACTCACGAATTAATACTTGTATTATCTTAACTTAAACTATATATATATAACTATATATAAAGAAAAAGGCAACAAACAATCACCAATAGTAATCTTCGAAAATCTCTACTTCAAAAGAATTCCGCCTCCTGCATTATGTTCCACAATGTAAGCAATTGCAGGCTTGACTCTACTGCACAGAGCACATCTCGATAGAGATCGCGTGTCACACACACGCCTAATGCTATTTCCAACGCTGTCATTGATCAGCCCTACCACGATCACTTAAAGAAGGACAGTTGCAGTTGTGGAAGCGAGACAACGCTAACACAATGTAGAGCAATGTAGAGCGGCATCTCGCTTTCACAACTGCAATAGGATTATTTTAAGTGTTCGTGGTAGGTACAGCGCCCTTCAATATATCTAATAGCCTCCGTGCTTACTCCTTATCGGTCAAGATTATGTTTTATACGATCCCACGGGCCCCCTAATGTGGTTTGATATATTACTTTATTTGTCAAATATCAATAACGTCGGGCCCACTTTGTGATGCTGCTGAATATAAAATGTGTGGCGACTTAACTTTGTGTGCTTCTCGGTTTATGTATATTGTGTTTGTGTTATATCTTCGGAATAGGTTTAAGGGTATATTTTTGTGGTGAGGATATAGCTGCATAATATACAGCTTGGTACTTCATGTCATGCTTAAATTACGTTCCAGTACCTTATTATAGCTAACATTTTTTAAAAGTATGCATACTTTTTGGTTAATTTATGAGTCATAACTTCAGAAGACAGATTTATATTTAAACTCTTTGGTATGTTTAGTATAATTATTAACAATTGAACAATTAATTTGACTTGCTCTATTTAAAATATATTAAGTTATTATTATAAGGCTCAGCTCTGTTATACAGCGTGTATCTATTACGAAGTTCGCTACAAACTCTGTAGCAACAAGGGCTGTTATCTTAACTCCTGAGTTATAATTACTAAGTAAACGTAATATCCTAATTTATGATAGCATCATAGCGTGAAAATCATTTCAATTAATTTTACACTTTAGATTTAATTTGAGAACAAATTAGAATACTTTTACTTTGTTTTCGGAAATTAATATCTAAAGAAAAATTCTGAGAAATTTTAATTTTAATAATTCTTCCAGTCCTATATTTTAAGCTTTATATATAGGAACTGATACTGTCTTTCACATAGAGCAAAAGCCTATCAGACCTTCGCATCCCATTTATAGGGTAACACAGTTTAAATAAACAGGCAAACATAATCTTTCGTATTTTAGAACGCGGAATCCTTCTTATCCTTCATAATATTACATGCAGTACCTACAGCGTGGCTTACGTGGTTACCCTAACTCCTCACTCAACAGGCCAGCACATAGTTGTCGGATAAAACCACAACTATCTCTACGACACGCAAAAATAGACCTAAAACTATCCAAATAAAATTCATAATCATTTGCCAAAAAAATTGGTATCAAGAACTCGCAAGCCATTTTTGTCAAATATATTTGAACTTTAATGACATAGTTCTAAAGTCTTTTTTTGTGTGTTGTGAAGAAATCCGCTGTGGTTAGTTCTACCAACTGTATGCTGGCCCGACAGAACTCAAACTCGCACTCTATTGACGGATTAGGATCGTAATTGCGACGTTGCGTGATGTTATCAATGTAATTGAATGCAGGACAGTTGGCGGCCCGTTTTTGATATTAGGGCTGTCGCGTGTAAGTTTTGAATATTAATTTTCGGATTTGTGGCAGGAGTATAAGAATTGATTAATGATTTTTGGTGGTATTATTTTTAAATGAATATGAATGCTAAAAGTTAAATGACTAGTAGTCGTATTTGTTACAATGTAGATTTTAAAGCAACCCACAAAAAAATCTGCTGGTTTTATAAATTGACAAAATGGTTATACTAAATGTTAGTAGCTTTAACAGAACCTTTTGCACATCTTTTCTACGATATTATGGTTTCTTTTTTCAATATCGTTGTCTACATAGAGTATTAAATAAATAACGCTCTACCATAATTTTCTACAGCCCATTTCGTAAACATATCAACCCAAACAAATCTACAATCAAAATCCCACTCGTCAAGCATACAATACAAAATCATTTAATACACCAATCATTCCATTGCACTGTCAAAAATGATTAACGAGCTTTAAGAATTGGTAACCCTACTGAGTCCCACTTTGGTAACCCCCAAACGCCGCCGTGAATTCCATTGATTCATTATGACGTTACATGTGATGCGGCCAATGACAGAATTGTGTTATTAATTGCTCAATTCACTGAGGAAGAGCAACCGGCTAATATCGTATTTGTGTTAGATCAAATCGATCATAACCTGATTGGTTGACACGATCGCGCTGTTCGAGTACGGGCTGTTTGTTTAGTTGTTGGTGGATTTGTAGTTTGGTGGTCTTTTTTAATACGGTGATTGTTAAGTTACACTCTATTTAGAAAAATATTGAAATTAAGTGTTGTGGTTCTATCTGTGCTAAGACCGTTTTCAATAAAGTGTATTTTTGAGCACTAACTGCAGATGAAATTTTCAAACTACTTTCCCCTGCCCTCATCAAAAATTACTTGGAGTCGGCGATACATATATCTTTTTCACACTTTCTAGCACCGATCATCTCCATGTTCTTTTTCTTCCTAACCGTATCAAAATAATATGCGTAGCAAGCCTAATAATTATGATTATATTCTTTTTTTTTTTAATGAAACCTACATAGCATTATGTTTCTAAAAAAAGGTCTTAATCAATCAAGGTTGTCTGTAAGAAATTATGATTGTTGCAACACGTAACTTTTACGTTTATCAAATCTCTTTCTCATATGGCTTGCAATAACGAATACTCTATCTATCTAAATCAATAGACTCCCAACAAAGCTGAACACTAATCTAATGCCATCTATGTTAAGAGAATTTTGCCGTGACGTACCCTCGGACAGGCGATGCAGGGATTTGCATAATTTCCCTATGTGACATTAATTTAGCGGGACCCAATAACGGCACACCTGCGCCCAGCGAAATGTTATTAATATAGCCATCAGCCATGTGTGGGTAATCACGTGTAGGGAACTTTTAGGTATGTGCTGACAGTGTATGTTATGGCATGCTTTTTGTACTAAGTTTATACTAATTTTGTAAAACGGAATGTTCGAAGGGAGACTCTCGGTTAATCAATCTGTACTTAATTATAATCGGAGCTGTTAATCGGGATAAGATTTGGTTTGGTTTAGTTTTTTGACTAAGGGCGATTAGTCTCGAGGTCTGCTATTATGTGGTAAAAATAGAGCCTCAAAGCTCAAATGAAATTGTAAGAGGATGAATTTTGAATATAATGATGATCAAAAACGCAAAGATTATTTTCTAATTCAGCAAACAATACACAGAATTTTCTCCAATAAAATTCTAACTTCCATACATAGCTGCACTTATCTAAACAACGCATTGTTTCTCGCAACCACCGAACACAATTACAACAATACAACGTTCTAATTATGCAATCGAAGAGCTCCCAACCCACTTAATACAAGGAAACCGTACAGCGAACGGCTTGTAAAAATAATCCAATCTTCGACCGCGGTGTCATTTCGAACTAACAAACTAGAAATTTTCAAGTCGATATTTCCGACCCGATTCTCGCTGCGGTAAAACGAGCAGAGGAAAATTCTAGACTTGTTACTCTATCAGTCGCTGGCGAGGAATATAAGAAAGTTGGAGGAAGTATCAGTGATTTTGTCGTGATACTGGAACTAATGTCACCAAGTTTATTTTTGCTGTCTGATTCTAATTGCTTTTGTCGTCAGTAGCAGTAGCGTTATAAGCATACAGTAAAAAGAAGCGTAATGATTTTGACAGCTAGAAACCAAATAGGTATATCTTTTTAGTGTCTCCTGACCGATTTCGACTTCTAGGTCTCCGGTGTCATAGTAATTAGTGCTACTATGGCACCGGCCAGCTACGCAGGATATATTATTATTATAAAGCACAAGCATGTGCGCCAACACAGGTGTACTTTCTGTTAATTTACCCCCATAGTCAAAAGACGAAAGAGGTCAGGCGCAGGACCTCCGTCTTTACGTGCCTTCCGAAACACGGAGAAAATGTATCTTAGGGTTAGTTTCATGGCATAACCCTTTCAAATTTGTCAATTTATTGTATGTCATGATAAGGTTGATCGTCTTCTCCTAATCGTGACTCGCAAGTATACCTGACTGCCTCTTCCTTAGTTCTACTTTTCCATGTTTAATGGTCACAGTTATTGTGGAAACTTGTAAGACTAGAACGTCGGGGCCACACCGATATTCCACGTTTTTTCTTTCTGAACTCGGTAACTGCACTTGAGAGTTTACGATGATCTCGTTACTGTAATCGAGTACTCGGATTGATATTTTTGTATCGATAACGAATTGGAGGGGAATCGAGAGGCTTAGATGGGATTTTTTTAAGTTTGAAGTATCTTAATCATAAAAAGTTGTACGTGGATATTATAACATTATTTCATAATACTTTGAAGTGGGTAAATTTGTCGCAATCGTAAGAATAATTGCAATTTTGGCACAAGCGTGTAGCTGTGAGTTAGGACAAAGTTTTAAAACCAAATATCGGCTATACCCATCGCACAATAATCAAACAACATGACTCTAAACTTCATTAGGTATATTAAAACACAAAAAGTCACCAAATACTCAAACACGCGCCTATAAAGCACAGGTTCTACCTAGTTCAGGCAAATTACACATTAGCATTTTTTTAGTAGTAAGCAAATTATTGTAAAATGATTTACAAATCGAAGAAATAATAAAACAAATGAATTCACAATCACTAAAATGAAATTATAAGGTCCAAAAATGTAACAGAATAACATCGTAACAGACCTCAAGTCTTACACTCAGTGATTATTCAGCAAATCGTCTCATTATTTCTGTGCCGTAATCCTTGGCTTACATTTCGTTTTAATTGTACCTCCACGTCTGACCCTCATCGGGGTCGCTTGTTTTTCAGAATTTGCCGTCTCGTTTGACCCCGGCGCGAGTTAGTTTGGATGTGGTGTGAGTTATGAGAACACGCGGGATGTCGAATGTACTATTGTCTTTTGGATTTTCCTCTACACGTATTATAGAAAGTCAAGTGATCTTTTCAAGTGATTGTCAAGTGATCGATAGACTTTATCGATTGGGAATAAACAAAATGTTTATCGTTTGTTCTTCGTGTAACTTACTGGAACTGGAAAGAATTCCTGAATCGATAAGAGTCCTATGACTACTTTCAAAGCCAGAAACTAAAACTTGTTTAGTTTAAGATCCTCGTTAATATTTTTTTTTCATAATGACTTTTATAGCTTTATCATAACAGATAAATTTCCATGAAAATTTTCATTTAGATGTCGTTTCTTCTCCATAAGAATGACATTTCGGAACCGCGCAACTAGTCAGTAACGTTTTGAAAGTGCCTGAAATGGCCTACTCGAAATAGAAACTTTTTGATTTTGATGATTCAATCGAATGACCGTCAATTTTGGCTAAAAATGCACCACCTTTTTTAAAACCCCGTTTAAGCTTACTTTGTAAAAACCTCAGCAACAGACTACCTCTTACAAATAGCACCATCATCACAGCTCCGTTATCACGATCGCGCATCCGTGGACCGAACCCTTCCCGTACATAATTTCGTGATTAATTAAACGCCGGCAATCGCGTACGGTGGATGTTGACGGACAATCATTTGTAACATCACTTTATCATATATTTTCTCATAGAGGTTTCATACGTGTAAAACCTCTTACAATTACTTTTAAAAGACAATACATTATTGTAGTAAATTGATAGCAGAAGAAGAAAACGAACTACTTACAATGTAGCGCCCTAAACGTAATGGTCTTTTTTCGCTATTTGTCAAATCTAGCTTTACTTTCAAATTATAGTTCTATTCTATTTGAATGTAAACACTAACACTCTCAATCATACATGCAAGTAGTGACTTAATTATGCACACGCTGTATTATAAAGCAAAGCATATCAATGATCGTTTGCCGCCAAATTGCTCTTAACATTTAAAAAACTAAAACACACTTAATATTTCAAAACATCAGCACATGGATCCACAATAAAACATCGTTACGTCCACGTCAGACGCGATATAGGTATCTTAATCCACATTACGTGAAAACGTCCAAACGTCCGAATGTGACAGGTCATAATCCTGCCTTCAATGTGGCTATGTAACATGCATTAGGCTTGCCTCTAGTCGCCACCTGATCAACCCTGCTTACATCAAGTGGACTCAATTTCTTATGTACTGTGAAAAAGTTTTTACAAGTCTTCTATTGTGTGCACAACCCTTTTTCACTCAATACCTCTATACGTAAGTACTAGGTAATCTAGGTATGAAATTAAGAAGCGCTGCTTGGGGCAAGTCGATGCTCACTTTTAAATTGCGTAAGCACCTTCTAATATAGTGTTGTGGTTGTAATCTAGGAACGTAACTAAGATTTTGTTTCTTGATTGATGTCTGAGCACCGTTCGGTGTTCTTTGATCCCCAAATAGATGATTTCTTACGGCTTAAACCTGAAAGCGTCAAATAAAGGAAACTTTTGGTTTTGTTAGTCATGTTGGTCCACATAAATATGAGTCGTAAAATAGATATTTGTTTGTCATGCCGAAATACATCATAAATATGTTTTTTTCTCTGCATCCAGATTTAACAAAAAAAGACAAACATTACGAATATTCACTATTATACTACTTCTATACCATAAAATCAATCTTCAAAGACACAATAAATTTAAATAAAATAATGAAAAAGAAAAAAAAACAATATTATCTGTAGAGCAATAAATATCAAAGTTTTATTAGAAGCTTGAGTGTTGCGAGTTGGAAACAACGGGAACTTTTCAGTATTAACTTAGGATAGCAAACAGAAACTTACAGTTACAGTACACAGTTATAGTACACAGTTATAGTAACTTCTAAGAAATAAAGATGATACGGGCCATGTAATCTAACATTCTTATGAAACGCCAGTCTCTATTCGCTCTGTATTATTTTCTATTTGACTTTTATTATAAAACAAAGTTAGTTTAAAGCTTTATGCTATCGGTAAAACATGTTTTGTTGCCAGTAAATAGCTGTCGTTTATTTTGACTTCAAATTCTAGAAAACCAAGCGTGAACTAATAAGTGTCTTTTATATTGCTGTTATAATTCCGATAAATTGATATTTATTACCGACTGTCAGGGTAAGGAAAGGGGTAAAAAAAAGAAAAAAAAGTTTTAATACCTTTTTATAATACAAATCTGAAAATACCATTATTGGCCTCAAACTTAAAAACTGTTATGGCCACTCAAAACAAATTTCCATACATCTGTAAATCTCAAACTTCGCCAACAAACAAAGATGGCCGCCGTTCCCACACCAATTCGAAACCGAAGAACGCAACATCGCATCGCAAATGTAATTCAAACTCACTTCGCGAACATTTTGCGTAAAGCAATAAGAACACAGAAATCAAAGTTTCCGAAAGCTAATATATATTGAATCGTAGTTGGATGTCGATGGGCGATGCAGTCCGCGTACCCTGGAGTGGCGAACTTCCCCAAATGTATTACTTTGTGACGCTTCGCAGTTCTAGTTGGCAACAAATACTGCTTACGCCGCGAGAATTGGATATTGCGGCCGTTTGATCAAACTTCATTCACGAACTGTATAATAATGGGCTTTGTCGATCTGTACAGTGCGTTTGACATCCCTATTGTATGAGAAAGTAAGAGAAAATATATGAGGGAAATAGTTACTGTAGGCTATATTTTACCGGAGTTTTTTTAGTCGATAGTTATGAAGAAAAGTTGCTAAAGTTAGCACTCGTTTTGTTAGTAAGATTGCTACACATCTACTCCATTGAGAAAAAAAATCCAAGATCATTAATTCAATAACAAAAATACCTAAAAATCAAGCACCCTTAAGACTACTTCATCAAATCAACTTAGCATTAAAATAACCTACATAGCAACACAGACACTTGAACCTATTGAATAACATTATTACAGATATTTATACTCTCAAAGACTCCTCCAAATTCACGTAGACCCTTTAAATATTTGCCGAAACCAGACATCTATAAACAAAAGCCTATCTTTATCTCAGACATTTATAGATTTCTTCCTACCAATCCATAGTTCTCCTTTAAGACTTAATCTCTTCGAATCATTCATCCCATTAAACATAAGCTCTAGACCAAGAAACTGAGCCTACGCTATTAACGACCAGTTAATCTGACATTTGTTAGACAATAAACATCCTATAATGTGCTGTAATTACACAACGTACTTGCCTGTGATAACATTGTGCGAAAACAAAAAGGTTTTAGTTAAGATTGAGTCTAATGTAAACAGGACTTTGTTTTTGCTTGTCCGCAGGATTATTCTGTAAGCTATTTTATTATAATATGTGATATATCAATTAGGTTAATATATTACGCAAGAAAAATAATATAATGAAAATTAATTAAACTTTTTTATGTAAGCTTCCGAAAGATTTCGTCGAATTTCTAGAATCGCAGTACTTAGATCTCATTTATTTCTAATATCGCTTTAGTTATGAGACCCTAATAAGTAAATCTAATATGTGACGTCCGCCTTACTTAATAAATAAATTACTTTTTGATATACAAATACATAATAGACTAATACATTTATTACACTTGTAAGGTATTAAGATCTCTTAAGAAATTCTGGACAGAATTCGCCGAATTCTGTTAATTAATTACGTTACAAACTTATTACATTATTTACCTTGAACTTATAATAGTCTTCGACGAAAACATCGAAGTTGAAACTCAAAACACAGCAATCGCAACATTAATTTAACTTGAATTGATCGCACAAATTGTACACGAGAGCCATAAGCTAAGTTACCAAGCCTTGCAGGCGCCTACAGGATCATAACAAACCATTTAACAAAGACCCCTATAATTCAAATCATCTTTAGCTTGTATCGACAAAGCTTGAGGTGTGGGGTTGTGGGGGGAGATCATTTTACAGCAGCTTCTCGTATCTCGTTGCTAGGAGCTTCGGAACGCCGTTTGAGATAACCTAACAATGCGGCGTTCACTTCAGAACCATTTATTCGATAGTGTTACCTGTACACAAAGGTTCTAGGTTTACTAACGTGTGAATGTAGCTGTAATGCCAGCTCTCGAATGCCGCCTCTTTGGAAATTAAATTGCGACTTTATACTTTGCATTTACGATAAGTGTTTCGTACACTTTGTGGGGGGTTTTATGTTTACTATTTTTTAAAGTTTTGTTATCCTATTTCTTGCAAGCGAAAAGTCATTCGAGATTTCTTTAGTTTAAAAGTATGACGCTATCTATGAAAAAGTAGCTATAATAACGCAGAATATACATAACATTTTCGTTAAAATATTTTTTAAAGACACAAAGAATAAATTAAGCAATAAACTGTTCCATTCCACAACTCCTCGCAGATCAATTAAAACCGACTATTAATAAAACAGTTTGGTAACACACTTCACATGCTAAATCAATGTTATTTAGTGTGAGAATCACCATAACGCGACAAGCCACAATTTCTTTCCTAGTATAAATCACCTCATAAATATTCATAGGAACATTTTAAATTAAGCTTAGTAGCTTTCATGTCACGCATACGACGAATTTTCAACGCATTTGTCGGCGCAACAAATGATTATGATATTATAATTTATTACTCTTAATGAGAAAAGCATTAAATATAATATTAATAGCTGTAAATTAAGCGTTAATAGGCCCATTTCTTATAAAACCCTATTGAATTTTGACAACCTATTAGACTGTTACGTTTTTATATGACTCGAATATTTCATAAATCATAACTGACACAACAGTCATTCTTTTTTCAAATCATCGTTTTATTTTTTATTCGTTGACAGGTTGCTATAAAACAAAATGGAAGGCTGATATTCGATATCAGCTTTCAAATAAAGAACTGCAATAACGTTTATCTGTATTGTACGGCAATAACTTTCAATATTCGTTGCGTTGTTTTTTTTTATATAAATGTTAAAGGTAAAGACGAAAAGTAAAATAAAATACACTCGCTAATTAATTCAACATATTTTTTATTGTTTTAAATGGTTCAAATGAAAGAGGCAACATTTTTATTTATTACGTAAGTCCCCTATCAAATAGCCACAAAATGGTTAATTAACTAAAAATCAATCGTTTCGTCGTGCTTTAACAGACGTATCTGAGTAGTGGTAAAGGGGCATAAATCTCAATCATAATTTGTGCGCCGTCAAGCGTAGGCCGGCGCGGCCCAATGATTGATGGGGTACCCGCGCGCTCATTCCAAATTCAAACGAACCAACCGACGGCGGCCACGTTGCAAAATGGCCGGCACGTAACTAAATTGATTAAAAATCTATTATACTAGTTGTTGGCTTGCGACGTTTTTTGATACCCTGGTTAGTAGTTTAAGTTCTCTTTAATATTTTACCTCTAATATGACATTTATTAAGCCTGATTGTGAATTGTGATAAAAAATGGTAACATTAACAGTGAGTTGTTGCAATCGTAACACACTGGCATATTATATGTATTAATACGTTCTTAACTATTAAATAATTATAATTATAAACCGAGTGAGGTGATGATTTGTATAAGACGGCTGATAGGAGCGAGTGACTGAAAACAGATCTCAGTGGCGATCTCACTTGGAGAGGCCTATGACCAGCAGTAGACTGCAATAGGCTGATGATGATGATGATGATAAACCAGCCTATACTATACGTCTCACAGCTGTACACAGGCCCTTTTCATACAGGGAAGTTTTGAGCATCGATCTCCATGTTACTTAACTATACTAGAAAAAAACCTTGAATTTTTTCAATGTTAAAGCTTAGACTTCTAAAGTTTATAATACTTTTCTTTGACTTTTAAGTGATATTTATTGAAGCATTGTTCATTCAAAGTCCTCATAAGTCATTTATTAGACGCTACTGTTCATTTCACTAGGTATGTCTTTGTGTCGCGTATGCCGTGTCAGCTGAGCGAACGTCGCTAATCGATTCTAATACAAAGTGCATTAGTTCCACTCGAAATTAGCTAGTGTTGTGTTTCAACATGCTTGTGTCGAGTAGTTCCTACATTCTACATAGGATATGATGACATAGCCGTTGTTTGAAACATGATCGTGTATGTATGTGATTGTAGAGCGACTGAAACACAAAATGTGATAGTTTGGAATGGTCAATGTGCAGAAGTGTATTACATGGTAATATGTGTTATATTAAACGTAAACGTAGTCAACGCAATCAAGTTACGAGCAATCTATCTATATGTTACTGTTGGTAGTTCAGTTTTTAAACAGTCAAGAAATGCAGTCGCGAATAGTTGTCAAAGCGCACAAGGGAGGATTTTGAACAAAACATTTTTAAGCACAAACAACTTATTGAGATTACAATCTGTGTGTACAGTTTTACGGAATATTTACCATCAATTTGCCTAAGAAATCTCGTAATATATTAGCAACCTTTACCCGGCAATGAATAGTTCGGCATTATAATATTTGTGGCACGTTCGGACGATCCCTAAACGAGACGACCTTAATTTATTAATAGATTGTTTATAGCTTCACCGAGGGCCCTACCGACTGATAAATAGATCACCCTTTAAATAATAATGCTTTTTCGTGAACACCCTGGACTAAGGCATAAATTTTATGAGATTAAAAGGGTGACTCACTGTCCACGGGTTCCTAGTTTACGATCCGATGAAGTTTTTGTTACTTTTATGCGAGTATTAATTTATTGGCTAGGCCTGGGAATGTGTTCCGTTTTATGGCAAGTCGTCCGAGTTTCGACATAATTTTCTGGAGGTCAGCCTGTTTGTGCGGACGTTGTTTTATGGAGCCTTAGTACTTATGTGAGTTTTGAAACTGTTCTCGTAAATGTTAGTATTTTTCTGTCTGTTACAACTATGTAAAAAGATTGTGAACATGCAACAAAGAAACATCTTGTAAAATTTGTGAAGTGAAAAACAAAAAAAAATCCTTGACACCTATACTGAAAAACCAACTTAAAACAAACCTTAAGCCAACACTACAAAGTGCAAACTGGATTGACCTAAATTCTCCTTACAGTGGACATGAAACAATCACCACAAGGTAATCATCCTACAAATCTGCGACACAGATACACTGCTGTTAACGCATTTTAGCTGATCGGCTGATACCCGATCGCTTGCACAAATCCCGAAAGATGCCGAGCGTTACAACCACAAATCCCGAACATTGCCGAATGCGCCCGAACATTGCCGAATGCGCCCGAACCACAAATCCGATCGCCGAGCCTAATGCGTTACGTGGGATTAGGGAAAACATGTTTGTGTTTTACCTAAGTTACGTAAGGAACCTTGTTTAGGGTAAAAGAACACACAAGTAAAATTACTTTAGATTTTGATAAAGCTAGCAATTAATATAGTAAAAGTAAGGTCCATCAGGGAACGGTCGATGAACCTATGGTAACTTCATTGGTTCTTTAAATCTTTCCCCTGTCACAGGATTGTAAAACTCTTGGTAAATGAAGCGAAACTATCAATACTTTAAACTCGTCTTGATATAACGTACTTAATAATGCAAATATTTGGATTAGGCAGAGTACAAACATCTATTAATACAGACCTGAACCTAAGTATAGACCAAGATTCAAGCAAACTTCAATTTACTCTTATCAAAACTGTAACCTTGATTCCTCACGTTGTAAGATGACTTCCTAGACACATAAACAACGAAACACTACGAGATTACGCTACATTAAATGCACTACACGATTCAAATTACATTAATACATCCTAACATACCCATTGACACCACGCGTGGCATGCAATGTTCTCATGCTTGTGACGTGTGCATTCTTAGTGACGTCACTTATGTTTGATACTCCAATATCTTGGAGTTTAATGCTTTTAGCATTAACTATATTTCGTGAATGTTCGATTTCAATACTCTGTTCAGATGACCTGAATAACATCTATCAAAGGAGGCCTTTTCATCAAGTTATCGTTCGAAAAGTAATAGATCTTTAAGAGTTATTGATACTGTAATACTTTTCATTTTGTTAAAGAACGGGAGATATTTCATTATTGTCGAAAATTTATTTTTATGATCCAATCGTATCTTCTTTTTTTCTATTACACATTATTATCTTAAAGATTTTAAACTTTCACGACTTGTACATATGTTTTAGACGACAAAAATATGTGTACAAGTCGCGAAAGCATCGAGTTGCACCAACCGTGGTCATCACTCCACCCGTGACCACGGTCGGTGCAACTCGATCGAAACGTCGGGGGAAAAAAATATCGCGAATAAGTCCCATTTGTCGTCTAAAATAAATTATTATCTTTAATTTTACTACTAACTATTCTAACTCTCCACTATTAACACAGTGCCCCGAACTATCAGTTAGTGCGTTAATCGCGTCATTAATATCAATCTTCTTAATTCCGCAGCTGGCTGGGATAAGCCTCTTCATTAGCATACCATTCACACTCAGCTGTGAGTGACGTAATATTCTATTGCAAGGCCTCCTGTGTGAGCCCTGCTTAGGTCTCTTTGTGTGCCGATCGCAATGTACGCTATCAATCCTTTTATCGCTGTTCTCTTTAAAATATTAACATATTCATATATTTTTCTGTCCCTGTATTATTAATGAACTATAATTTCAAAGAAAAGAGGCATAACTTTATGGTTTGAGGTTCTAGAGTCCTAAGTCGGGACCTTGAAATATAAAAAAAAATGGTGAACCGCATTTCTGCATTGTTATCTATTATATAGCGCAATGCAAAAACTATCTACATATCTGTTTATTCCACTACTACTGATGTAAAGGCAATTGTTTCTAATAGGTAAACGATAATTAGTTGAATTTGCATTACTACATCTTCCTCAAGACAAATACTTCACACCAATTCAAGTCCCCACATACGAAATTATCTATTAGATAAGTATGTGTGATTAACAATATAGTAGAGGCTGATACAGTAAACTAAATTAGTTCGTCATTAAACCCACTCTATCGTTATTGCATTAGTTAAGACGAAACGCGGTTTCAACTTGTACGTAATCCCATTTGCATACAGACACAGAATAATCGTGTACCTTTGCTAATGTTGTTATATACTCGACAACAGATGGCGCTGTTACCATTTTTGTGGTACATGGACTATTACAGTATGGCATTATGGTCTGTAGTGAGTTATGAAGTTTTTTTGTTTGAACTCTAGTATTCAGTTGGCTACAAAATGAAACTAATTTTGTCGAATTTGTTAAATATCTTAATTGCTAAAAGACAAATACTAGACACGTATTTATTTCAAGTTCCAATAATCAACAAACCATAAAGCTTTCTACTTGTTTCATAAAATAAAAATGTAAAATTACATTTTGATGTAACATTTCAGCACAGTAAAACGTACAAAAAACCAATCCGATCCCATCACAGCATACCGAATACCGATCCAACTAAAATAGTAGTAAGATAAATCGCATATTGATTCAATATCTTGCCCGCTGTACAGGATCCATTGTGCTACCATTACTGCCCCAAGCGTCAGACGGACGAATAAATATTCATGGGAATAATTCGACAGATTCCCTTAACGACGGCACGTCAAAAAGCGAGTGGTGCCGAGCGGCGCCGAACGTTGCCGAGCGATGCCGAGCGGTGCCGAGCGCAAGCGCCAGTATCGGATTATGTATCGCTGAAATGTTTTTACACGACGTCGTTAAAGTTGCATTGACACGTACTGGCGTTTTATTTTGATATCAAAGGCGTGAAAGGCTTTTACTTCGTCATCAGTTTGTTTTTGTATCGTATGGTGTGATGTTAATTACGAACTGGCTATGCCAGATACCTGTTTTTTGATTTTTGATTTCAATGGAGTAACGATTTGC
Organism: Chrysodeixis includens; assembly: GCA_941860345.1. Lineage (NCBI taxonomy): Eukaryota > Metazoa > Arthropoda > Insecta > Lepidoptera > Noctuidae > Chrysodeixis > Chrysodeixis includens. The sequence goes on along the minus strand of OW796104.1, from coordinate 4,400,853 downwards.
TTTTGAATTAGATTTTATTGAAACTGAATATTTTGTGAGAAAAATTAATGAATGTGAAGTCTAATGAACTTAGCTCTATGTTACCAATTATTTAAGCATACCTACTTAATATTAACCTTGTCATTAATGAGCCATCTAAATTTAGATAATTACTCATGAAACATAAGAGAAATTGACACAAACTAAAAATAGGAACGCAAAAAGAACAGCTCATTGATATAAAAATTGCCGCTCAAAAATACGAGAGCCATCGCTCTGAGAAACTCTCTCGAACACTTGTAATCAAAGTGCTAGTGTCGCGCCATCCGCTCAGACATTAATCACCCCTCCCACATTTATTGCGATTTTCACGCGAATAAAACGTCGCGGAAAAACGCAAGCATTACGAGTACATACAGCTCTCTCGGAAAGAGGGACTAAAGGGAAAATCGCTGATTGCCCTTGTGAAAAATTACACATCATCGTATGCGTCTAAAAGCCCCGCACGCATAATGTTATGTCGCGTTATTAGGCTTCTTGCTTATGAAACAAATTGCGTCTGCACGCGAGTGTGTTCCTAGCTTTATTTTGCTTTTTTGTTGAGATATACGGCAAGTGTTTCAACGGATTAGTGGCTGGCAGCTCCTTTCCATTTGTTCATATCCGCCGTATGTTTTTGCCGCGTTGGCAGCGTATGCTAGAATTCTCAATTTACTTATCTCGACTGGAGTTTACTTCTGAGTATTTTAAACTGTTCTTGAATATGCTGCAGAGAAGATTTATGTATGAAAATATTTTATAGCTCTTCTAGTTTAATGTGAAATAGTATTATAAATTCATTTTGTATGGAAAAACAAATTTAGTACAAGAAAGAAATAAGTCCGCATTATCAAATATACGTTAAGCAAACTATTTACGAATGCTCATTACTCATGTTCACGTGAATAGATGACCTCTTATTTGCTTCTTGCCCAATAATATAGATATCAGACCAAACAAAAGGTTAACAGCAACAGATAACTCGATCCGAAATACTCGCGAAATCGTTGCCAAAAAATCCGTAAGTCAAACAAAGACATTGCCAGGAAACGGGGCAAAAAGCTGGCATTACATGGCAACCATACATAACGGAGTATATACTTGATCCGATGTAAATGGGGCATAACTAGGCATTAGACAAATTGGCAAAGTGCCAGTGCCAGTGCCAGTACCATGGCGCAGTACGTCCATGGGCCCTGGTTTATTATACGGGACCACTTTGTACGGGTATTATAAACTAAAGTCGGTGACTGACTCTGCCAGTAGTTTGGCAATTTTTGCTAAATTAGGATAAGCGTGGTTTTTGTATGGGTTTTGTTTGTAACTGTTCTTGCATGGTAAAAGTCGACAAATCTATGTAATTACTAAAATATAACGTTGAATAACACAAGCGCGTTCAAATGAACAAATATAAATAGAAGTGTGAAACATCAATGTATTGAATACACAAAACAAAACAGTTTCGATCATCAAATATTGATAACATTACGCCTCATTCATAACCGCTGGTCGGTATCTAAAAATATTTTAAAAATTCATAAACAATATTGGACCGCTCAAAATGGTGCAATGCATAATTGATGGAAACCACAAACCTCACAACCGCGATTAAATAATAATTTATGAGATAAATTACAATAAAGGTATCATGCAATTAAAAATACGTATCCATTTTTAAACAACATTCGATTATTTCGAATAATAACGGCTATTATCGAATAACAATGACATTTCGAGGTTCCAATTTCATTACCCACGAAGTTTTATACCTGCTGTTACAAACATAATCATCGGTAATTAATTACTCAAAAGCAATGGAACGGATCATTAAACTACATTAAATAACTCGAAACGTTAACTGGGTCACACTAATAAAGTTACCATAGTATTGGGAAGTTTACGCGATTAGCGACTGTGTTGTTGTAGCTTAAAGGTTAAATTTGGCTGGAGAATTTCGACAAAGGCTTTGTACCGGCGCGTTGCACTGTGCAGTCCCAGAAGCGAAGCTGAAGTCGTTAATCTTAATGCAAATTCGTGCCGAGCGTCCCTAATGGCGCCGTATTTACTATTTACATGTCTTATTCTTCACGTTGAATTACAGTGTTCGGTACGTGGTGCGAATTGCTCGGAATCTCGACTATGTACCCTTCACTTGTTAGGTTTAAACGGGACGGTTGAATGCTCCGTGAATTTCGAAGAGGAACACCTTGGGTGTTGCCTCCGGCGCTAGGTGGCGCTGTCTGCGAGTCTTAAGAAATTCTACCTGCATTTGTTTTGCGCTGAAATTTGTTAGAAGACAACGTTTGCATAGATGAGCGCGACAAGCCATTTGCACTATACAATATGTTACGTTTATAACCAAATCTATCTTTATATGCATGACAACACCACCCATACGTTATCCTTCCCTGAACAAATATTTAAGCATTCTTTTACATTAATAGACGAAAAACATTTTCATTACAAATAGCCATACAATCCAACATTGGGCATTAGCAATGAATGTGAGAAATAGCAGTCATTTCTTCCATATTTAAATAATAATACGTATTTGTACAAGCGGCAGGCGTGGTGCCAAGTCCATTTACCGTACGTTCGTCGTATAACAATATTAGTGTGTTATTTCAACCATTATGTGCTCTTGATAATGTCCTTGTTAGGTATTTGTGTCGCAGGCGGTCGAGCAATGAATGATGTGGGCTACGTATACCGTATTCGTAGTAAGTGTCTTTGTAAACATAAATCGGTGTCCACACAACAATGGACGCACGTGATGCGCATGGTATGTTTGGCAACGTTGCATGTTGTGCGATGTTGCCACTTCGTGCATTCATGCATTGCCTAACTGTTCAAACTTTTTGTTTTTAATTGTAAGCGGTATGAAAATTGTGAAAATAAAATAATATTTTTTATGTCTTAACATTTTTGAAAACCAGACAACAGCTTTTGATATTTGAACTTCTTTATAATGAACTCTGATACCAAATATCATGATAAAATTGTTGCCAAACAGTTACATATCGATATCACAGTTATATAAAAGCCCCCACACAATCACAGAGAAGCCAAAAGCCAGCAAAAAGCAACATTTCCTCTTACATTATTAGTATGATGCTCGCGCTGCAATATTGCGTTGAAAAATACACAAATATACGGCGGCCTTATTCTGACGTGACACGACGTGACACAGCATGAACGCGTGACGTTCCCCTCTTTTTCTAAAACAAAGGACGTGACACTGAGCGCATCCCATCTCCTAATGACAATACAAAGACTTAAAAAAGCGTGATGAGTTTTGCGAACAGTTTTTCGTGCAACGAAGTAATGGACTAATCATTTACACAAACACGCCGGCAGGACATTGCGATCAGTTAATTAAATCACGGGGATATGAAAGCCGGTCTAAAAATCATGAAAATACTGTTTTTAAGAGCGTGTGGAGCAGACCATGCGGTTGTTATTGAATTAGTCTTCACTCGGCGCAATGCAGTCTTTTGACTCGCCATGCTCGGTGCAGAGTGCCTGAATTGAACAAATTTAATGTTTTCTCTCTATGTGAATTAGTTTTTGAACGCTAACAAAAGAATTTAGAGTTGGATAGGATTTTGTTTGTGCGGATTTGGGTATTATGGGTTTTGGAGATTGCGTTTCTGAACGAATTGGTCGTTTTACTTTAGGAATTTGTTTTAAGTCGGATACGTGTTTTATCTTCTGCATACCTACTCTACGCGTATCTTTATAATACGTTATTGTTCCATCTTTGTCAAATAGTTTCTTGAGTATCGCCTTCTTAAAAAGATTTCCACACGTTAAGGAAGTTGTATTAATATAGTTTCAGCCTTTATACAATTCGAAATATCACTTTAAACATTTCACAACTGGAATTTCAAATCAATAAATTTCTCGTGAATTATGTATCACTGGAACTTCGAGTTACGTGTCTGGGTTACTCTAATATAATATTAATTAATCCAAGACCGTATCAGAGCCACTCTATAAAATCTAATCAACGGGACTTTCAACATGTCTATTGTCCATATGAATGCCACGTTAATTTAATTTTAAATAGCCGTTACAACAGCAATAAATTATTAAAACGGCTATTAGACTTTTACACGGCTATTCATACACATCCCCAATGACCTTATTAGGGTGTAATAACCCCGCTCTACCCTAAGGCCTGCAAGTGCGACAGATGTGTGAATTAAAAACACTGGCCTTTAAATTTATTTACATCACGACATTCGACTATTAATCCGGTGTTACGAGGCATAATCCGCTAATGTTCACTTTATTTGATCACTGTCAACTTCACAATGCAAGCGAAAACTACCTTAAAACCTATTGGACTAGAGGCTATATTCGCTTGAATGTAAACGTCAGCTGTTATTCGTAAAAAGTGGTATCGGTAGAAAAATCTGATTCTTATTGCAAAGCAGAAAGGTTTAAGTACGAGTGGTATTTTTAACGAATTTCAACGCTTTACTAATTGCGGGGGAGGTTGGAGCACATTGTATGGGTGTTTTGTAATTTTAAACGTTCATAAATGTCCGGTATATTAATGTTACGATTGCCTTTTACTATGTTACGTACACTTACAGTGATTAAAGTAATCTTATAGTATTCATTACATTGTACGGGATACGTTTTATTACTTTGACAGTGGGTTGTTAAGAAACTATTTTAAAGGGGTTGGGATGAGTTTAATGAGTGTATTATGCTTTTATGCACTCTTAATGTTACTGCAGCAAAAAAAATAACAGCGTGATTTAACATTACTTAATTTTACGTTGAATATTTAGGTAGTGTCACTATTTAAAGAGACAATTAGATCAATCCCTATAACAATCTCGAACATAATAATATGTGAGTTTGTGTTGCTAAACCACTCCACCGATTTAAATAATATTTAGGCATATGCTCAGCTTGAATTTCATTACAAATGTAGGTTCTTATCACCATTATCGGGTCTTTTAGACCCGATAACCGACCTTACTAACAAAACCTCAAGCAAAGTCTAGCATCATTATAATAGACACATTATCACAGTTTTTCACAAAGAAGAAGCTACAAATTCTTAACATATTGGGTTACCGAGCACTTAAGTAATACCGCCCTCGCCCGTATAACGCGTCGCTAAAAGGTGCTTAGCTTCACTACTTATAACTTCCGCAAGCTTTTTTAAAGAAATTCTGCGATATTTTAATGGAGGCATTAGGTAAAGGATATTTTGAATCTGAAAATATTCAATTTTTAGAACCATTTTTTTCAAATACTTTTTAAATTTTAGACATACATAAGAGTAGAATCGTTTTTTAAGCAAGTACGACTCTCTTACGTGGAGAAATTCAATCGTTGAAATTTAGGGGTTAACAAAGTATCAATCACGTGCACAAAAAATATCGAATTGTTTAAAAATAATGCAAATAGCATTTCCTCTTTTACCAATACAATCAAGTCAATAATGGGAAGCTTTCGAATAAATTACATGCAAAATGTTTGAAAATTAACTCAATGATAGAAGCTACTGTTTAGAAAATCAATATTTATGAATATTCTAAATATTAACATGTATTAATATAATATTTTATAAGCATTCAGTCGTGTACCCATGAAAATAGGTCAAGGTTTTCGTACCTTATTACGAATCCATACATATTATGATCGAGCAAATAAAACAGAAGCTTTTCCTCTAGTTTTCTATCTCGGTTTGCAAAACAAGTGAAACAAAAAAAAGATAATATGATTATTCCGAAATGTATACATTAGCTTGCAGTACATTTTCGCAATATCTATATGAGCAGTTTTGTCCCAGACGGTCAAACTCACGTCTTCATAAAGAGCAGACTCAGCACAGCCAGTTCATTTCGCGTACGAACCAACAGATTATTACTTTTTTCCAAATATCCAGAGATAACACGAGACGCGGAGGGGACGATCATTTTCAATCGGAGTTTTCCATGAAGGAAAATATTCCCCATTCAATCTCTCCCTTCGCTCCGTCTTGTTCCACAGTCCTACCTACTTACCTACCTCGGGCACCTCGCTACCGCATTGCAGCCGATGCTATGAGAAATATTTGGATCGGTTTACACAACAAAAAATGTGCTCTCCATATTTCCAACAAGATGGGATTGCACGCCGACAGGTTATTTTAAAAGATAGAAATTTATTTGCACTTGTTTATTTCAGTATTATACAGAACAAATTGGAAGATATGTCTTCTATTTTAAATAAAAGTAGCAATATTAATGGTCTGTTTCTTTTGTTACAGGTATTTCATCGCTCCGCAAAAGATTTTGTAAAAGATTTCAAGACTAAAGACTTAGAAACGTAATTTAGTTTCGGGATTTGCATAAATTCTGAAGATAAAACTTCGCAAATAGACAAGTAATTACAAGTGAAAGAGTTCTCGGCAAAGAATAAACCTAATTAGACGTTGTGTTTGAAAATTTAATGACGATTGTAGAGTTTTAGCGTTTTAAAGTCACGTTTGCAAGTCATTCATTTACGAAACTTGGAGTTATTTTTCATTTTTTAATTAATGTACGGCAGGAGTTTTGTTATCTTATTCGCCAGTTGGTTTGTGTTTATTTTTTCGCAACTCCTTAATTTTTTCGCTCGGCAATTTTTTTCCGTCGCTAACGATGGAGAATTTGGAATTGCAAATGCCGTTAATTGCCCGATGGAAGTTAGCTCTCGCACTTAGAGGAACGCGGCGCGACTGATTGTTGAAATATTTAACGCTCCCAAAACCCAAATAATTCAGCGAAATGCTTTTGCTGTCAAATAATCACGCCCTTATTGTCGGACTAATCTGAATTTCTTATTATGTTTGTAAATCTTTTGACTTTAATTAACAAACGGGGTGCGTGTTACGCAGTCATTATTTCGATGACATAAGAGTATGAATTATTCCCTCTTCGTGGACAATTGACAACTGAATAAACAATATCGTTCCAAGTGTACGAAGGATTCAAAGTAAATCTAAATATCTTAATTTTCAGTTGAGAGCGACCGAATTCGTCTGTGTATTTGTACAGAAATATTGCTAAATTGGTACTCGTCTACATAAAGAGTGCTTCAACTTTACAATACAATACTCAGACTATAATTTGTGTAATCGGGTCTTGAAGTAAGCAAATCTGTTAAACTAGTATCAACTTAATCTTAGGAATTATTTTCTGAATGAAAAACAGACCTTTTGTTTCAAAATTTACTTTCTTAAAGTATCCTCTAAATAAAGTCTCGTAATACATTAATACAGAAGAAAAATACTGAATTATACCAAAAGGGAGTTTCTTTTTCAAAAATAAAGTTTGGATGAAAGATTTATTTCCATATGGATACACAGTTTTATTAGAATCACAGCCCGGAGTAATATGTTTCCTTGATATCCCGAACTCATTCCATTATCCTATCTACAAATATTGAAAAATGTTTGGCAAATCTTGATATTAAAACCACTATCCGTTATTAAACAGAATAAAGGAAACAACGTTATAAACTATCTAGATAATATCCCAAATAGTATTAGAATGATATCCTTTTGAACTCCGATCAATTATAATCAACTGATTGTTAGAAAAGGTACTTCTTTGTAAAGTAACCTTGACGAAACAAAGAACAAACTAACCTCGAAATTTAGTTCAAATATGTCCAAGTCTAGTAAATATAAAGCAAAACCATATTTCGAAACATTTTTCCTAAATTCCTTCGTTGGCCTTACCCAAAATTGTTTCTAACAAAAATGTGTTACGACCAAGATCGGGTTCGCGATTAACAAGTCGCTCGCTCATAAATTATATTGTTTTCATATTTATAACTTCTCTCTATTCACGTTAAATGTTCTTAATATTTTTTTAAAAGCTTCTGTCGACCATAAAACGATATCTTGGACCCTCATCATCCCCTTTCCACTTACTAAGGGTAAGTAGGGGTTAACAGTTACACGGTACATGATAATGTTACCAAGTAGCGAGGAGAAAAGTATAGATAACAAAATACAAAATAAATTCTAACGTTAGAAGATAATTTCGGGTTTTTAATTACTGGAAAAATATAATTGCTTTAATTCTGAACAATCAAGAAGAACTGTTCACGTCACTTAAATAATGAAACGAATAAAAAGCACGTTACTCTCCAATCCCCTCAAAATTAAAGAGACGCTCCAAAATCTTGTTGAAATATCTGCAATTAACGAGCAGAGAATAAATTAAAAAGACAATATCTCCCAGACGAGACTAATCCCCAAATAAGTGCACTTACATTTCAAATTTAACCGTCTGCAGAGGATAGTATTTTTATAATCATCGCTCTAAACCGGTTAAATCCAGTTTGATTTATATCTCGGCGGCCGTGACGGCTTCGCAGACTGATTACTTCCTATGCATTAGCCCTGATGAATGTATTTGCATTAGAAATCCATGGATTAGCTGCAGATCGGCTTGAATGTTTGATACAGATGTCGAGCGGGGCGACAACTACCGAGGGGTAGTTCTTATTTACATACCCAACGAAGGGCAAGAATAGAAAAACTTCTGGCATCGATGGATGTAAAGCATCTTCCATTCCCAATCATAAATCAAAATCATTTTTCGTAACAAGCTCTCTATCTGACAATTATTCACACCATGAGGAATGTTCGCCGAATGATTTGCAGTTTGATCCAACATTTGGCCACTATACAAGCAGACTTTCAAGTAACTTTCTGTATTGAATGCAAACCGTTACGTCATCGAGAGGAACAATGGAGACGGCAGATGGCGGCCCAGTATTGGCCAACTTAATTAATTGTTATTGGCTATTGACACATATGAGCCAATCAAGTGGAATGGATCGAGTGTCACCAGTCTAGTGGTTTCGGATAATGACATTCAATTTTGTAATAGGCATGTTCCCCTTCGGTCAGAGGGGTACAACAGAAAAATCTCTTTGTGATACCGACAAGTGGTTGGTTTTGATTCGTTTTGTTAATACTGCTAATGTATTAGACGGTTAAAAAAAGTTTAACACAAACAAAATTACTCCCTTTTACCCTAAAATTTTACCTGCAAAATTTTTCTCCCAAAAAAAAAACATTTTTTACCACACGTTGTTTTCAAAATTGTTAAAGTGCATGTCGCCATCCATAGTATCGCTAAAGGATACCCGTTTCCTAATACCTTTAATACACCAATACAACCTAATGAATAAACAAATACATATTTAAGTAACAAGCGTCGTGTCCCATACAACCCGCTTCCACCCGATTTGTGAGTAAAATTCACAGTCAACCGGCTTAAATAAATTGCTTACAAAAACATGAGGAAAAAGTACTGTCGTTGAATCAAATAGTAATTAATGCAGGGGAGGACGGGGATAACGGATACCTAGTCTGTTATATTATAATTAAAACGGTTTTATCATCTCTAGTAAAGTAGTGCTATTCAAAAACAATGGGATTATTTCGAACGAAGTTAAATGTCGAGTTTCGTTTATTTTCAACAAAACTACAGTCGATTCGGAGTAATTTTGGAATACTAAATAGAATGACGAACACACGTTTTCAAAATTGCCGTAGTGAGTAATTGGCTGAAATCCGTGGTTTCTGAATAGTCTTACTTCACTGCAATAGAATTTCTATTTTATTCAAAATTCACATTCAATTGTTTCTAAAAATCATACTTCAGCCGACTTAAATAACAAAACACTCAATTAAATCTTCAAGTAGTTTACACAATAATTATAGTTTAATTAACTTAATATACAATTGGTCAATTTAGACTTCCCATTTCAAAGTTCTGTATAAAACTTTAAACTAATGGTCCCCCAATCACATCTCGGTTAATGGAGTATTCAAGGATCTAAACCGTCCCAGTTAAATTAGCAATAACAGTTCCATACGAGCGTTTGTCTGAAACAATTTAGGGCAACGTGAAATAATAGTCTTTAGAATAATATCTAGTTATTAATAGTTGTTGGAAGTACTAAAATATTAGACGTGAAGTGAACTTGTTAAGAAATTAAATGAAAACAGTAAGTAAGATCGTGAAATCATTTTATGAGTATCGATAATAGAATTATGGAAAATAATATAATAATAAGAAGTGCGATCACTCTTTATATAACTTTCAAATTGACTTGTTTTATGATAACAAGGTTTGGAAACAAAAGAACGCGATCGAAATGCGTAATTAAATTAACTAAAACATTTAATTTTGTTAATCTGTTTGATTCTTTCTTTGGTCTCTTTAGTCCATGGTTTACATTGACTACACTAAAAAGTGACTGCACCTTATTGAAAAAAAAAAATATTTTTTTAACGGCAAAATTGCACACATGACCGCAATATTGCCAAACCAAAGTGAAATGCCAATAAATAAAAGATTCTCACTACAAAATAATTATTTTGCAGAATTAAAACGAGCACGTGCAATAAACTCTTGAATTTACAGTTTGTGCTATTAAATAAGAATATTTAATACTGGCTGGTTATTTAGCAACAGTAAAGAATACAGTTTATGTTACTGTAAAGTATGTTTTGTGTTTGTATGTGAATCTCTCCTCCATGCAATGTTTAAATTCATTTGAGAGTAATTTAAAGACGGTATAAAAACAAACTGTTTCATTTCAATAAGTAGATTGCAAAAAAGCCTAAATATTCTAGTAATATTATTATACTTTCTAATATTTACGCACATTATAAGACGGCATGGAAAAAGTTGAACAAGACTTCAATATTTTTTGTTAAGTCTTTCGGCTATCAGAAGGAAAATTGGCACAGGTGCATTATATCCGAAAGGGGGTTACTTTGTTGGGAAAAAAAACAATAATCATGAATAAATAATGAAATAAAATTCCTCGTATATACTAAGTATGTATGTAGTATGTATGTATGTACCTAGCATCGCAATCCCAATGTCCACTACTAAATAATTGATCTATAGCAGCTGACTTTTGCGACCGCAGCATATTGCAGAGTCGCGTGCAGTGATTGCCAAGCCGCAGTGATGCGCCAATTAATACGGAATCAATAATGGCGATTAATCTGGGACAGTTGATTATACCATTGCTGGCCACGCTACACGCTCTGCTAATCCAATCCCGACACTCAACTTAGATGAAAAGGCTCTACATAAATTTGTAATTTGTGTGTCCTCTTCACTTATGTACATTGCTGAAATTAATTGGGTTGAAATTCAAACTTTATTGCACACGTAATTTTTTTTAATAAACATTTGGCACAAAAGATTTTCGAATTTTTTATCAGTTTTTTTGTCACAAAAAGCTACAGCTTTTTTTTACGTTTCCAAATTCTTAATTAACGTATTTCTTCTCATCTGACATGTACATTTATCTCTGCTTCTTTCTAATCGCCGCTTAAAAATTCCGCCTCCAATTCCGCTTTATAAGTTTGTTCAGATGAAATATGACTAAAATAAGTCGCGATGCTCGTCGCTTGGCGTAAAAAACATTAATTTCGACACATCGGTAAGCCCGGGTTTGCGATTCGCAATATCCATCAAGGCGTTATTTGCATAGAGGGTGATAAATCTAGAAAGAAATCTTATATGGAGAGAATATTGGCGTTGAAGCCGCCGATGTATCATCGCGGATTCATTTGTTGACTTATTGCCCTATATTCGAGTTGAGTTTGAATTCACCGGTTTGAAAAGTATCTTGTATTGAAATGTCTTACTCACTGTTTGCCTTTAATATTTATTTTTTACGATTAGTAAGGATACAAGCGCTTTATGAAACTATAGTTGTTTAAAAATTGAAACAGGTTTACCTATAAAAAAAAACAAGTTTAGGTAAAGTTCAAAGTACAAAAGGTTATCCATTCCGCTCGACAGTAAAATAAAATAACAAAAATAAATAAGTATCATAAGAAATTTCAATCGACTTATTCGAAACTATATTTTCCGAGAAAAAATGAATGGTTGATGCATTACGTTTAATTTTACAGAACAGACTTATTACCTAAAATCCTATTTATTACTTATTACTAGAATGCAATAGAGACTAGGTAATGCATAATAAAGTTAGTGAACTAGTACCAACAGTTGCTTTAAATCCCTCATAGTAACTACATCGATTAATACGAAAATTACAACTCTACTTATCTCGAAACTTTACCTACTAACTTGTGTAAACCGCAATATTTGTATTATTTCAAACGAGTACCTAGTATAATGCAAGATTAGTTATAATATATATAGTTTTGTGAAACAGTCAATGCTTACGCTCAGGTCTTTAAGATTGTTGCTGTTGTTGAAAAGAGACGCCGCTCTACATTTCGTAGAGCGCTATCTCACTTCAACAGCAGCAATTTTGACTAAAAAAGCAGTCGTTGTGTTACTGCATATTACATTAAAAATATTCGTAGTTTTGTAGAGAATTTGTTGACGTTTCCTTCAAGATTGTTTAATAATACATTTCTTCAGTTTCAGGTGAGTCTAGCCTCTAGTCGAGGGACTCTTAAGGTACACAAGTGTCTCTATACGAATGGTTGTTGTATTCATTGATTTTACAAGTTATTTATTTTCAGTTCTCAATTGGCTGACAATTATAATCATACGAGTAAGTAAGGTATGTTGGATTTCATCACAAAACTGTTATTTCGCGAAGAAATCACAGTTTGTATGATTGCGGGTGTTAATTGAAAAGTAAAGTAATATAAAATTCCAAGTTCGGTATTTAAAAATGGAATCCAACTTTCGATAGCCTTAATTGAAACGATTCGAACGAAACGAGCTTAGCTCACTCTCCAAAAAGCAAAGATTCATCGAAATTTAATTCACTTTTATTTCATTTCTGTCTTTTTATTTGCTGTTGTTGTTTTGTTTGACGAAGCATTCACATTCGCACAGTCTCCTCGAAGTTTTAAATTGGTTTCTTTATATTTTATGTTCCGCCTTCAATGTTCCACATACATGATAACTGTCTGTCTCCATTACTCTCACTGTTAGCGTTACTCTATCTGCTTCATGTTGTATGTCATCCTAGTAGCTCGTCATTGTCTGCGATGTGCCTAAGTTTTTAACCCTTTATGTTTCATTTTATGAAATGCAGTTGTTTGCATCTAAGTGTTAATGTAGTTATTGGGTATTTAGACATAAATGTGTAATGAAGTAGTTTATATGTAACCGTTGTTGATACCTGTCGAGTTGCCGATGGTAAGCCACACTTAAACATACAACACAACTGCATATACCTCGCGCTTACTTTGTTCATTGCTAATTCTACTCCCGCATCCCAACAACTTCTCTCCCACTCACTCTTGCACTACATCACAAAGTTGTAAAGAATAATTATCCTCCTCTCGAATAATTGTCAAATCGTGACCCAACTTCAGAAGATTTAATTACATGACAAAACCGAAGCATTACGGAACTACTAAAAATTTCATAAGTTCCCGAGCTTGCAGACCTCAAAATATTGATCGTGGCTCTCTCTCATTCATGCTAACGTGTGACAAAGCCCGCTTTGGCTCACTGCTGGTTAAGCCACGCACACATACACACAATAGTCCAACACATACGTGCTATTAAAACCGTTTCAGCGGGCGTCAGCTGACTGAGGGAGTCCGGGGAGCGGGCCGTTATGAGCGGCGCATGCGCTGTGGCGGGCCAAGCGGCTGCAGCGCTTTATTCTGAGCCAAGTGTTAGAGTAACAAGCTGCGGTTAAAGCTAGCCGCGCTTGCCGGAGTTAAATCGACACCCATTCAGAAAACAAACTGCGTATCACGGCCGTTACGCCGTTTGACGTAATTAGCTCCGTGGAGGCCGCATGCTGTCTTCACGCACCGACACTTATGGGGATGTTCAGTTCACAGATGAACTGAATGTCTAGGTTACTAATACGACTACTACTTCTATATCATAAAAGTTAACTTACAATTTCATATTTGTTTACAAAATGATTTATACAATTTAATCAACAAACTTATATAAATGTTTGACCGCAGTAAAAACAAAATGCAATTAACAATCCGTCAGCAAGGCTATCGGGAACTATTAATGAGGTGCATCGCCAGTAAAATATTTCGTATAAAATATAGTCCCGAGCGAAAATTTCGATGGAAAACGTATTTCACTGTTCGCAATTCCATCTGATTTTTAATTCGGCGCGAATATTCTCGTCACGTTTGGTACAGCAATAAACAATTATTAATGCGTTGTCCGAGGCACATGTGAACAGTTTTCGAGTGCGGCGGACTTTTTAAGTGTTCGTTAATTTCGAGTGGACTGGAAAAGTCCAGTCTGGGAATGAGGCAATCGCTTTAACGGTCCAACCACTTTCGCTTCTATCGAAAAATCGGGACCGCACATGATTAATTTGGCCAACTGTATCTAGATAAAACGTGGCTATTCTCGCTCGATTTCGTGCGGGGTTTTGGTTAGAGAGGCTAAAATAATTCGAACGTTTGTTAGACTCGGATTTATAGAGGCTACATCGGTTCCTAAATGTTTGATTTATAGTCTTTTAAGATGCTTTGTACCCTCGCCTCAAAAAGGGGCTCCGAAAAAGTGAACAAGTCAAATGTGAAAAAAGCCTCATTCTTTTCCACTTCAAGAACTTTTACCCTTCGCCATAATGATACTCGAAATTTCTCAATTTGTACCATTCTTCAATTTAATAATTAAAATACTCATCAAGGACACTTAAGTAGCGTTTGATTAAGGCAAAGCCCGTCGTAAACGTTCCCTCAATACTAAAGTTATCCAAATCTTTTCCTTGTCTCGACCAACTGCTAACCCATTTTCCCTATTGTCTCTTCACAAATTAAAACTTCAGATTCCACTCGAGTTATCTAAACTGGCTTATCCTGAGACTGTTCCAAATTGATTGAAAATGCTCGGTTTATAAATATTTTTTGCCGTTAGCGCCGCTGTAAAAATGTCAATCGGTATTAGGGCGAATAGATGCGCGAAACATTGAGCCCATGAGCCGTAAGGGGCTTTAAACACTCGTTTAATTAAAATGGCCGCGATTTAATTGGAAAAGTATTCATTTACAGAGTCTTTTGTTTGTTGTGTCGTTGTGATTTATATTTGGCGACGTGAGTCGGGATCACTGAATAGGAACGTGAATCGCGCGACTTTTTTGCTCCATTACACCGGATTTTATGTTGACACGTTGGTTTTTTGTTGCGCGAAGATAATAGAATGTGGTATTGGAATAATTTAAACAAAGGTTTGTTTGGGGGATTACCGGTAATCTTGTGTGGAATGGTTATAGATTACGTACGCGGTTTTATGGTTTAATATTATTACATAAACCATAAATTGTAACAATCTTTATGACTTTTATTGCTTCAGTTGTTACTTTATTTTTCAAGAACTATACTCAGAATGATATATCATAATTATGTAAATACTTATCCGGCTCCCCAACGACAAATGTGTCAATTAAATTGATTTATTCAACCAGCATCAAATCTATACCGACCTCATTGGTCAAACAGGTCCTTCACTGTGTCTTCTCCCGTTATTAATCTCGACATCTCGGCGATTCCAAATGCCCTATCGTCAAAATACAACCCTGATCCCTAGCAATAAAGTCTAAAATCTATCGATATCAGTTCCTGTCATCCACACTCTTGCCATCATAACATTCGCATTTTATCTCAGTCTTCCTACATATTCTTTATTTTCTTAGTCAAAATTCTTCGTCGAGTTTGTATACTATGAATTCACGATATGGGAGTTCAGTGCATATGTAAGAGAACCGTATTTTAAATTTTATCTCATCTGACGTGTTTGCTTCGAGACAAGAAAATACTTGTTACTTTATTTCTGTGGATGAAGTGTAGGTTAAATTCAGATCTAGGTAAACCGTATTTATGCCTGTAGGCAAATCAAATTTCAGTGACAAATCTTACTCTACTTTATTAGAAACATTGCTGAAAACCGAAACAGCATAAATGTATGGAAATAACTCATCTAAAACGGATCTATAGGTTGCTCATAGTAAACTATTTTAATAAGTAGCTAGTTCCGAATAAAAGACTTAATATAAAAACACGGAGTCCTTAATTCAAAACTGTCCTTTAGAATTCCTTTCAAAATATCCAAAGAATATATAAAACGTGTGAGTATAATAGGGACAAATGATAATATTACGTCAGCATATTTTAGCCAGGAACCCTTGGAGTATGTAGTCGTAAACTGTCCGTCCCATGCACTTATGGAAAAATTTACCGTACTTATGTAGAAGGCATACTTTCATGGTGCTTTCATGGTGCGCCGTACTCTTTGATGTTTTGGATATTCACGCTGTGGTATTTAGGTTAATGTATTAAATAAGATGTTAAACTTTGCATTTAGTTGGCAGAAGAGTTTTTGCTCTATGCCTTAGGTAATGCGTATTTTTTCGCTCCTATATAAAGAAGTGATAAGACTGAGTCAATTATTAAAGCTAGTATTATTTAAATACATTTTAGCCATGCCAATATTTTTAAACAAAGGTCGTTACCAGACACGTGCCAAAAAAACCGAGTCTTCTGTTTGGCTTGCTTGTAAGACTTAAGTAACAATACATGAAAAAAGCCTGTTTTTAATAAATACACAATACTCGTCATTAAATAACACGAAAGATTCGTATACCATAAAAGTCAAAGGGCATTTCCACAAAGGTCGCAACAAAAAGTAATTGTTCAAGTGAAAATAAACAAAAGCCGTCGTACATTAACGTTAAATCTATCCAGACGTAATTATGGCGGGAATAAAGGAGAGATAAGATAAGGAAAATCCTTGCGGGACATACCGAAAAACTTGTAATGACGCTGTTTGTATAGGCCGAGGCTGAATGGCCCTGCTATTGCCTATTATTGTCACGGTGCATTGAAAAAGTAAGAATAAGTGGTGTTGAGTGGGTCTTAAGTGCATGATTAAGCAATAACGTTACACAAAAATGAAATTAAAAGAATAAAGTTACTCGAAGTTACATAAAAAGTAAATAAAATACTATAAATAAAATACAAGCATCTTCACCCAAAAACATACGTCAAACAATTTGATGTACAACACGATACATTCGCAACCGCAACACGAGAGAAATTCGGCAACACCTGGGCGAGTAACGACCTAACCACTTATGCAAACATCTGAATAGGGCCTAAAAGTAATAAATAAGACTCCACCGCCGGCCGTATTTCAGAAGTCGTTTCCGACGGCGACAAAATATCTGCAAGTCTAATGTCGCAAGTTGCAGGGAGGCCATGCATTACAAATGCAAGCGACAAGTCGCAGT
Source organism: Chrysodeixis includens (assembly GCA_941860345.1). Taxonomy (NCBI): domain Eukaryota; kingdom Metazoa; phylum Arthropoda; class Insecta; order Lepidoptera; family Noctuidae; genus Chrysodeixis; species Chrysodeixis includens. The sequence goes on along the minus strand of OW796104.1, from coordinate 4,383,597 downwards.
CGCGTCGTTGCGACGCATGCCATTATCGCCAGCCAGGATTATACTGGCTAAAATTTCGCCTTTGTGAATAAATAATTCGGACGGTAATGTGAGATTGGATGACACGTGTTTGAATTTGATTTTGGATTGTTTTGTTAGTTGTCGATTACCAAAGAGTTTGTGTACTGACCAGTGAATATATAAAAGTTTTTAACTCAGATTCTAACTTTTGAATAAATAATTTTGCTTAGTAGCATACACATGGATCATTTGAGTATCTTGCCCGTACGACATTGAATATAAAACTCATTTTATTATACCTTTACCGATACAGAAAACAATTCCATTCAATTATACTTTGAATCAAACAAAAACAATTTAATCACCAGTAATTCAGATGCAAGCATTGACCAGTTTAAAAAAAGCAGGTTAAACACGACTAAAACTTAAGAAAAAGATAACTAAGCAATTACTCAAACCTCCATTATCTAAGCACATTATTATAAAGTATAAAAGCACTTTATTATGTCTACTGATCTATATCGCTGTCTAGACGTCTACAAAGTATCGTCCAATTAAACGCCTCGTCAGCAAATAATACTGGCTTTATCGGTACGAAGAGTATTTTTAAAAAGTTTATTGTTCAGGCACCTACCCACCAACTCGCAAGACTGTTATAGTTGTAGAGTTGAGAGTAAGAGAGACGCCGCATACCGTGTAGAGCGCTGTCTCGCTCCCACAATAGGCAACAGTTTCATGTTAGGAGTTGGTGGTAGGCTTGGATTAAAATGATTGACGGTTCAATTACTTATCGTCTAAATATAAATTGTCTTTAAAATAACCTAATTATATCAGTAACTCGATTACGAAGTTTCAACGAGTTTTTATATCATTTTTTTAATGGGATTGCGTAATATTGTGTTTTTTTATGAGTCATACGGGTGTGCTTGAGGTTTTAGGTGTAACGTTATGTAAATTATATTGTCTTTCTTAATAAACTTAGCTTTATCTAAACACTCGGTTTGTTGTAAAAAGTTTATTATTATTACTTCTTCATAAGTAAGTGTTCCAACGGCAAAGTACCATTAACTAAAACGATTTTACCATGGTTTTGATAAACCAAGTTTTACGTTAAATAGTAGCAGTCACAATATTTTATTTATTGTATGCAAAGTAATTTACAAAGTTCACCTAAGATTGATCAATATTCTATTCACATTAAATTCAAAACAAAACCTTACTAAATGCTATGCTTAAAAGTACTTAAAGAGGAGTACAAACCGCCCGCGGCGCACTTTGTCCGGCGCGCCGCAAACCGGACCGGTCGCCGGTCGCCGGACAGTGCGAGAGCACCGGACAAGGCATGCTCTACACGGCGAACACTAGGCTGTACGTGCAAGCCTCCGGCGCTCTAACGCTTTGAGTGAAAACCCGTGTAGCTAGCGTGCTGCATAAATATGGCCCTGTATGTGCAGTGTGTACGGTATATTATAGGAATGGTGCATTGATTCAGATAAAGGAAAAAATTGGGAGTCGATAATGTAATTAATTTTGTGCTGTATCGAAAATTATGACATTTTGATTTTGATATTGCATTTTTTTACACTTTTTGCAGAGTATTCATGCCAACATCAACAAAAGGTGCCCAACAGTGAGTTATCAAAGGTGGTGATGATTATGCCAAATATAGGGGCTGTTATAAAAACTCATTGCAGTTAAAAATATATAGTCAACTCTGAACTAAGTAAAGACTCTACAATACCTAAGTGACACAAATTAATTCTAAATGTCACTCGATCTTTATCACAGTTATAAATAGACATCATAACATCAAAAAATATATCTGACATTTACCAAAAAAGCGACGCGAGAATACAGCTCGGGGGCAAAGCCTCGGTAATTATAATTATTATTTCTTCACGAAATTACGACCACAATTTCCCTGTATATGTCATCAAAAATGTAGGGAAATGTACGGAAATGTACGTCACATGAGATGTTAAATAAAGTGGTTTAAAACTTACCTTGACAGGTTGTTCGTACAAAAATTAAATTAAAACGAACCACATGAAAGAGTTTGAGTGTGTGTGAGTTTGTGCGGTTTTCCTTGTGTACCGAGTATGTACTGGAATATTATATTTACTTGGGTGTTCAAAATGAGTGATTTTATGTATCGCAAAAGAGAGCTCATGTATACTGTTGTAAAATATATAGTTTAAATTCTAAATACTTGTAGTTATTGTCCTACGTCAAGTTCATAGTTATTCGATACAATTAAAACAAATCAAATGTCATAAAAAAAATACCCGTTCTGTACGAACAGGATTTATTTAACATTTAAATATCAGAATGTAATATAAATTTTCCTATACCTTTAAAACCTCAACCCCCAAAAATAACCTCACGAACTAAATCGGTATTATAACCCGAAACAAGCGACTCAAAACAAAATAATGATTGTAGAAACTTCGGCATCTAACTATGTAAATTAATTACGCCGGTTCACGGGCCTCCGTCAAAATAATAATTGAATCAAATGAAAAGCTCTTATTTTCAATAAACAATCCGCAAATATTATAGAGTTTGGGACGTTTCCTTTAATATCAAGTATTAAATTCTCTTAGTATTAGTTCGCGTGAATTATTTTCTTTTATCTTTTAAATGAGACTCTGAAAGCAGTGTATTGCGAGAATTTCGTTGTGTATTTTATTTTGTGGATAATGTGAGAAGCATTTAACCACAGACGAAGCCATAACAGTTTTTATACAAATATTTATTTTGAATAAGTATTTATAGTTTTATTTTTGTTATTAACTTATAGTTGATATAAAAATTAAGGAGAAACAAAATGGTTATTTTTATAGACTTGATTACAAGTTCGATTTTTTTAATGTATACTTTCCCTACACAACATAAAATACAAAACAATTCTAATTTCCCAATAACAATCTGAAAAACAAATTCATATAACAATTCAAATACAGTACGATGGTAACAGCAGTTCGGAACCCATGGGAACACACATCTGCAAACATTAAAATATCTTCAGCTAAAAATGTTTCTTTTGTTACGTTTATATGTAACCCGCGGCGTTCCCTGCTTTATTCTAACACGAGTAGTTTAAGTGCACTGTCATACTCAAGTATGCTTTATGGTATGAATTGTCATGCTCTGTTCGGATAAGCATTTTTGAAAAGGTACATATTAAAATAGTTTTAAAACATCTCTCTCTACCTTGTTGAAAATGGTCATAAGTGTTCTAAAAAAAGTGGCATTGTGAAACTAGGCACTAAACGTACATGCTATCAATTAGGTATTTAACATATTTAAAAGCACCTAATTAATTAATCTTTGGAATTCTTTGAACATGCTACGCCGTAGCTACGGTTGCTACGCGATCGTAGGCGTATTGCTACATCGTAGAAGTTTTGCTACGTCAGATTATAGTTCTTAACATTTTCGAAGTCTATCAAAAGAAAAAGTATAGCTTATACTAATAATCGAATCCTTTCTAACAATAGAAGAGATATCTATAACTAAAAATAATATCGAAGTTTGGTTTTCCGAACTAGTCACAAAGACAATGTCTTGGCTCCAACGAAGATTGATATAGACCAAGGGTCATCTATCAAGCGATAGTGGCAACATCGTATACCAAACAATGACTAAACAAACAAACGTTCTTTCATTATAACACAACTTGACAAAGGTCATATTAATGATATTTAGACGTCGGCGAAATTATAAACTTTACGTAATTAAATTTGAGTGTTTTTGTTAGAATAATTTGTAATAGAGTTGTTTAATAAACACTTGTTTTGGTTAATGATAAATAAGAAGTTTAAATAAAAATTTTAATATTTTTTAAATATTAAAATATTACGAACAAACAATTTGTTTTCTGTTTACTTTACTCTTAAATGTAGACCGTTATTTATGAATGAAAATACTTAACGAGTTTAAAAATACTTTTGGTAGTTTGTTAATCTTTTGTTTTCGATAAATAAAATAACGCTACAACTGTATTCTAGCGTACACATATAAATTAAAATACTGGAACATTTTTTATTGGTAACTAAACATTAATAAAATATACTCTGACGTTGACATAACCAGTTTAGATGACCCTAAAGAAAGGATACGCGTAAAAAATCCAGCTTTACTTGACCTGTAACGTCGTATCAATTTAATGTGCGTCCAGATCAAGTGTAACTGGGCATAACATAATGTCCGTTATGGGCCAAAGTTAAAATAACATAAAAGTATTATAGAGGTCACACATGTTGTCCTTCGAGCGTCTATAACGTTGTGCGGTCACAAACATAAATTCCCTTACGTAACCTAATATTTATTGAGACGGTCTTATAAATATGTGTCTTGGAAAACCTATTTTAGGCTATACTTTACTCAGGACAAGTGTAGACTGAAAAAATAAGAACTAGAACGAAGACTGGAGACGAAATGTGCTGGAGATCCGTTCTAGCTTGGCAGAGGTGCAATACTGAAAAAAAAAACTTACATACATGCAATACTGAAAAAAAATACTTAAAATTTTGTTTAATTTTAAATGCTCTAAGCTTACACAGACAGCGACAACTTTGTTTTATAATAATATGTACCTACTGATGATAGTAAAGCAAAACAAAAAACAAAGAGGCAAAGAATCGTCTATAAAACTGTGTTAAAAAAGTTTAATGTATTCAGTTTCATAGTGAAATCGAAATTCATCCATCATATGACTGTAAATCAAAATAGTAAGCGTTTTTATACACACACGTTTATTACTGGGTGTCAATTGATTTATTTATATATCGCTCTAAAACGATAGCATGACAAATGATCTAATATATTATAGGCTTCAAAAAATGTTGAATTGTTTTACGGTAATAACATTTTAAATTATTCCTACTTTTTAATCAGAAAGATACACTGAAGAAAATTTAAAGAGCTTTTAATACAAAGTTATGTTTCAACAAATGAATTAAATTCAACTTTAAACATTTCTTCATATGCATGCACATAAAACTTCTTCATACAATAGCGGAGAATTAAGCATAATTTTCTCAAATTTCAAGAAACTTTCAAAAAGAAGTCTCATTCTCCGAAATGAAATTTGAAAAACTAATTTTACCACAAATAGAATTGTTATACATACTACTTAAGGAAAATTAAAATTCTCGTCACTTTATAAAAGGAATGAAATTTTAATTAAATTGAAATAATAAAAGTTTTAAGATATCCAAAGACATCTTGAAGTCTGAGACTACACATACCCGTATAAACTTTTATCATTTTGCTAAGATATTTTGAGTTAGATAATATGCGAAATTTTGTTTCAAACATGATGAGTATTTTAAACCAAGTTATTTTCATATTTAAAAGTTTTCATATAGCTTTCTCCAGATGAATTCAATGTCAATACAAAGGTTAGCACAAAAAAGTCTTTTACTGCACGATACACGTCATTCCACCGAAACAAACAATTTGGGACACAGGCCCCAACAAAACGCATTCGACGCGGCTTGTCCACTTGTCCGGCGATCCAACACCAGATACGAGTAGCTCACCTTTCAATCAACTGCCAAACGCAAACCTTACATTACTAGCTCGAATTTTCTACAAATTTCACGAAGCATCTGACGCCCCCATTGATCGCGAAATAAAAAGGCAGTGTTCACAAGGGGAGACGCATTAGGCTGCGTTCAGACGGCAGACTGCGTCGCCCGCGGGTTCCGCCGTAATCAACGGGGCTTTGTACCAAGAGATGGGAATTACAGATACGCAACGGCCCTAGGCGCTGCGGGCGCGTTGTGATTGCGGCCGACGCTCAGGCGAGTGCTCCTTTATATTTATGCCCTGCTGGTGCATGCGAATAAAAGTTTATTGCTGCGCCGATAGGATAGTTGTTACTGAATGGATATTGCAGTTACGTTCTCACTCGGATTGTTTTCAGTTTTATGGATTCGAACTGTGTTTTTCAAATTCTACTACGCTATTAACTCGTAAGTTCTCGCTGTAGCGTAAATATAAATCCTATAAAATTGACGATGTAAATATTTATTATCTTTTATAAATCCGACTACCAATCAAACCCATCTTAAATTCTCCAAAAATCACAATTAAAAAGCACATTTCGTAATACACTTAAACGCTCCTCAAGCCAGTGCCCCAGTCAAGTAAGTCTCCATTCAAACGAGGCTCCGCACATATGTTAGAACACATTTCGTTCACACGCCTTTGCCGCCCACGTCAACGGAGAGGCTTTTGTTCTTTCCATTAGTCCCGAATGCGAGCTGTATCTGTACACCTTTGTCGAACTTACTGCTTTTATGCAACCAGTGGGAACTAATAGGAAATCAAGATTCTATTTGTATCTTTTTACTTAAGAAGTTACGTATTCCATAGACAAAAAATAGGTATTGTGTTCTTGATTAAAATGTTTTCCTATATGTAAGGAGTAATTACAATGATTTTGTAATTTTGACAATTTCTTTTGCGACTTTTTTTTTTTGGTAATAGCATTTATTTCTTTTTTAATCGATATTATAATGTTTGATAGAAACTATACTAAACAAAATTTTGATTAAAGTTTTAATTTACTTAGAAAAAAATGTTACAAGAATGGAAATATAGACATATGTTATATTAGTGGTTTCAAGGTGAAAAACTTAACTAATCGAAGGTCAAACTTTAAAAGAAATATTGTTAATAAACTTTCCAAGACTTAGACAATGAAAGTCGTTACCGTCCAAATACTAAGCCCATTATCTTTTCAATTACAATTACTGTTCAAATAAATGAATTAAGTCCAAAAATTCGAGACAAATATTACGAAACGTGAGATTAAATTAGTCTTGTGGATTAGTCTGTCGTTTACTGGAATTTATTTATGAACTGGCTTGTCTCGACAAAGTTCGGTAAACCGCGAGATAATCACGAGTTCCCGTTTATTTGTTTAAACGTCTAAATTATTTATGTCTTTACATCTGAAGATTTCTACATGTTACTTGTTGTCTTAATTAGTAAGTGGGTAAAATTTATTCAATTTACTGACTTTGTTTAGGTTTAGATTTCTGAGTAATTTAATAATTAGACCGGTGCAGGACAAGCGTTTTAAAAAATCTTTCATGTTATACGCTGATCTTAGAGAGAAAACATCAATATTACACATAATATGATTTGTATATTCATTAAGAACATAAAATTCATTTAATCTTTAAAAATATAAGTCGAACCATTTCTCGGGCCTCAAGCAAAGCAATCTTTTACTAAAACAACGAGAGAATATTTTACTACATAATATACGAAATCTTTAATCAGAAGATACCTATAAGAAAAATCATAACTGGACAAATATAACTCACAACCCAAATAGATCACTTACACCTGAAAAAAAAAAACATATCATGTCAAAACAAACAGTCCACTCGGCATTCACTACACGTCCCGCAGTCTCATAAGTCGAACGAAATTTTAGTTATTTATAGGATACATTGACACTTATTGGTATTGTCAAGTAAGAGGCGTGTTTACGTAGCCAGTGATGGATGACGCGGCATCAGAACCGAATCAATCTTCGTTCGTCGCGAGCGTTATCAAACAGTTAAGTCGAAAGCCATACAATGTTTGTTGGGACATAGAAAGTTCTTTTGTAATACTGATGTTACAAAGTATCTATGGTTGTTTTCAACTTCTATGGAAAGGAATGAAAAAGAAGAGTATTATTTGTGGTGTTTGTACTATGTAAGCTTTGTATTATTACTGCTCTTGTGTCTGACCTATCGATACTAGTATTAAGTACCTACCTTATAAAAGGAGAGTAGCAACAAAAGTTTATACTTAACACAACACAATAAGATTTGCCAAATTTGCTGACAAACTCTGTAATTTTTCTGAAGCTAGATATTTAACCCGTTGGCTTTGAGATAGACGTCCTTAGGTAAACCAATACTAACAACATGTATTATCGTTGTAATAACTACTCGTACTTCTAGCTAACGACTAAACACCGTAATAGTTTGTTAACCTCCATTTAAAGGCAAACACTTCCGTGTTTGTGTAAACACAGGTGCACTCTAGACCCTCACTTACATAGTCCGGAGGGACAACAGTCCTCTGAGGGAGAGGCCAGTCTTATGTACTTTAAGGTGTGGTGTTAATTTCTTGGCGTTCTTAGCACGAATGTTCATATACTCGTAAATGCTATAGCATTTGTGACTATTGGAAACAGGTTACAGTTTATAATTTTCATCTGGTTCATGAAAACAGATCTCAGTGGCGTACACTTGGAGAGCCCTATGTCCAGCTGTGAACTGCGATAGACTGATGATGATAATGAGGATGAGGATGAATAGAATCAAATAAGAGGCATTGATATAGTAGAGATTGATTAAATGGACTAGGATTTTTAGTCGTGTGATTTCTATTTTATCTATAACAATATCATCATTAGTTTCTGTGTATCATGAATCAAATTTAGTTCAAATAGTAACGTGTAAGTCAAAGAATGTTTAATATATACTTACTTCTACGAATCTAATAATTATACTCGTATACACAGTAGTATGTCAGTCATCAACCTATTGGATCCAACTATTACATTTCCTGGAACGTTTAACATTGAAGATAAATCAAAGCATGCGATAGATCCATAGAGATAGCAATCTAGTACGAGCGTACAACCAAATATGCCTCTAAAAAGTTATATCATTACCTATTATAGTATAACTAGGCATAAAAGCTGAAACCACGAAAAAGCGGCAGTAATGCCCCGAAATACCCCGACGTACCCCGACATGCCCCGAAATGCCCCGCTGGAGTAGGGCGAACATTTTCCTCCCGGAAGTTCGCTGGGCGGACTCGAACAGCGGATTTATGGCGCCACATCCGCTTCCTCCCCCCGCGACATACACAGTATATCGATTCTGGATTCATTCATATTTTTTGTGGACTATCTGATGTTTTTCGAGTGGCCATTGTATGCACCTAAGTTATGGTTTCGTGTTTGTATTAACTCGAATAAAAATAGGACGTTAAATATTACGACGGTTAACGGTTTTATGGCGGAATGAAAGAGATTATTCAGTAAAGCCGTTGGCGATTTCAGTCTCTCAATTGTCAAATTTATTTTTATAGGTTTGTGAAACACACCGTCGATTTATATTGCCACGCTTTTCTATAAACTACAACCACTTTAGTAGAAACTAATCTATTTTCTATTCTAAAAATAGCTCTCTTTTTTTCCTTGTACAACACTCAGCTATACAGTAGGTAGGCAAACACGCACTAATGCTATATTTATATACATTTAGTAAAAGTACATTTACCCTCGGAACGCGTAACAGCCCGTTTCCCCCATATAACTCGGAAAATCGATACGCACACTTAATTTCGGTGCAGACGTCCTTTGCCTATCTTACGCAAATCGGGAGCGAGTGTTTTGTTTTAGACGCAACAGGCTTAAAAATACTTATGGGGTAGAAATACTTATGGCGTTTAGAATAACTGTGTTTTCTAATTAAATGTATTTAATACATGTACTTAAATAACAAAGGTTGGTAGCAAAGGTTTTATAACTACTGAAGAGGTTATCACATTTAACACGATTTAAAAATATAGAAACTTTTCATGTCACGTTGTTTAAGAACAATAGGAATTTACAAACCTATTTTATTCAACGTTTATTAATTTATTTACACTTCACACTTATTTTAAAAAAGTAGTCAGTCATACCTCAAAACAACTTTTTATCAACACGACCGAATTAAAAATTCAGACTACTTTGTACTTATTTTTATTTAATGTTTACACAAACATAATTCAATTCGTAACCGAAATATCGAGTCCTAATTAAAATTACCCCACCGACACAAGAACCTTTAAAATCCGACCACATACACGACAAATTAACATTCAAACAAAAAACAATACACTCCGCATTCCGAATAATAAATAAATTTAATTTTGTAAAATAACCGGAGATTTTCGGGGTAACTTACCCCTATTTCCCCAGATAGTCTTTAAGAGAAAATCGGGGTAATATTTTGAACGGTAATCGTTGGTTTGCACCTGAGGTATATATACTGCGGGTTTACAGCGCCGATTTTATTTTAAAATTATACCTTTTCTTCCCGAAATGAGATACTTTAAAAGATATTGGGGTGACAGTTGTGTTGAATAATTTATTTATGAATGAATTTTACCTGGGTTTGAACAGTTGATAGGCAGGTAACAAAACCGACTCATAAAATTGAGTAAAGATAATTTAATATTTTACAAACTCTATCACACAAACATCCATGTTTATTAAAGCTCAAATTAAACATAAACGACATTCTTCTATATTCTACTGATACTAGTAGGAGTCGATCAGGATCCAACAGACTGGATTCAAATGTGAAGAATCTTTGCACAGCAGTGAAACACCGAAAACTTACAAAAAAATAAGAGACAAATTTCCTTTGCAAAAATCATTTGCCACCACGATACTAACAGGGCTAACAGGACGCGGCCTAAAGGAAATAAAATTATACCCACTCTCGCATTTATAATATCACAGAACCACAGGCGGATTAAAACCTTCTTAATTGTGTATTTAATTATTAAGCTTAATTATTATTAGGATTCCGGATTTACTTTTCACAACAGTATATTTTGTGTGTGGGCGTTTTGGCTTACTGGCCGGTTAGAAACCTTTACTACGATGTCTTATAACCGTACTCTTACCGTTGAGGAAACGAGATGGCGTTCTACATTACGTTTATTGGCGTCTCTCTCTCACTAAGCAACAGGCCTGCCTTATTATCTCAGAGTAAGCATGGCTCGTAAACCCTCGATATATTCTATTTTTATATTCGAGACTTTTTGCTGGTCGTATTTATGTTAAAATACACGTTTTTCACGTGTATATTTAGTTCAAGGCTGCTAAAAGTTCGACAGTATCAGACGTGCGTCGCAAACTGACCTTGAGGAGTAAAACGTTAGTTCTGTTGCATATATTATTCTATTCAGACTTAATATTAATTCTCAGGACTAATAAAATAAACCAACAAACATTATTATTGTGCGTTGCGTAAACACTCTATAAGTCATTATTTATTGTCTTCAACGAAGCAATCAAAAAGTCTCACCAAGCAATGTCATTGAAAAAGCAACCCTATTTACAACCAGCTGATCGTACGTCACTTAAAAACCGTTCACACATTCATCTCGTATGCCTCCTAGCTCCATATTGCTTGGTATATCTTCGTATAGCTCCGTGCAGCCCCGTATCGCGATGCGATCGGGTCACATTGACCCAAATGAGCAGGCATTTGGCGACACGCCCGTTCCCGCCTGTACCCACACCAGTGTAGCAGCGATTACGATACTTTTGAATGAGTGCTATCGATGCCTGAGATTGTGGGGAGATTTTGGCTTTAATGTTCGTAAAAAACAGCAATGTATTGCAATGTTTTCGTAGTTTTATTTTGGTGTTATTTGGGTGTCCTTTACGTTTATGATATGAAATATGATTAGTTTGATTTTCAGTTTAGTACCGAAGCTCTAATTAATTCCATTAGTGTCAAGTATGTAACTATTTTATGACATTAATAACGAAATTGTTTACAGTAATCTGATTATGCTTAAATATACATTCAACAATCTTCATCCTTTCCAATTTTATCTCTCAAGTTAAATATATCTTTGTTATACAAGAAAAGAGAACTTAAAAGATCAATTAAAGTCTAAACTGTCACCTTTGTACGTATAATTACTGAACATAAATAACGCGAATAAGTTTTAATATGTTGATATTTCACGTGTGATGATACTCTCGAATATCTCGGTCTATTGTGAACATAAATTAAATTAAGAAAGTTTGAGTCGCGACGGTAACAAAACTCATTATACACGTAACTTGCAAGACGATTAGATTTCGCTTGATGACGGGTTAAGTTACCTACACTGTTTACAAATATGTATTAAGGAGGTATTTAAGCACTCAACTTTGTATAAAACCTTTTTGAACGATGACGTACTGTGTGAAGTATGTAGATATTGGTATTATAATCAACTATTTTCCTATGAATACATCCAAATATCATATTCGTAGTCTAATTTGCACTATGACTCCGTAGCGTCTTTTAAGAATCGTAGCCGTAGGCCGTAGCTCGTAGACTCGTAGCAAAATGATTATTCAAATGAAGTGCGTGAGACATTGAAACACGAAACAAAACAAAACTGACTGTTGCACAATAACTGTATAATTGTTTGACGATGACTGGGCTGTTAGAGTATGTTACATTACTTACGAGTATAGGAAAGCTTTTCTTAAACTGACTTAGACTTATTGTAGATAATATCTTTGAAATTATAGCCAAACGTTAGCGATATATGGCAGCAATAAGTTGCAGCCCTCTCAAGCCACTAGTTTGCGGCAAAATGAAGTAGCAAGACATTGTTGCGACGTCATTTCGCTCATTGTAAAAATGACTCTTGGTGGGGACAGCCAAAGTTATACGTTCTACGAAAAAACTACATTTCATTTACTGTTACAATTACAGTATTATGAGAAAACTGAGTCGCAAATTATAGTTATTAGTTTAGTATCATAGTTTCACTATCAGTCTCCTTATTAAACATTAATTTGCAATGTAAACGAAGAATTTTCGCTGTTTTTAATAAGTAATTTCAATTCAGCTCGACACATGCACTGAGAACGGGAATACAAATAATACCCTCATGATGAGCCAAAATAAAGCATAATAAATGACTTAATGAAAAATTACATGAATAATTGTTAACAAAATGCAACTGGAACTGTACATTTTTAACGAGCAAATATTACGCTTCCAGGCGTGAAGGCAAAGGTAATGCAACGTTAATCACCGCGCCCTATCTATACGTATCATAAGCCCGTAACGACGGCCAAAGGAATATATAATTAAATTCATTAAATCACTGGCAGGCACAGAATGCGTAATGAAAAACACAGGACTATTCGAACGGTGGACGCGTCACATAAATCGAACTATTTTTATTGAGCCAGTTGGGCGGGCGTTGCAAAAAACGCGTGTGCCGACTATTTGATTGCTGAAGTATGTCCATATTTTTTGCCAGAGCGGGCGTTTTATGTTTTGCAACGCCATCTGTCGGCCGGCGTATAAGTCGAGCACAGATGTCGCCCCGAACGACCCGAAACTAATAAATGAGAAAGCCCTGCGGGAAATTAAAAATAGTTTGCCGCAAATCAACGCTTGAGGGTTGAATATTGATCTATAACTTTGTTGGTTCCCATTGTTTTTATTATGGAAGTTGTATCGTGAGGGAACATAAGTCTACAATTAAATTCCTGTTGCTCTGTGAATGAGTCGAGCTTTATGAATACCGATCGGAATGTGTTTTTGAGTTAACGTAACGGTAAGCGATCTCTCGGATGAGATACAATTACATGATTTGAATAACAAACAAGATATTATTGATCGCGTTACTTTCTTACAGAAGTAAGTGAATAACATGAAGTATATTTATGTTTTTGAAGAGACAAATTGTATTATTTTCGTCAACGTTATATAAATAATTTAATGTTTGAAGTTCGTGGTACTCTGGTACCAAACGTACATAACAATTTATATTCAAAGTTATTTTGTACAAAACCAATTGAATATGACCCTAACTTGATCTAGACCTGTCTTGTCCATTGTTATCATCCCCTCCCAAATCTATTCCAACTCTTTATGTACGGCGTAATGTATAGAATAGAATAGAAATAGAATTGAATGTATGCTTCTTCCATTCATCCCCACAAGTCGTCATCTTAACTTTCACACCCTTATTTTTCACGTCATCTTTGACGCAATCTATGCATCTTAATTAAAATCTTTATTATCCTCATAACACTAAATACTGTAAAAAGTTTTTGCTAAAGTTTTCGCCATTAGCTCAATATAACAATAATAATACATATGTGGCTTCTTCATTAAAGTCCATCTCAAGGTTGTCAGTAAGAGATCGCTTTTAGCAATAAGAGCGCCCATTGTGACACTATGTAACTTTTACGTTTGTCAAATCTAATTATTCATGAGTTGTGCAATAAAGAATATTCTATCTACTTATAATACGTCATATTCTTTCAACCATACTCGTACTTTACAGTCGTACAAGCACGAAAACATTACAAACTTTATAACATTTAAGCCAGTCAATCAACTTCTTCCAGTCTACCTACAAACAGTTAACTCAGGAAACTTGTAACTTGCAGAAAACCGAATATTTTTGTCGCAATATTTTTCGAAAGTACAAAATAAATGAATGCGAATAAAAATGAAAAGTTGTTCGAGTTGAAAACAGTTTTGAACGCCGCTCTGGATTTACAATACTAGATTTCTTCGAGTTTTCATAAAGCCAAAGTAGATAGTTTTATAGATGTTTATAGCTTTTGTAAGTAACAAACAATTTCAATAATATGAAGTCGTTTAGTTTAGTTTATGAAGAACGGTCTCAGTATTTGAAATAACAATTAAGACACTTGTTTAGTCATTTAGTCGATAAGAACATGTTATTCACTGCATAAATGCTTTTTTCTCTACGAAAGAAAAAAAACGTGAATATTTTATTTTGTAACTTGTTTAACTTAAAAAGAAACAACAACGAAATCATTACTTCAAATAAAATGACAAAACACAACCCTTATCTAAAACGGCCACAATCAACCCAACTCTTAACACACCGCTTTCATATCAAAAAGCACCTCAAAAATAACATTCATAGTTATAATAGGCATCATTTCAGGCACCTTTTAAACATGCCTGCCCAGGAAACCTCCCGGAAATACTTCACGCTGACATTATCGAGACCAACTTCCCATTTATCGAGCTTCGATATCGAAATATGAATATTTATTCGTACCGAAATTAACTCTATCGTTATTCGTCCCGTTCATTTTCTGTTACTTATTGCGAAAGAGGTCAATGTAAATGAATTCTTTAGGAAAAATATTGTGGTTTTAATTTGTATTTCAATTATATTTTTGTGCTCCGATTTCGATATTGGTATATTTTGTCACTGCACGGTTTCATGATTTGACCCTTCCGGCAATATTTGTTTTATTTAATTCATTTATTTATATTGGTTGAGGTTAAGCGTATTGATTAATTAACAGTATCAACAATCAACGAAACATCAACAAAATTTATAGTCAGATGAATTATGATTGTTAATATCAAAATAGACCGTGAATTTAGTTCGCAATTTCTATAAAATTCATAATTACTTCCCTAACTAAAATATAACAAAACTGATCTGAAAATATGAATACAAAAGAAAATAACGTTTAATTAAAGTAGCTATGTATAACATAAAATATATATTTTGACTAAAACCGCATTGAGTATTTAAATTTTTGGACTATTAGACAGATTATTTTCCCATCTATTCTAATTGTCTCTCAATATCTAGACTATATTGATTAAAAAATTACAAAGATATTTTCAACTCAGTCATGGCATAGAAATACACGTCTAATTAATTTGACTGACCGGTTTAGTGATTAATTGCCTTGAATGCTAAACCAGAGTTCATGGGTTCGATTTCCACCCAAGGCAAACGTTTTTGTGATAAGCACGATTTTTTCCATATGTGGGTGTAATTTATACTACAATAAGTACGTATTTAGAAGTATATAAGTATGTTTATCAGTTGTCTAGTACTCACAATACAAGCTCTGCTCAGTTGGAGACTAGATGGCGTTATGCAAAAGTCGTGGAATATGTATTATTAATTACAAATAACAAACTCATATACTCACCCACACACACATATGACTATACATCGCAGCACTTGCCCTAAGCGTGGATGATATTTATTTAGCCAAATAAATCGTGTCGTCAAGCCAACACCGGCGTCTGCAAGATCGCGTGCAGGAAATTAAAATCAGCGGCAGGTGCGAATAATGAGATTCCCATTACTCAGCCTTACCTGCACAAGTTTTCTTGCTAAATTAACGTGATAATCTAGGATATCGCGGCTGGATCGTTTCTCGTTTCGAGATGAAATTTTCACTAGTATGTTTTTAAGGGTTTTTGTTGATTTTTGTCGAGTTTGAACTGTTTTTAGTTGGTTTTATAGTTTAATTTATGTGTGCCTATGAGATATCTATTCTAAAGTCGCTGTCGCTGTCTGTCTATATGTCTGCTTAAATCTTTAAACTATTTTTGGATTGATTTGGTTTGGATTTTACAGATAAATTAAGGTACGGTAAGGTACTTTGTTTTCTTCTTATTTCTCAACATCCTATCCAATAAAATAACGTTAAAATCGTGACAAATATTACTCCAGCCTCCAGACAACTAATAATTTTATGACTCTTTTATCTAAAAGCTTTGACCTTTACAAAACGAGACAATACGGCACAAGGCGCTGAGTAAATACACATTAGAGAGAATAAATACAAATTATTAGAAATATCTTAGTTTTGTTTCTATTTTAAAGTTCTAGTTTGAACTCTAATTTATGTTTTGTCTATGTGTCATACCGGCGTTAATAAATGTATTTTTTTTTCTTCTTTCGTCTTTCAAATTCTCTTTTCTATGTACATACAAATCCATCATCATCATCTTCCTGCCCTCATCTCATTTTACTTGGGGCCAGCGCAACTCGAATCCATGACGGGCCTGTTGGTCTCGTGGTTAGTGACCCTGACTGCTAAGCCGGAGGTCGCGGGTTCGATTCCCACTTAGAACAAATGTTTGTGTGATGAGCACGATCATTTTTTTTGTGTCTGGGTGTAATAAAATTTATCTATAGGATGTATGTATTTAAAAATATATAAGTATGTTTATCGGTTGTCTAGTACTCATAACACAAGCTACTAAGTATGCTTTACTTGAGACTAGATGGCGTTGTGTGAATGTTGAGAAATGTTAAGAAATATTTTCTTTCTTCTTCTTTCGTCTTTCTAATTTCTCCTTCTTATGTACACAACAAATCCATACAATAGTTTAATTTCTATAAATAAACGTCAAGTGTAGGAGCGCGATAATTCCAGCTTGGGAGCTGAAATCCTACGTCTCCCTCGCATTAGTGCATAATGCCTTCCTAAGAGCAATATGTTTAGCTTACGTTGCTTGACAGTTATTACGTGTACACTACACTGTTATATTTACGTTTAGAATTTAGAAGATTTGTGGTTTTTAAATGATGATGGGATATTTTGTTGTGTTAAGTGTTCTGAAGAGAAAAATTGTCTGCAGTATAGGTCTTATTATTTAGTGTACATTAGTATATTAAACTTTCTGTCTATACTTTTGCTAGAAAATTTTAAATACATAAATAATTTCTTTGCGTTATTTTGTATTTATAAATATTCCAAACTCACTTTGGTTCTAAGTATTATAGGATAAGTTGACTAACTAAATCTGGAAAAAATAGGATCCTCAAAAAAGAATGAACAGGATACTAAGGCAGTAATAGATTTTCCTGACTAAACATATCGCCGTATCAGAAAATCAAATCCATACTAGGTCGATATGACCAATATTAAGTACATAAAAAATCTAAGCTTTTAATTTTCACAACAAAAGCTGCATTTTCCACAATTTCCTCTATGACAGCACGTGCTAACATAGGCATGTCTGCTAATGCCATTAGACGGCCTTACAGAGCGGAGGAGCGTCTTCACGCCACCGCCGCCATGTCCTAACACAATTACACCATAATCTATGATGTTAAGCTGTGTGATTCTATGGGGATCCTATTAGTTTGTGCTATTTGCTACTAAGACTGAAATGTTGAGAGTAGATAGCATATAGTTTTAAAACAGAAAACGAAAATCCTTTTTAAATATTCGTTGATCAGATCTTAAAGCACCAGTTTGATGATGCATTAATGCATAATTTATCAAAGTAATCCTACATTTTACAAAAAAAATGGTTGTAGTATTGTAACCAAAATGTTTGCAGAAAAAATGTACTAAATGTTATGACTGTTGTTTTTTGCAGTTTGTTAATCTATTTTCGTTACTGACTGTAAATTACACAAGTTTCAACACTTCTGTTCAATATAAAACTGAAGTGTACATTATACTGAACTAGTGACCTGCCTTACCTTCGTACGGGTGCAAATCTGATGTATTATACATATAAACCTTCCTTTTATACTCAGTTATAATATTCCTCCACAATCCTCCAATTTCGGAACGCACTAACCTGTCAGTGGATCCCGCAATCTACGCCGGTAAATGTCTAACCCCCACCAGTCTCTGACGTCATAGAGTCGAGCGCCTGCTCCTATGATTGACGTACAATGAAGAGTATTTTGGTCAATAGTTCCCAATTCATATATTGGTATGCGTTTGAATAATGACTACATTTTCATGTGCAATGAGCAACCGATAGTTAAAAAATGATGAAATTAAAAGCTATTTAGCGGCGTATATAGCAAAAAAGACAGGATGATTAGGAAAAGAAAATGCTATATAAATATGTATTTTGCAACTGGTATCGTATTCTGCAACCAATGAAATCCCAGTACAATAATTGCAAAGCCACATACTGAACTCACATTCAAGAAACAAGATACGTTACATTTGCGCTTGAGACCTAGCTCTTTCGTAAGCGACATTAACATAAGCGGCGTGCTATCGTAAAAATATGCAAGTCCCAGAATTACACATGAAATATACCCCAGGATACAACTGTAGCTACAAGATAGACTCAGTGCTTTTACGCAAGTGTAAAATATTACGCGCAGAGGTCTCGTCTCATGGATTATGCAGTACTGCACCTTAATAAACCTCAAGTGGAGATAACAGGTGAATGCGACATGGTTCTAAGTGAGCTTTTGTTGTATAACGTGTGGAACTTGTGTAGTGCTTGTCGAATTAAATTTTCATCGTGTCGTGGCTTGTAACTTAAGAGTATAAATTCAAGGATGTAGAAAACAGATGTTATTTTTAATAATTGTTTGACAAAAATTTACTTAAAAACATTACGTTTTTAGATTCAGGCTCTCTAAAGTATTATCTGTAAAACAATATTATCCCATTTTCCCACTATTTTTTCCCTTATTCTACTTACTATACGATCCCACAACAAGTCAACAAACATCACCAAACTTAGCTACTAATTAATTTCCCCCACTCTCAAGCTACAGGTATAAAATCTATACGAAATCACCGACAATCCGAGTTTGAACAAAACAAAGAACCGTTAGACCAACCGATACAGACAAAATGAGTCTAGGAACGAATTAAAGGCACTATTACTTGCAATACGGCTAAATAACTTGGTACATACAAAAAGAGCTGCAAGACAGTTCGAGCGAGATGCATGCACGCGTAAACTGTAAGTGGGAAAGAGACGGCGATATCTTGTGTCTTTCTTCTCACGTACCAACTTGTTTCTATAGTACTGTATTCGTAGAGATCGAAACTCAAGAGATAAAGTCGGTAGTTAAAATCGTTAGAAACTGGAGATTGGGACCAATTGGGAGGAACCTTATTAGGTATTAGCTTCAGCTAGAGATAAGAAAGCCATTCATGTTTCATTTTAAGGTAAGGTACAGATAATGGGTGGAACGGTTATGTAGTTTCGTAATCTGGTGAAATTGTGATAATCTTGCAAGACTTACTGGAAGTACGATAAGAATGGGTTGAAGTATAGCAATTTTATAGAGATTAGGTTTTTGAGTGTAAGCTTTAATAGGTACTATAAAGTATTTATTTTTTTGAATAGGTTTTTTAATAATTTAAGTTACTGTTCTTAATAGTGGTCAATACGTCATCTTTCCATGTTATAACACAAGCAAAAGTAATTTATTTTACACAAATTTTACAGGGACCACTGATTAACTGCATTACATACAAACGCAAACTTAACAAACAAAATAAGCATATATACGGTAAAGGAATTAAGAAACCTCCTCCTTTTTTAAATCGGTAATAAAATCTTTAAACCGACACTGCCTATCACCAAAATTCTAACAACTTTTATAACAATAGTTCAATAGCAACGTAAGTACTCTATAATATTCGCCACCATCGACGGCTAATCGCATCCGCGTTGCTATGGCCGACCGTATTACGATCGACTTCCATGACTGTTGCGGTTTAATGGAAATGCCCATAAAATGCCGACACAACAGACTTAATGAAGTGATTTCTAAAATCTGAAGGAACTATTTTAATTAGTAAATATTTCCAAAGTAGCATATATTTTTATCGATATCACGTAACACGCAAATGCTTCCATATCTTTTTATTATTTAGATAAATAAAGGCTGAAAAACATTTACCTATATGCCATTAATGAATGTGGTATCAATAATTAATTGTTCTTGTCAGCAACAGGACAAGCAGCGACAGATTGTAATATTCAGTTAATTTTTAACCGACTTCAAAACTCAGGTTCTTAACTTGTCGAAATCTTTTTTTCTTTACACCAGTTACGTCATCTTTCTCCTTCAACCTATCTTAAAACAGCCTGTATCATCAACAATTACCTTAAGCAGAATATTTCTGCTACATAATAACCCTTTAAAATCCAAACCAGGACTTAACGAAACACTTTAACTAGTAGTATAATAGGTCCGCGGCCCGGCTCCGGAGCAAAATAAGTGAGTACACAAGATTAATTGTCCCTAGCGGACGCGGGAGCGCATCCACTAGCCGCCATTTTGTGCAGATAACACCGTTATACTATCGATACTGCAAGTAGGTTAATATGAATCAAGATAGTTTCACGGAAGAGATTTACTTCGGATTTTTTTTGTTGTAACTGCCAGTACATTCTTGATTCTTGGCTGCAATGTTACACCCTCTGACAAATTTGAAGTTCGTCCTCTTTTACATAAGAACTTTAATTAATGAATTAAGGACAGTGCACTACAAGTTACAATTACCGCAAATGGCTACTAAACTATCGAATGCGGTGTCTCATCATTGCTAACATCCAGCATCTTGGGTTAATAAAGAACATGTTCAACCAATCACTTTGAACTTCAGACAAACCCGACTCCGTATACCACACGTATCTTCTTTAAATCTCCATCAACAGAATGCAAAAAAGTGCATTGTCATTCTATCCATCCAACTTACACCAACGCAAGGAGTCGACTTTATCGCCAGTTAAACTTAGTCCACATATCACATCCAGGCTTACCGAGGATCAGCGCTAATCAAAATCCCCGCTTCCCAAGGCTTATTCGTCGCCTCAGTATAAGCAGTGTAAAAAGATCGCTAAAACAAGATAAAGCTTGGTGACAACTTGTGTAACTCGACAACCCTGCCAGTGAAGGCCCTGCGAATGACAGCACCCCCCCCCCCCCAGCCTGACTCGCTCCCCGCGCCTCGCCTCACCCCCGCCCGCCTCGCAAACCACTTTGCACCGTCCGATACTATCTTTTACAATGCATTTTCCTTAGAATATAAATTTATTCGCATCCCATTGAGATATCGAGAAGTCTTCGAGTTTAAAATCCGTCCGATTTCAAAGTTTATCCTTTGAAGACTTTGCGTTTTGATGAAATTATTTTCATTGAGAAAGTTGCAAGAGTTTTAGTACTCGTAAGTAGACTGTGAACTTGAAATTTTCGAGTGTTAATATTATTTTATATTTGTTAAATGTAATTTGAATCGCGAAGGGATCGTGCACGTGTCTCCGAGTAGATTTTGATCCGCCTTTATTCTATTTAATTCGTTAATACCCAAGTTTGTCTAAGTTTGCTTTAATCTCCAACCAGTCTTAATCCTGTGTAAGGATTTCGAAGTAAGTAGTTAGAGTTTTAGAAATTTGAGATAAACCTACCAAAGTGTACATGAGGGAAGCTTTAGTCTAACTTAATGATATTATTATGTACTTATTAACGTATTTACAAAATAAGTATCTCATATTATTTTTGAGAACGACATTGAAAAAAAACTCGTACGAACAAGTAATTTTAACGTTCTTAGTTTTTATTCGTGTCAGTACATACTAGTAATGTATTATTTTTTTCTATTACTTACTAACTAACCTTACTGTAATTTTTAGCGTTTTCCATAGTCTTCAGCAACCTTCATATTTACTCTTATTACCATTTCTACTGCATTTGGGTTTTGAATTCGTGCATGGATATAACGGCTTTCTCCAAAAAGATAAGTCTCAAATTCAAATGTTTTGAAATGACCATTGAAACACATTAAAAAACACTTCCACACTCACCTTACTCACGTTCCCGATAAGGTTATTTTCACACAACACCACAAGAGGAATCGTCTCCTAACATAATATGCAGACACAATACCAGACACTGAATAATTTCCCGTAAATTAAAACACTGCAACAGTTCGTACCTTACTGCAATACATGGCATGCCTCCGGGGAGGCGCGGGATAAATGGAACACACCTCGGAACCTCTCCCGCACCGTGTAATTATTCATTAGGTCTTCGCCTCGTATGCCTTTTTATATACTTTTCAACGCTCGTAATTGTGAATGGGTTAATCAACTTATTCCACATTGTTCAACCTCCTCTTTAGAATTATGAATTTTCTATTACCCCTAGTATTTATCACGAGCTGAAAGGTTTTTAAATATTATATTCCCAATCCCTCAGGATTATAGATCTTAAAGTAAGACCTAAATTGACTGATATTTACAGCCTCCTCCAAAAACGTAATCTACTGTTGCTAACGAAAACCAATTAATCTACTTATTTCGCTTCGAGGTATCTAAACAATTTAATCCTATTAGCACAAAAAATGAAATCCTTTTTCTACGAGCCTTTATCTCTTAAGTTCGTGAAATAAAAAATATAAATCACAGTCCAGCGTCGTTGTCTGGGCGCGTTTAATCTCCGTCACGATGCGCACAGCTATCGTAAATCATACCGCCATCGAAGACGCTTATAAAATATTGAAAATGTTCAGTTTTAAAGTCATTCATCTTTGGCGCTATGTACATCGCTAAATGGACTGCCAACCAAATATTTAGAGGGTTCTCCGTTGATGTATGAGCCAAGTTTGGCAGCTGAGTGCCACTATTTATAATGTCAGAGTTTCCATTTTGTATTAAACGAGCCTGAAAGAGCTGAGGTTTAATTAAGCAGATTTCTTAACTATCAAGTCTAAGTGCTGAATCGATTTCGGAATGAAATGCTCCGACTTTACAATTTGTCTTCGCCGAATATGTTTAACTACGAAATCCTCCACACTGCGGTTTCAAACTGATTGGTGATCACATTCAGTAACAGTGGAACTATAGGAAAATTAATTAGTTTCCAGCACAGCTATCCACTCCATTCCTAATGAGACTTGCTAGCAAAACCTATCTATCTGTCCCAAACGTCGAAACTTACGATCTCCCCGCACTGTACGTAGGTGTGCAAGATTAATCGACGGTGGCCCTCGGAATGCTGCGGAAACGCATCCATATCTGTCCAGTGGCGAGCATTCTACGTTTCCTTAGTCCAGTAAATATGTATTCAGTTTGTGTGCCAACTTACCACTTAGGTGTAGTGCTATCAAATGCATTTGCAAAATCGATGACCCTCGAAGACGTATCGACGAGTGTGACTGTTTGCTAAAATCTCAAGAGAAACAAAACATGAGAAATGTAAACGTAATTGAGCAACTACTTAAGCAACATTTTTAGTCCTTAACTTACTGTGAATTCCAGTTTATTTGAAAAGGAAACTCGTTTGAATAGCGAAAATGTTCGCGAGTTTAAAACTGGTTGAGAACGACCTAATTCCAAATTCGAACACGAGATTAAGGCACTTAGAAACATGAGTGTCATCGTCGGCTATATTTAAGTCACATCACACAAAGCCGATAAACAGAGAACTTAGGCGAGTGCCAACAAAAACCTTTCGCCTACTTGCCTACTTTGGGAAGTTGGAACACAATCAAGTCCGTGATCCGGTCTAACATTAAGGCACCCCATTAGATCATCTCGGGGTGATTATTATTTAAATGCGGTTCACGTTGGCAAGTTCTCGAGTCACCTGCAACCCTCCGACATTTGTAAGCACTTCAGACCTCCCTTCGAAGAGCGAAAGTACCTGGAATGGATTGTGATATTTTTACGACGAGGAAATTGCGTTATTCAGAGTATTCTTGAGAATATTAATCCGTGATTATGGAAAACGGATCAAAATATTTCATCAAATTGAACTTACTGACTTATCGGCGAAATATCAAAGGATTTCAAATATTAGTTTCGGAGGTGTCTTAATATTTCTAATCTTTTTTAGTGTTTTCTCTTAATTTTATTCAATAAAAAGAAAGGTATTGTCGAGAAATTTGCTGAAAATTTCAAAAGTTTACCTAAGAAAACATTCCAGATAGTCTAAAAATTTTTCGTGAACTTTACGAAGTCTGTAAAAAGATTTTTTTACTAATAGATTTAATCGTTTACTCTACCGTCACTAATAAATATATATAACCTTATATTATTATTTATATTTTTAATTTCATCAAGTTTTATGGCAGGTTGGTAGATACGACTTTCGCTGCGACTTCCAGCATCGTAACTTGAGGAAGTGGGGCCAGGGTCGGTGGCGGTGCACAGGAAATTAAATCACTGCCATCTTGCTTTCACAAAATGCGATTCAAGTATGACCTGAATTTTATTACTTTAAATTAAATCGAAAATGGTATATTTAGAATGATTTTTTGGAAAATACATTTTCACTTTTCGTCAGTCCCGATACACTTTAGTTGCTATGCTTAGAATAAAATGGCCAAAAAGTCTGTTAAAATCTAGGAATTGTTACTATTTTGAATATTATCTCGAATAATAAATCAGTTTTCTATAATATGTAGTATCATCAGAAAGAAGTGTGATGATCACTTAGACTTAAAACCTCTACGTTTAATAATGACTGACTTTGAAAAGTTCTTGTATCCAGAAATAAACTTCCAGGACCTTGTCACTTCACCTAAGAGGTAGTCCCATTTTAATACAAGTGCCCCAACATAGTTATACATAAATTCAATTACCGCTGGTCACGCTTGAAAAACTTCTTTTTATAGCGCATAACATTATAATATTGTACAAGAATTTACCCAAAAACTGTCTCACAGAAACTTGCTTCAAAATTAAATTACATTTTAACCTCAATACATTGAATAAGCCATTTTTATTACACACAAAATTTTGATTAATCTCACATTTTCAATACTGAGGACACTAAAATGGAATCCTTATAAAGATGCTCATTAAATCCTTACAAGTAAGTCTTATTTACGCACAAATGATTCATTTCGAATCCCTAATTTCATCAAAATTCCTTTAGAAGGTTCTGTGAACTGGAAGATCTTCGAATGTATATTTTAAGATTAATTTATCCTCAACGATCGCTTCTTTTGTGTTCATAGGGAGGAATAGCCCGCGCCTCCCTCACTCGGAAACGGAATCACTAACAAAAGGTCGTGTTTAGATTGCTTATTCTAGTCACTAGTTCGTCTAGGCTTTTGCTAATGTTGTGAGTCTAAAGTGTAGAATAAGTACTGAATAGTAATGACTTCTTGCAAGTACGACTTGAATTTGATTCGTCAATACGTTAATTACAAAGTTTCTAAAAAAGAAAATAGTATTTATACGTTTCATTACTAAAACTAACGATATTTTGGTCGTCCTTTAGCTCTATTAGCTCTTTGTTACAAAACTTTATAAAAGTCTTGAAAAAGAAAAAACTAGTTCCGCAATCCAGTCAATTTTAATTAAAGTACAAAAGCAACACCTCTGCTGCAGTAATAGACTCAAATAGACCATAAACTTGAAACTAAGCTTTAGTTAACTTGAATAATTGGCGCTGTTGTCCAAACTTGAGCTAGCGTAAGCCGGCTAGTGTGTGTGCAGCCTTACTCAGGTATTACCCCTGACACACGGCCGGGAACTGCGGCTAACTTGATTTATATTTTTTTCCTGTGTTTACGCACACGATTGTGCATTATAATATGCCCTGCGTAGCTGGCCGGTGTCATAGTAACACTAGCCGCCGCGGCGCCGTGGCCGAAATCAGTCAGGAGACATTATATTTTGTTAAATAAAATAAAATGTTAGAAATAAAAAATGGGAAATTAACGCACAATATTCTAATATTCAGTGTCTTGTCCTTTTAACAAAGTGCACTAACTGTATTAATAATTCACTCACTTCATATTATTGTGTTGAATCTTAGAATATCTAAGCAAGTAGAAAAAACAACGACAACTATTGAAAAAGCAAGTTTCCCAAGCCAGAATCCTACCTACAACTGTATGCATGCATCACCCAACATTACACCTTCACACTTTAACAATATTTACAAATACCGTACCATTTCCAACATCAGCCTATAATGATAATGACACATTAAATGCAACTTAATTACAAACCACTCCGTAATGTATATCACTATATAACTATTATTTGCAGACAAAGAGCAATCAACGCGACATCCACACATTATACACGCTACTAATACATGCTTACCAAAATTACTAGTATCCAAATACATAGATCTAGAAACACATAATCAAATAAACGTCCACCAAGCAATTTACCTAATCACAGATACACGGATATGCATTATTAGATGTATATAACTTAATGGTAGACAAACAAACAGTTGAATGTTGAGTGAATCAATTGTATTGTAATTTATGTGTGTTATATAATTCAGAGTACAACAACATACATCTTTAATATCACTACATAGTATAAAACAAAGTCGCTGTCTGTCTGCATATCCGCTTTAATATTTAAAATACGGAACGGATTATAAAGCGTTTTTTTTTTATTTTTTTAATAGCGTAACTAAAGAGGAAATGTCTAATACACTAGTATTTCACCCGTGCGAGTATATTTTTACAGAGACAGGGCGCTAATATAGCTATTTAGTAATAATGGTCGGTAAATGTTCCACAGTTAAAAAGAATCTTTAATTAAAGAAGTAACGAGCGTTGTGATCGGCTGCCCCCTCCAAATTTTAGTATTTTAAACACGAGTATCATATTATTATATGTGTGTATAATCCTATACTTTTCATAATTCTAACAGTGTCTATGAATATAGTATCATTTGCTATCTATAAAGCACTTATTATACATCAGATTAAAAAGAATTTTAAAGATTATCCGTAGAAGACACAAAGCAAGTCTCTAATGGCCCTTTTCTAGTCTAAAAAGTCCTAGGTGACTATAAAAAAGTCTTTAAGTATCGGAAACTCACGTTGCCTCTCAAAAGGAACACAGTGTGTGGTCTTCCTGATCGCCCTCGCCTTATGTATCACGTTACTAATGCAGCTAACTGGGTGGTCTTAAGTAAGAATCTTCCTGCTAATAAGATCCGTATATCACAAACAAGGAGACAACCAGTATTTTTAACAAAACACGCTTTTAAATTTAAATACTCATTAATCTATACACCTTATACCAGATATTTTAATTTAACAAATGACGATCAAAATAATGTTATGTTGGTTCGAAATTCGTAGTTCTTAGTTTGAAATAAATATGTGTAAGACCACTGAGATGGGCTCTAAATATGTCAACTCAAAAACAAGTGACAATCAAAATCAATTGTTATAGTATTCTTTTTTGAATGAATTAATTAATATATAAAACACAAAAAGATATTTATTGTTTGTGTTTTTTTTTAATATACAATACTGATGAATAGATACTTTTTTTGGTTGAGAATTTTCGTAAAGTTTGCCAAATTGCAGTGCAGTGTGTCACTCTAGTCTCAGGTTAATAGCAGGCAGTCCAAACTGTATTATCCCAGTCCTGGGAAGGGAATACTTTGAGCACCTGAGTACTATCAAGTTTCATTAAATACTGACGTTGCCAGGAATACTGCTGTGCTGCTCAAATTGTTGCACTCATAAATAATTAACTTAATTAAGCTTTAATTTGAAAATGTATAAACTTGAAATCATACGCAAGATTTTGTAAAATACAACTTAAGGCCGTCTGAGAGATTTAAATACTTTGAAATATAGATATCACAAAATTAAATAACTGAAGATACTGCCCCCGGTATACAGACTTAAATAACTGAACACAATAAATACAACTCTACAACAAATAGGTAATATTTGTCTAGTAACCTACTTACAAAGAGACACCTATACCTACTCGTATTTATCGACACATATTTACTCGAACAACGCACATCACTAAACGTGTCCCCAACAATAGGTTACCAGACAACACAATTGACGTTGATTCTCTCATCTAGCCATCCCCGTAATAATAATTTACACGGCAACATTTCAATGATAAAAGCAAAGATTTTTCGTGGCATTGTCCAGTAAAAATAGAAGGCGATAACACACGAACGTTGTTAGTCGTTGCCATGGCAACGCCCATTAAACCTAACGAGGCGAGCCTCGAGAGGACAAAATGTCCTCCTGCCAACAATGACCGCTAGGGATGTGAGGCTCGAATAACGAATACTATCGATTTGAGGGACGTGTTGGGAAATTATGTTGGAGAGGCAATTATATTTTATAGTTTAAGGGTTTTGTATCCAAATTGTTATGTGTAAATTGTGTTGTATTTGTTGATTAAGAAGCTAGTAGTACTTTAATAAGATATCGATCATGCTCTTCTGAAAACTTTTTTTTTAATATATTTTTTTTTGTGAGACTAAGATCATTAACTTTGACTTTAATAATAAATAGATATTTTTTGAATACGTAAAATACCTAAACAGAAACAATCTTTCCCACGATTAACTAAATTAATCGATATTTTTTAAAGACTTTCCCATCACTAGTAACGACCTTTACCTTACAATGTGTAAGTGACGCATGTTCTGTAGTTGTTAGCGAAAGACCTTCTCACTTGGATAATTCATCGTGTGTCCACTTCAGTAGAAAAAACCCTGTCTAGTAAGATTCTTGGTTTTTCTTTACTTTGTATTCTTCCTTTGTATTGTACTCGCCATTTCTTATAATGGAAGAAAATATTTTCAAACAAAATGACACAAGTTGTTGAAACTGAAAGAGTTAAAATATCAATTCATTGCATGCGTCTTTCATTCCTCTAATACTTTTTTTGATTTACGCTTCATTGCCAAAAAAAATCTTGAAATATTATTCAAAAAAGTATCGAATAACTATTTTTATAATCTACAAAGAAAGGCACTTCTACCCTCAATTGTGTCAACATTCAAAAAACCTACTTAGCATTATCCATTTGAATAAAGAACCCTATTTTGACATTACTCTGTAACTATACCCACTCTATATGAAAGGAGGTCGGATCACACACAACCTCCTCCCCTCAACCCCCCCCCCCCCCAAGGTCAACGACCAGCTTAACATTTGATATTCCTTTACTCAATAACATCATTGAAAGAGCAACTCTTCAAGAAAAGACACTTTTTTTCAGTTGATTGATTACAGTTTTATGAATAAGAAGATATCATTTCATACTTTATCTTTTTTAGACTGATTAATTGTGTGGAGTACCTATGATTTTAGTAAAATTTTTCGTTGGATTAGTTTACAAACGATATTCAGTTCGAAAAACCTCTTTTGACAAAACTTTTGCTTAAATTATGAACGTTTAAATGATCAAAAAAGGCATTATTAATGAACTAAATAGTATGTTACAGTAAGTCGATATCCAAAGATTAAAAAAGTTTATAAAAGTGTTGAATCTTCTTCAAAGGTGGTTTCTTTTGGTAAACTTTTAAGGCAGTATAAGCGAAGGTTATTTTTATGTGAATACAGTAGCTACAAAGGCAGGTGGGAGACGCCGCATCGGATATCATTGCCATAAAACCTTATCTTACTCGTTCCAAAACCTGCCAAGTGTGAGTTCTGTTCACATGTGCTGATTATTTCAGATATAATATCTAGTATACAACAAATCGTTTCTATTTGAATGTTAATAGAGGCGAAAATCTCTTTTTTTAACTGATAGTTTTTTTTTGCTAAACGTTACGTCATAATAAAAGTTAGCTGCATATATCGTATACCTTTAAAAAATGGTGTTTATAAGTCTAGCTAATATCCTATAAGACCGGGACCAATGAACAAAATTCCACGATATGATCAAAGTTACACAGACAGGAACCGTTTATCTAAAGCTCGTATTTATCTTACATATTATTATTAAAAAAAAAACTTACAAAACCTAACCATTATCGACACGAGACACCAACAAAAAAACAAATACCAAAGTAAATACAAAAAAACCCGTCACCATGTATTGTGGTACCCCAAAATATAATGTGTGGCTCAAGTTAGACGGGCCATGAAGCCACGGCCACTATGTATACGACTTGTAAAGATGGTTCCGCACACGCGTGTCGCCATAAAAACTTTAACTTTTATTATGGAATGGTCTATTGAGTTTTACTTGACTATATTGTGTTCGGAAAGTTTTTCGAAGTTGTTTTCTTATATGCTTTTGTTTTGTGCCTGGTTTGGAGTATAGGTGTATGATGATTAGATTTAAATGTATGTAAATTGAGTTATATTAGTTAAAAGCACAAGGAGACCTTTATTTCGACTTTGCCTAGCTATGGGATGCAATTAGCTATAACTGAAAATGTCTACGTGCACGTAAAATTAATCTAGAAAAATACCAAGTATTTCTTAGAAAGTATCTGATAAAAACATCACGGAAGAAACTAAATTTCCCCTCAACATGTTATACTACTAAACATCTTCTCTTAATACATTTTATCTACTCCACCAATGTAACCTAACTAATGACATTGCATAACACGACACACTATTTAGCTGTAACATCCCGCTTAATAACTGCAACTGTATGACAACATACATAACGTACGTAACGTACACAACATACGCTGCGTACACCGCATACACAGCGTATACCTCCGTACATTTAATTTCCGTGCACAAACCGGGACACTGAGAAAGGAAACCGAACTATCTAAAATCTAATTTAGGAGATCTCTAGTACGCACGCTTGGGTCCGAACCAAATTAGCTTTAGCAGAGAAAAATATGCTATAAACTAGCTCAGCTCAAAGCTAAATAAGTTTTTTGCTGTGTTTTGGCAAGTTTACTTTGAATTAACATGTCTTTGTGGTGATAATCATATAATTTTTGGTTTACGACTATGTGGCTCAAGGGTTTTGTGGATAAAGGAATTTTTTAAAGTCTGTGAATCTCATGACTTGTCTAAAAAAGATATCATTCCTGAAAATTTGAAGTATTCTATTCGTATACTAATACGATACAAAATCTTCTACTCTCTAGCCTTCTTTTTCTGTCGAAAAATATACAAGTTTAATATGAATAAAGCCAACCAACACACAATTAAAACGGTACCTTTTATACAAAAATGCTCACCGATCAATCCGAGGTACTATACACTGGAATAAGCCTCGAGAGCTAATAAGAGCGCAAAAATTCAACAAAGAAGTGAACCCACGCCGGTATCTTCATCTTATCTAATGAAAAAAGAAACCATTACGTTTTTCTTTCAGTTATCGCCGCGTTAAACTCTAACAAGGTCGAGACCTTTCATTATTTTAAAACTAATTAAAAACTCTCGTTCGAGCCCAAGGCGCTGAGATGCGTGAAGACTCTTGAATATGTGGGCCAAGGACTTTGTTAAACCAGGATTTATAAATAAAAAGGTTAGGTACCCTTTGGATTAGTACTCTTACGGGTCTAAGGCTGCTAAAATTGTTTACTCATAGAATTGAAACTTGGAAAATGTGTTTTTTGATGTCACTTCAAATTCTCCTAGTAAATGTTTAATGAAAACCACCGAAATGTCTATTTTTCGTTAATGATAAAATTATCGAGGCTTAACTGAACACTTGAACCAAGATTACTAAGAAAGTCTTAACAAATTCATGAGATTTAAAGAATAGTAGTAGTGATACAGCAACTTCACCATTACATACTTAATCTACAAAAGGTATGAAAATTCAGTTTTATGCAACACAAACAGTTCCTTCAATAGGGGAGATAGTGGCGTCGATTGTAAGCTAATGCCTTGTAATACACGCTCCTGAAATCCGAAGAGATATCTAGATAGAAATGATATGAATGGAAATCCACCCTAATATTGTAAACACATTTATTTTATCTATTTGATGTAACGTACTGTGATAGTGATATATATTTTTTCTTCTGTTTTTCTTGTTTCTCAAAATTGATTCGTATTTTAATAATAGGTCCCCTGTTCATTATGTACCTATAATTTAGAATTATATTTCTGTTTTTTTGTAATTACATAAGAGCGGTTAATTATTCCTTCTTAGGAGCTGTCCTTAAGAGCGGTTAGTTATTGATTAATCTTAAATACCTACAAAGAAATTAAAAGCCATTCCTTTTTGGACTGAATCTAAATTAATACATTATATATTTTCATTTAAGGATACGTAATAAAGTCCATTTATTTTAGCGCTGAATCATCATTAATCTAAGGTTAAGTAGGTTAAGCAAAAGCCGCCCAAAAATTCATAAATCTGAACTGAAAATATAATTTATGACAAAAGCAAACTTTAGTAATTAATAAAATTTATTTTATAATGTCTAGAATAAGTACTTTTAAACAATACCTCAATCATTTGACAAACTAAAAACTCGTGTAAGCCTGGCCGTCTACTTCCCAACTTCGAGAGAACTTTCGCAAATTATTTTTTATTACAGGCTTTTTAAGATTGAAAAAGGTTCTTTAGGGTCTATAAAACTACGGCCGAAGCTTTCCTTGACATCTGTGAATCTTCCAACACTTTATACAATCGTTCAGAACTAAAATTGATAACCGAGAGTATTTTGCTAGTAACGTTTTCCAACAAATGGTGCTTTTAAAATAACAATTTTGTACAACTAAAACATAGTTGTTTCCGCACTCGCAACACGAGTATTACATTAATTTTTATACACAAAGCCGTAAAAATTTGCATACAAACTATCTACAGCGGAAACGTGAAAACAAACTCTTTGTATTAAAAATTTAGAATTAAAACAGGAATAACAAATAGCGAGGAAATGATACGCAGCGAACGCGGGCGCTGAAATGTTTTACACAATACACGTTTTAATTCCCGCAGCTGTGCCTTTTAATTACCGTTTTCGTGCACGTATTATATATGAAACATTTCTTTATATAGTGAAACTTCTTAGTGGTAATTATCCTTAGGAATAGTATAACGGATCGCACGACTAGAGTCATTATTTAAGATTTAAAGTACCTGCAAGAGCTTCAAACCTAGCAAAAGCGACTTTTTGACTTCTCTTGGTAAATTCTAGTTGATTTTAAATGAACTTCTCTTCACCTACCTTATTCCCAATCATTAAGGTTCCGTTCAATGTGTTCTTCTTTCATCTCCACTACTTATCACACAAGATTCATAATTTATTCTTAGTAAGAAAAAGGGTTTAATAAAAAAGTCCTTCTAGATAATATTTTCTGTACTAGAAATAGTGAATTATTTCTGCTAACCTCTTGAGTACTCTATTTAATTGGCCTATGTTCTAAGGATCGTATTGCCAGTAACTTTCTATTTGTCTCCCTACTTATACGCACTTTTTAACATGGCAACATTTGATTGATCGACTCCCACTACTACATAAAAAGTCCCTTTTCAAGTAATCTCCGATGTTATCAGAGTGACGCGACAAACTCGAGTGTCTTATCGATTAGGTATTTTTTCTAAAGACTTTTTGCGGAGACTGCAGTCGTTTACTTTGAAATCGATGTTGGATGCTCGAAAGCTAACGATACTGTATAATTATTTAAAGTGTGGATGCAGCGAGAGGGAGTGTCAGACTTTTACTGACTAAAACCCTCTATGTTCCTCCTGGAGCCCTTTGGGTGCCGCGGTCGCGGTAACCGAAGGGCTCCAGAAGGAACTTAGTAGGTACTCGCTGCACCCATAGCGGGCGGGGTCATTTGATGATTTCCCATGAAAAAAATAAAAAAGTGGTTAGTCGTATTTTTCGTGACTAAAATTCGTAAATACCTACTACTTTCAAACGCTGTAAAGGCAGTCATAGAAAATAGTATATTGTATGATATTTAGTATCCAGAAAATAATCGACTAACATTTAAAACTGTTATCAAGTATCTCTTGAATCGTTTAATCAGATTGTCATCACTATTTTATAAGTACTTTACTTGTCATCTTATGTTTAAAGAAGGTTTTACTGCTTTTAAATGGCATCGTCCTCAAGTGAACTTGTAAGGTACAGACATTGTTCAACAATATTAATTTATGCATTGAAGACCAAGGTGACAAGAGATTAGATTATTAACACTTTACAATGAATTGTAGTTCATACTGTTTTAGTGTCATTTCGATATTTGATAAGGGTTCCTTTAAGAATCAAATATTAAACCTAGCTACGTTGCATGGTTTACCGAAAAACATGTCAACATCATTTGACTTTAATTAAACATCGTTTTTCCACCGTCTGTATGCATACACAATCATTATAAAGCACATTTCAACCATACAAACAAAAGCGATCAGTAAAAACAACATTCAAACAGGCGTGTCCTTAGAAAAACAAGGCAACCTTATCTCATGAATGTTTTCGCCTAAATATCTTGAGCCGTTAAGACAAAAGGGACCCTAAACAATAGGAATAAAGTGGGAAATCGTTTGCAAATTCCAAATAGGAATCAGATGTCAAAAGACTAACTTCGGATGTCGACAAAAGAGGTTTAATGAGGCCACACCCATAATTTCAGACTTCATTTAGCCTTCCCTTAAGCCTCTTGGCTCTGAAGGAATGCTGATGAAGTGCCTTGAATATTTAAGTATCCCATAAAGGAAACATTACTGTCTACTGTCTACAAATTTAATTGTTGTCCGAGTGGA
This sequence comes from Chrysodeixis includens, assembly GCA_941860345.1. Classification (NCBI taxonomy): domain Eukaryota; kingdom Metazoa; phylum Arthropoda; class Insecta; order Lepidoptera; family Noctuidae; genus Chrysodeixis; species Chrysodeixis includens. Next base: position 4,348,847 of record OW796104.1, on the reverse strand, counting down.
CGACAATTTGTACAATTATAACGTTTTGTTAAAATTTAGATTTAGTCATTTGAACGACGTAATTTGACTGGCCTGTTGGGATAGTGGTTAGTGACCCTGACTGCTGTACCGAATGTCGTGAGTTCGATTCCAACCCTGAACAAATGTTTGTGTGATGAGCACGATCATTTGCTCCGTGTCTGGGTGTAATTTATCTATAATATCTATGTATTTAGAAATATATATGTATGCTAATCAGTTCTCTAGTCATAACACAAGCTACTTTAGTATACTTAACTTGACAATAGATGGCGTTGTGTGAATGTATATAGTATATGTGGCTATAGTATCGTAAGTGACCGATCATTGACATCAATGTATCATGACTTTCAAATGTCTCGTATCGTTTCACATGGTTAATTATCTCTTGAAATCCGATAATGCTTTGGTCATTAGCCATTAATAACAGTATTGCGAATGTCAAGTACATTCATCGACCTAATAATTGAGCTGAGATATGCTTATCGTATTACAAAATGTACGTGTAAGTACAATGGTCCATGTTTGACCCAGCTCTTCACATAATTTATATTTATAAAAATAAACAAAACATAACAAAGAATAAACGTTAAAAAACAGGTTCATTATTTTCGTCGGATTCCCCAGTTGTCTATTATTTTGAACCACATCATTAAACTGGCGTGGTTTTAAAAATGTGATGTCGAATGAGGTTTACCGACGTTTCCTGGAAATCCTTATTTGGCCAGAATTAAATTTATACAATTATACTTGTATACATCGTACAATCAACTCCGGAACTCCGGGTAAAATTTTTGGTGGAATACAGAAACGTCAATCAGATTTGGACCGACTTACTATCTCTGTCATTTTACAGGGGAGAGAAGCGACAGATAGACGTTTAAGACAGTGTTAAAATTAAGTCGCGTTTCAGTGTACTGGGGTTTGTTGTCAACAGCTTTTATTTCAACGCGATAAGGTTCAAAATTTTATTTTTTCCACGTACGTTTTGACCGTACTTCAAAAAAGTCAGTAGACAAATTGGACGGCTCCTCTAATGGATATGCAAATTTCTTTAGATCCACACAATATCGTAACATTAAACTAATAAGATAAAAACGTAACTTTTACCTGCTTTCAACGTAATTGAATTTAGATAAACATGAATACGCTCAAAGGAAAGATAAGCCGAAAATTTGGATCCGAAATGAAATTATTTTTATGTTTCTTATCGATTCCTCGCATCGATCCTTTAGATTCGAATTTAGTTCCATAATATGATTAAAAACATTACCATTTATTTACTCCTTTGTACTTTGTTACAAGTTCCCTTTTTTAGCAAGGAGGTGCAATTAGTAACCTGATTCCCATACTTATTAAATCCCTTTTTTTGTAGTGAAACAAAATCTCGATGTGTATTTCGTATGTAGTAACCCTGTAGAATGTTGCCGTAATAATATTTTCCTTTTTATTAATTTCAGATTTTCTAGAATTTTCCTAATATTTAACTGTGTACTAATATTTAATTGTCTTGTTTCAGGAGTGGACGACACGCACAAGTTTTTGGGAAACGATACCCATACTGATTACTTCAGATTATTATTAAGAGATGGGAATTATCTCCTGGTCGGCGGCAGGTGAGTCACTCCATCGTAACTGCTATAAATATTGATGCCCCAAACTTTCCTCCCTACAAGTATTACAAATTCAAATGATGACTCGACGAAAACTGTAGGCGTTTAAATATAAAATGTCATGTCGCCGTCCTTAAATTATACGGAATATGTCTCGTTATTTGTACTTTTCCCCGAAGTAAAAGTATTCAACTACATATATTATATTAGTAAAGGGATCCCAAAAATTCATAACTTATATTCCAGAAAGTTCGAAATTATTTGTGAATCAAGTGTTCTATGAATTCGTTTAATATCAAATACGTGTTACATATATAGCTGAGAAGTCTCGTAGCAACACCTATTTCGTTTTAAAGACTCCAAGTTATACATTCAAATGAGATACTTAGTTATTTGTTTTTCCCAACTCCACTCCAATTCGTTGCAAAGTTGGGGTACCCTTAACCGCAGTGAGTGAAGCCGTAAGAACGTGCTGTATCTACCCGCCACCGCAGACCTAACTCAGATGCACCTCTTGCTGTCCTGCTCGCTCTCGTAGGGATGTAGATAACGCTGTCTCGTTTGCATTTATAAAGATTTTTGGCTTCTGTTTGGATGGAGGCAAGACGACTTAAAAACACCCCTCGCGCCCGCCGGCCTACAGTCGCCATTTTATTACAATTATGTGAGGAGCCACTGTCGATAAGTTATATCTTATGTATCAGGATTTTCTTGTGGCTGTCGTTGTGGTTATTCAAGTGCACACATCTGTATATTTGGATATATTTTTATACTGTCATCGATCACCGAAACTTGGTCACTACTTTTTCTGTATTTTTATCGCAAAATAAGGCAATACTAAAATTGAATACAGATAAAAAAATTAACAGAAATGAATGATTTACATCAGCAAAAATAAATACCGTTCTAAGCTAAACATAAAAGCATTATTTTTTTTCTAAAAAAGGTAATTACTAAAAATAGCTATCGATAATAATGTTAAAGTAATGTTATCGACACTGGGCATCACTAGCGAAGCCACGAAGCACATCTGCCCGCTAGCGGCCGCAAGCCACTGTTTACATTCCACCGAATATAATTCTTTGTTTTTATGTAAATACAGCTCGCGTGCCTCCCACTCCTGTAAACCCTTTGTTAAATAAATAACAATAATTGTATAAGTTTGCAATTTTGTACAATAATTGTGGGAACTTTAGTTTCAAGTGCAGAAAAAAATCTTAGTTACGGAGGAAGCGAGGCAGACCTAAACGGAGATTCCGAGACGATCTGGAAAACTGGTCACTCGCAGCTCTTGAGAAAGACAAGTGGAAGAGGAGTAGGGCATTTTAGGCTAGTTACAATAATAAATATGAAGGACATTAGTACTATTATAATACAAGCTTACAAGCATAATAGGGTTTAGGAAACTCTTCATAACGGTTATATAAATCTGAAAATTATAACATTTTGTAACACAATTTATAAACACTTTCAGGTCACAGACCTTCTGTTCTTGACATTCCCGTTACACGGGTTCCCCACACTTTTCTCAAATAGATACAAAGTAAACAATGTACCAAACAATTTTGTTTTGATTTTAGGTTATAGGATAATCCCAATAACCTGAATCAAAGCAAAATTAAATTTCACATCAAAGAGTAACAGAGTCAAAAGGTTAAAGAGGATCAAATCGGCCGGAGCGGGCCGCGATTATTATAAAACAAACGCTGGCTCCCTCAGAATAACTCCATAAAAACAGTAGATATGTAGCAAATTGGACAATATTTTCCACAACGACCGCCGACTGTCCGTATAATTTGAAATATTCATCCTTTCCAGCAAAGTTTGCATTTCTTTCGAAATCAGATTTACATGACAATGGTCATGTCGTCGCCCGATGAAATTCTCATTGCGAGACTTGGCTGTGAGGGATTTATTAAAGGGAACAAAAAGGTTTGTAATAAAACCGATGTCGAGAGAGCACCGGTGACGGCCGGCCGCCGGCGCCGGACCCGCCATAAGTGGAGATCACTTTTGTTTACACTACCCATTGTCTCGAATGCTCTGCCCACCGCCACAATTAACGTTGGCGTGTGCTAATAACTTTGCTGAATATTATTCTCCTTTTCTTTCATATTTTCAAAGACAAATATCCTAACAAAGTTGACTTTGAAGAGCCGTTTGAAGAACAAATGAGGGCCGCAAATGAGGCGTATAGATCAAAAGTCAACGCCGAAAGTAAAAACAGACCTTGAAACTGAGCAGAAAATAACAAAAGTAGGGTTCCCTTACAATCTTTTATAAACTTTAATAACCTATTTGAGATAAACAATCAAAATATAAAAAGCTGTTCTCATTTAGTTTAGCAAACAACATGCGGGACCTTATTTTTCCTCGGCAGCCGATTTAATCTTCATTGGTTTAATGAAATTCAAATACTATGTATGATAATATCGGCGAAACCTTATACTCTTTGTATAACACAAGTCGTTATCTTGTGGCCGCTACAAGCGCGGTTTTAAGAACAAATTCTTACATGAGAAATATCTTACAAAACTTAAATCAACGGGACGTGAATATGATCTAAAATTCTCTCATAGTTCCTCTGCAGATATCACATTGATCCAAACCCTGCCATAAGGATTTTCAGTTCATAATAATACGTCATAACTTTCTGGAAATGCTTTCCGTGACAATGCTCTATTCGGACTGTCGTGTCGAAACCCTTTTCCTATTAGAGATGAAGTGACACCATTATAGTGCAGTGCAGTCCATATTCGCTTAAGTTCCCGCCCGTTTCACACCCGTAGCCTTAATTTTATAAGGTCGCTTGCCGTGCGGAAACGTTATTCGGAGCGCGTCCCATGTAATGGTATTCCGCCGTAGTGTGATCCTCTTTTGTGTGGCCTTTTAACGAAATTAACGTTGTTTCGACCCGCTCATATGTACACGATGTTATCAAAGCACCATAGCGCTTACATAAAATAAACCCGTTAGACTTGCCCGCTACAAAGATTGCGAGTCGATTTTTATGATGAGGGTAGAGTAGGCAAAGGAATTGATTTGAATTGAGCCTAACGCTCACTTAGTTTCGTGTATAAGTAAAATACTTTTTGATGAAATACGAAGGAGTTTTCATATTTGTTTGATTCATTTGTCTTTTTTTATGAAACTGGCAGTTATCGATCGCGTATGACCGAACACCGAGCATATTCAACCTACTTTCGTGATCCCGCTAGAAAAAGCGTCATTATCATTTCAAGTTCACTCCACCGTTCTTTGTTAGTAGAGCATTCTCCGTTGTATGCGTGCACGCGTGTTGTCATTATGTAAGTGAGTTCCTCTCAGCATATTATGCAGGGCCGTTAGCCGGGGCTCGCAAACACCGGCAAATGACCACTTGTAAGCTTATCACACGCACACCCACTTCTACATAATGCCCGTCAAAATGATACTTGCTGATTTCTTTTTACGCTCCACCTGAAAGCGTAAAATGTATATTATGTTCATGTACCTAACGTGTAATAAAGTTAGAGATAAAATATGGGTTTATGAATTCAACTTGACGTTGTAATTTTGAGACCCTTAATATTGAGTGATATGATATGATAATGTGTTCGCTTCTTATTTCTCTTGATACGCGCATTTTAGTGTTGGAGACAAACATTTAATACCGTCATGTTTTTAAGCTATTTACCTACTTACATGACCACACAATTGGGCTTTCCTTTGTTTATACCATTCCTCTCTAACTTTAGCCAGTCAATTCTAATACTACTAAATACTTAGTCAACTTCTCAAATAAAACCACCCAATTACGATACTGAACTCAATTTCATACAACCACTCCTATATTAAAAATGAAACGCCGCGAAAATGCGCTCGAAAATAGCACTTTATTTTCTAACCCATATTCCCGAAAATACAATTTTCATTTAGGACTGTCTAGCCAATCGCCGCATAACTCTTTTATAAAGTATTCATGCAGTTCACTCTATAATGAACACACTGCGCAGTCAATTTTCACACTGGATTTTTACATCGCGTAATAACATTGGGGCGGTATGAAAGACTGAATAAATAAATCTGGTCCTAATTAATCATATTCATACGGTCCCCAGTACGAAAATCAATTTTGAATATGAAAACATTTGGTGAACAAAACGTGGCAACTACGAGGTTTTAAGCGTATTATATGTTTAACGAATTGCTCTTCTTGTTTGCAAGTGTTTGAAAAATAAACAATTTTATAAGTAGTTTTGTAAATTAATGGAACTTTGCTGACATTAATTTAATAGAACAAAAACTTACATGATAGTAGATTTAATTATTATTTTGGTTTTGTTTTTTTCTAATGTAGGTTTTTACACATTTTTTTTTTAATTTCGTTTTTTTATATATTTAACACATACAGAAATTTAGACAAAAACGACACGACATTCTAGAAACATGCCATTATAAGAAGAGGTCTAAAAACAAAACGGCAACGAGTTCGTGGCAAAAAAGCAATGGAGGTAATCAGCGCATCAATCACGGGGTCGCTGGGCCCTGAAGTGCCCCCCCGGGACCCCAGCCAGGGCCCTGACTGTGACGGGGCCTGGTGATGTAGTTACATCACTACGATAGTGAAGTCAGATTAGTTTTTAAATGTTAAGTTGCTAATATGCTTATTTCATTCAAAAGCTCATTTGACGAGGAAAAAAGAATAGTACTAGCCCTAACAGGTCGCAATACAATGATCGTGAAAAAAATCCGAATTTATGAATTCATAACCGAAAGAACAACGCTAGTTTGTTGCTCCTGACCAAACTATGGCCCCTTCACTGGCATGCCCTAATTGCCCGTTCACCTGCACATTAAACGACCTAATGCATGCCAATGACGCCACTGTAAACCGCTGTTAAGCTCAAAAACGAAGGGAGTATTCATAACAGCAGAAATACACGTATATAACACAAGACTGCAACATTACTTACCTTTCAAGCTTCTTTGTACACCGTTCCCTTAAGAATGCATGAAATATAACCCGGCTACACATGAACATGCCCAAACGTAACATTTCTAAATTAGTATCTATTGTATAAACAAAGTTAAGGGCGAGCGAGTACCCCACCGGGTTCCTTTGTACACCCCTCAATTAGAATTAGCGAAATGAGAGGGCGTATAGACACTCCTACTTAGCACACAAAATAACATAAGTCAATAGTTACCCCATTCGTGTACCAGTACAGCGCAATGACGTCACTTTACAGTACACGTGAATAAAATCCCAGAATTAATCGCGTGAACTTCAGCCTCCATTATATGTGAATTTATGATCGTTGAAGTTCAAATTAAGTAAGAAATTAATATAAGTAATAGGGGTGAGAAATCCACTTTCCCCTTCCATATTTGCAGTGTATGGCACGGTACCCTTATTAAATAAATATGGCTTCGAGTGATATTAATATAGGCTTGTATTCGTATTGATACCTTGCCGCGGGCTGCGGATATAATAGAAGTCGGCGATAATGTGCTCTTGATTGCCCGTAAGTTTTGCAACTGATGTTAATAAATGGCTCTACACTTAAATATAGAGCCAGTAATATTTACTCACAAAGAGGATAAAATTTTGTACCTGCGGTGTACGGATAACTTTGTGGTGAACAGTACATATTTCTACCGCTATCCCCAACTATTTCTTACCTTAAATTGCTTAAGGTCACGAACAACCTCCAGTTTAGAAGCTTAACAAAGGTCTTCTATCTCTATTACTTTAAAAACGTGTATGACTTCTTCATCAGCCAAAATCGACGTAACATTCTAGCTACCGTCACATATAGTACATTTAAATATCAATAATAAGGCTGGAACAAGCACCTTTATCTCCATGGCATAAAGTTCAATTTCGCATGTTATATTTCAAACGTGAGCTACATGTCTTTGGCTCCCCTTCTCTAGTCAAGGCACCATGCAGTGCTTCGGCCACCCCTCCGGCATTAAACTACGTCTTATCAACAGGGAGCGCTACCCAATTACGTCGAATTCGTGATCGATAACACGAACTAAATGAAATTACTGGAGAATTATGTTTATTAGAATTCGAATAACATTGTGTAAGGTACGCACGAACGTGATCATTAATGTATGACACATTTTTATATCCTCACAATTTAATATAAAATGATTTTGATTGAAAAGAAATCTAAATCTTCACTGGAGTAAATAATTCAGGCAATTCAGTCTATTATGAGACGTATACCACCTAGTTAAAGAACCGTACTCAACTAACTTTCCTTCGCTCAGTCCATCAAACGCGTCCTCAAACATTCCCAATACGAAAAATCAATAAGCAAACTAAACCCAAGTGTTTTATATAGTAACGTGTAAATAAAGCAACCTTATTATTGCCATACGTTTGCGAGAGCGTTCTTTTGATTAAACAATACAAGAGTTAGAGGCAATTTGAGGCGGTCGGGGCAAAGTTAGCTAAGAGAACCTATTTGTTGTAGCCTAAACAAATAAAGTAGTTTGGGGAAAACAGATCAGTTAACTTGTTAAGTGTGGAAGGACGGCACCTAGCCGCCTCGGATTTGTTACAAATTGCCCGAGACTGTTTGCTTCGCCCTCCATTTTACTATAAGATTCGTTCGCTGCTTATTAATTTCGTTTCTTGGAAGATTCATGAGGTTAGTTTAGTTAGTGGAGTATATTTATTATAATATTCTGCGGAACATTTTTTATTACTTTTAGTATTATAAGGGATTTCCAAGAATATTGGGACTTTATTTAATCCACAAAATACTTACTCCTACGACATAGTTACAACAATTACTAACCACCTTGTAACTTATAGAATATTTAAAATGATTTCAATTTCAAGATATCTCCAGCTCCAAATACCGTCAGAATGATTGATACAGTATTTAACCGTCTTCTCGAAGATAATTTGAGTCTATAATCAGAATATCGAATCATCGGCAGATAGGCTTCAACGAAATTAGGGAATATCCTCGCCTCAATCAAACGCTAATCCGCTAAGTGATTGACGTATTTATCGTTAAATATTTAGTGATCTCGGCGACGGCTGCCGATAATAGATTATAGTCAGTATTAACTGGATATAGTGTGTAACGGTTTGTTGAATTCTCAGTATTATAAATGAAACTGTCTTCCTTCAATTTATTACCGAAAATGTAGTCGATTTAGTCACTTGGACTAGTATTTTTGTATCGTGTTCGATTGTTCATGGCGTCATATCTTTGCATGTAAACAGCCTTACGTGTATCTGAAAGATTGAAGATCACACATAATTTAGAAGCTTACTGGTCAAAGTAAAGAAGATAAATGTAACGCTTCCATATTAACATAAGGCGCAAACGTATTTCATAAAACCTCGCACCATTTTGAGGTCAACATGACGAATGTGCGACAATATTTCCAAAAAATTACGTACGAAAATATCATAACCCCTTCATGTCGCCCGCGCAAAAATGTCAATTATCATTTCGTGTATTCCAGTGAAAGATGAAACCCAACCCTTCTCATTTCCACTCGCCATAAATCATTGTAGTGTCAGAGCGGGACAACAATAGATCCGCGCGGTCAGCGTTTTGAGCGCTTTAATTAAAATGTTAAGAATTTGTATTCTGCATGCGGGCGGTTGATATCCAACTCAACCAGACCCCTCTTACTAAACCGAACTCAAGAAACGGAAAGAAGCGTCACAGATCTGCTACCACTGGTTCATGCTTTGTTAAAAAAGAACACACCTCACACAAAGAATATGAAAGAAAAATCGTTGCCGAAAAATATGTAACGTTTTTAATTCGTTTACATAAACAAACATTTCCATGTTGTGTGTTCGTTGTTTTGTATTCATTACAGTTCGTTAGGTAAGCGACCGTTTTTATATCTAATATTTTTTTGTTTTTAGCTATTCCAAACGAAATATTATATTCTGAGAGCAAAACGTGTTTTTGTAAGTTATTTCATTTTTATATTACTCGAATAAATGTTTGGTTTCATATGAGAAATAAAGAATAAATTTTAAATCATGAAAGTATAACAGTTAACAAAGTTAAGTTAGAATGTAATAACTTTATTGATATTTCTAACCGTGCTCGCATTAGCAAAAGTATTCCCGAGCGAATAAAGCATGCAATAGCATTCACAATAAGAGCGGCGTCGAAACGTCATGGATGCGATGAAATAAACGATGGATGTTGTTGAGAAACAATTGCAATAAATCGTGAAACACGTGAAGCGCAATTTCTCGGTGGGCGATGCCGCGATGGTGGAAACTTTTGCAATATTGACGGGTTCCCGATACTGACGCCTGCACCGGCCTGCATCTAAAGCAGCGCTGAAAACAGATTATGAAGCAAAAAACTACACAATACAAAACAAGTTGCGGAACATTCTATAAATTAGTGCTCGATATTAAATTGAGTACAACTTTTTCCGAGTACGCTTAATACGGAACATAAATAAAGATGGTGAGAGGAAATCAGTATTTAGCCTGAAGTCGGAATGCCACAAAGGAAGAATATGTTCACGACATGCTCAGTTTATTTTCTAGGAGGATCCAAGATGGCTGACTCGTGTACGTCAACCAATCCATGTGAGTGCGCATTTGACAGGCGAATGCTAATGACGAACAAGTTGCGCGACTCGATTTAACTTTAGTGCCTTGAAATGGTACGTTTGATGGAGCTCGCTTATTTTTATGTATTTTTTGTGACTCCGCACGCTGAATTTGGTGAATAATATTTTCGTAGATACCATTAGTTGAATGTTACACGAGAATTATATTACTTTCCTAGAGCTTTGCGTCTTCTGGAATTCTACAAATGTTCCCCGAATATAAGCGGGTAGGTTATAGAATTGCTAAGAATTTTCGTCTGAAATACTTAAATAAAATATTCAAGACCGTTTCACCGATTTTATTTTGACATATAAATAAATAAACAGTGATCTGTCGGCAGCCAGCGGCTGTTAGTACAAGTACAGAGTCAATATATCGGGCACGTGCACCAATGTCCTATTGATATTGTTCTAAACGGAACTCGTAAAGTTTTCCAATATCGGAACCGTGTCGAGTGCATGCAAACAAATTGCATCTGTCGACGCCCCAATCCGTCGTTTCGCGATGAAATTTGAATTTTTTTGACATCGCCTCTTTTGAAAAACGCGGCGTTGCATAGTCTTTATAAGCTGTATTGAAAAGTCTGTTTCAAAGTCGTGGAACGCATGTAGCTTTTAATGTTTTTTTTTTATAAATGTCAAACTTTTGTTCATATCAAACGAACAACTTCAAAAAGGCAGACTTATTTTAATACTGCCTCACTATACATTAAATAACACTATCATCTCGTTGGAAACGACGGATACTTTTTGTTCGTTTACCAATTTAGCGGTATTCTGTGCCAAAGGATACGCTTTTCATCCTGACTCCCCAGCATTTAGCAACTAGATAATTACGCGAAAATCCTGACAAAGGAAATCCCCGCTTTACATAGTATAAACAAAATAAAAGCCACCTGTAGTTCTGCACTGATTAAGGATAAAGAAATGTTGTGCAGGGGCTTTTTGTGTAGAGATAAAGTCACTTTGTTACACTATCTATAATTTATTCGACGACAGTTCCCGTGTCCCCCATGCTCCCCTGCATGAAGTGGGCCTAGTTACAAGACATTTTATGGACCCCTGGTAATCCCCTGACGTAGCTGAGGCTCACATATCCTGCAGATTCTGGAAACGGGGAGGAAATAAATAAATATTGAAAATACTTGAGGATTGAATTATTTATTCGACGTTTCCCTGGAAATGGTAAATAGAGGACGCGAAAATTGAATTGCTTAGTATATAAAACATAATATTATGAGAGGCTGTTTGTTTGCGTTATTGCTCCTATATTCCCAGAGTGGCGAGATTATATTAGAAAGTAACTGAAAAATAAAGTGTTCATTTAAAATATCAAATACGAGGCGAGTATGAGTTTCACTCGGCTAGCGACGTGAATCAATTTTCACTTATTTGATCAAATACGCGTGTTCAAAAAATGTAGTTTTGGCAAAACGCGCAATCGAATAACGGGTACTATGGACAAAATCGTATTGCTTTTTTATTGCCAGATTGACTATTCTCTCGTCAACATAAATTCATGTCTGCTACAATTTACTGTGACAACCATTTTTAAATTAAAACTAACGGACAGGTAAAAATCAAAAATTGACATGTTCATTTTATGGATCGTCGTCTGAAAATTTATGTTTGTACACGTACAGAGAAAGTGACTGCATAAAATAAGTTACTGAGTTTAATAAATAATTGCGAAATAGCAAAGTTATTGCGACACAGTTGCATATGAAAACGTGCATTTGCATAAAGCCTCCGCGTGATAACGTATCGCACATGTCTGTATGCCAATAAATCACATTAAACGCTTCACAAAATATGGATGTGACGTATCTTGTGACGTCCTCCAAAAACAGTCATTCGAATTAAACCAATAATATTGTTTAATATGTAAATCTCGCTTTAAAAGCGCCACCATGTTTGACGTTTTCATTTCGATTCGATCATTGGGTGTGTGTCCGTCATGTATATTGATGAGCGACTCTGATTGGCAGAGCATCCGCTTTTGTTCCACAAAACCAATTTATACCATCATCTAGATATTTACTTTAATCCGAATAAAGAAAATACTCCGAGATTAATTTATTTTGCCAAGGATGAGAGACAAAAAATAAATAATCACGAAGACACGAAAATAATTGTAAGTTCAGACCATCAATCAGTGAGTCGGGCCGGATTGGACAGAACAGAAAAACATGGCCGAGTGACCGAACAATAGATGACGCTGACGATCCGTCGCACACAGCCCAAGATGGCCGCCGCCTTTTGGCGGGAACCGCTCAAGCGAATAATTGACAAAGGATACAGTCTTTGTGTGCTCGGGCCTGCTAGCCTGACCGCCGAAATGTTGCTAAAGAATATCTCTAAATATTTAGACATTTTGTAGCTGAATAACACCATTGAAGTCAAATAAAAATAAGTATATTTATGACATTATGAGATACAATTTGCCTTTGTTCTAAATAAGTTGAATCATCCTCTTAGCATTAATTGATTCTTAAGAGACAAATAATCGTTTTTCGAGGTTCATTTACAAGACGAATTGATGAGTTGATAGAACATGTAATAACGAAAATCTTTCAACTCCGATCAATCCATTGTCTTCTAATCAGTTATTATGAATAAGCTCCCTCTATCACTATTACGTTACACTGAATTATTTAATCCAGTACACATTCGCAATAGGCTTATTATCTAACAATCCACTCCAGCCAGCAATAACGACTTATTCCCATGTACATCGCTAACCAGATCAACCATTAGTTTGTGTTAATGCATGGATCGCTTGATTGCATCATGCCACTTCGTTACCCAACAAAAAACGGTTTGTTCATAAAATACGGGTGGGGCCGGCCACAAATTGGCTCCCCTACATTGTCGAATTACAGACATTTCCCTTATTTAGGTATAAGTGCCAGGAGCCCCACAATAGACTACAAAGAACATTATTCGCATGCAAGACGTCGAACGTGAATGCCTTATTTACAACATAATGGAGGTGAAAAATTTCATTTCGAACCGTTTCAGTAGTTGTATAGGAATTTAGTGTGAGCCGAAGGGCGGCGGTGACAAGACGTTAAAACGTGTCCGGCTGTAAAACCGATTTAATACTACCTACATTACTGAAAGGCCCGTTACTTTTTCTTTCTTTTAAGTTTATGTTCGAGAAATGAACAGCTTTCGTATCAATTTAAATCATTCGATACAGATATACTATCAAGCATGTAAAAGAGAAATTTAATTAAAGATAATTTTAGCTGCAGCCTGAGCTATTCGTAGAAGACTCCCTTATTAATACGGTTCTCATGAAATACATGTTTTATCAACCCATAATTTTATTGAAAACACATTCACATTACGTAACGAATACCTGGAAATTTGAGAATTCATGAAAAGTTTTATGCAAAGTCGCAAAACATATTCTAACGTTTTGCATTAGTTTAAGTTAAATACACTTTTCTTGTAAAAATATGCGAATATATCTATCTTTTACCAAGTTAAATATGTTTTTCAGTCACATGTCTCGTCGGTTTTATACATATAACACACGAATAATACCAACATAGAGCTTTCATTTTCTTCAAACACATGAAACAAACATTGTACAGCTCTGTAAACCAGTTTTACAATTTCCTTTCAATAACGCTGACACAGTTTCGAGATCGAAACTCATAAGGAGATTCGAATACCATTCGGCACAAACAAAGAACAACTATAAAACTTCATGGGATTGCCATTTAAAGAGTGTATTGTAATATCAATAAAGTGGGACTCAGTCGTAAAGGCCGGCCTCAACTTCGTCTGTTAAATCTCAAAAACAGAATGTAAGTCACACCGGCTATTCGCTGCGCTATAATTGGCAAAGTTTATGTCATAATTTCTTTATGAAATTTTCGTGCCAAATATCTTAATTAAGGGTTGAGGGACTTTCGCAATTATGCCAGATAGAACGCAGGTACGCTCAGCAAGTTTAATGAATTGCCCAACTTGCCTCACAATTCATATTAAATTGTGTACACTCGTAACGTCACTTTGACATTAGTTTTCAAAACTACGGTTAGTCGCGGCTCTGTAATCGTTAACTGTGTGTAATCACGCGGCGAACGTCGTTTACTGAAGTTCAATTTGATTTAGTTATTGCTATATTTTTATCGTAAATCAAATCGGCGAAAGTTGTTGTGTATCGCTGCGTCACCCCTCGCTGTATTACATTTTTGCTTTGTAAACTTACAAGTAAATATGTCATAGAATTTTAGCCTGCCAACAACATTGACATACGTTATTTACTATATCGCTCACAATAGATATAATTGGCCGTGAAAAACTATCTCAAAAGAGTTTTTTATGAAATATTTTGATCTGACTTGACTGTTTGACGGTGATCAAACAGTCTGCACTATTTTATAACACACTGTTCTAGTTCATAAGTTTTACATGTGCCTTTTAAAACTTAAATGAAATACCTCATACATACTTTTAATTGTCACTACTCGGAAAGCTAAACAGTTCCAATTGACTTAATAATTACAGCAGTTAGAGTAAACTTACCGTAATGTTAGCAAATCTATTCAAAAGATCGGCGCAAGCGAGGCGAGGCCGCGACAAATTGTCACCGCAGCACTACCCGCAGAATAAACGCCGCGGCGATACGAACCATTCCAACTAACTTCACCTGAAACCCTCAACTCCAAGTGCGATTAAAACCACGAACAAACATTCAGCTAACAACAATGAGTTGAGTTCCCACACTAGAATGAACTGCGAGGTTCGTAGGTTCGCTTAACGAGCCAAAGGTTCTGGCCTACCGCCGGAGTTCTTCACAAACTGGCCACGTACACCAGCTACCTAGAAGAGGCACAAGTAATTGGCCACAATAACAAGTCGGGTAACAACCATTTTTAGCGTCTGTTTTTATATTAGTTGGGACGGAACGTGTGGCGTCTTACAAACATGTTAAGATAATCTTCAGGTTGTTTAACTAAGTTTTTGTGACGGTAATGTTGTTTGTTTCAGGAATGTGGTGTACAACCTCAGTTTGACAGACCTGACGGAGCAGCGTCGGCTGGTCTGGTACTCGCCTGAGAATGACGTCAAAATGTGTGTCGTCAAAGGGAAGGACGAGGTAAGATTTCCATTTTTCTTTATTCTTCTTCTTCATCTTCTGATACCAACCCACTACTGGATATTGTCTGTCAGGTCTGCATACCACTATCTGTCTCTTTTGAGACTAAAGAATTGTTTCACGTTAGGGATACCGGTCTACTGTCTAATTTGACGAAGTCAGGATAACTTTTTTCTGCTGATGCGTTTTTCACTCAATCTTTCCTATCACTATTATCTGGTGAAGATGTTTTAGTAATTTTCATAATAACATTTAAGTTACAAGTAATAATCGAAATATAGAACGACATTTTTTCCTACTTCCGTCTGTAATTTTCACCTTGTTATCTCTCACTTAACGTAACAAAGTGCCTATGATAAGTGTCGGTTGCAGCCATAAGTACCTACTTAGTTATGTACGGGGCAATGGCATCAAATTATATGCTACGCCGTAGCACTGGACTACGAACTACGTAGCACCACATAAAACGTAGCAAAGTTCCATTAGATTCGAAACTATTTACTATTAATGTTGTACTCAAGTGCTACGTAGAACCTGTTACGTGAGCTTTTAATAACTATGAGTATTGGGTGAGGATTTAAAATTTTAGATAAAGAACAATGAAACTTCGTTTGGAGCTCAATATCAGTGTTACCTGCCGCCATCTTGCGGCGAATAATTGAATTTTGGAACGAGCCGGTCGCGTATGAAACGAGGCCTTATTCCGTTAAACGTCTCTCTACCGAATACCGGCAAATTAAAAAGCCAATCGAGTGGAAATTCTCGCTAGACTCGCGGCACATCTTCCGAGGAGGTCGTATAACTTTATTTTAGTTCCGAGTTAATGAGAGACCTCATTTCGGGATTACGGAATATGAATGTGGGAAGCGCGGGTATATGCCGCCGTAATCCCTGTAATGCATGTACGAATTTGTACTAACTTCAGCACGAATGTTGTAACTTTTAAAGAGTAAAATAATACTGAAATAGCACTGATGGTAGCTATGACAAGGCAAAATCCTACTAATATAAACATGAAAGTTTAGGAATAAGGATAGTTAGATGGACAGATGAATAGAAGTTCAAGGAAATTAGGTATAGAGTTAGCTAACACTTTAGATTAACACATATACGTAATTACTTTTTAACCGACTGCGTCCGAGACGAGTAATGTTTTTGTAACTATAACCGACATTCACACGGGTGAAGTCGTAAAAAATCTAATCAGTAGTCTATTTAATTTCTAGTTATCGATTGAAATATATAAGGAGCCCAGTCTTAGTCTGTAATTGCCTCAATTTGGGTCAAAGGTCTCTTATAAAGAGAATGAACTAATGAAATACTAATCTTAATTAATGACAGGCCAGTGGGCGTAGGTAGGCGCTGTCGGAGGCCAAAGTAAACATGTGGAGGATAGGCATTTGTTTCTTATTGAAGTGTAAGTGTGTTTGAAGGATAGTCTATATGGAGCGTGACTAGATGATATTACAAGGCCGTGAGTTTAATATGACTGACTATATTGTATAAGGTAGATTATATTTTTTATTCATTTATTTATAATTTCTACAGGGAATAACAACAATTAGTAATGGTTATATGAAAATTTGGCTATGCCAAACAGAAATATGTATTACTTATCAGTATTCATTCAACTACTCCAAAATATTCGTTAAAAAAAATCAAAAAACCTAAAAAAATAAAAAAAAATGAAGATACGAAATAAGACAGATACGTTAAATATATAATTTAAAGTAGAAAAGATAGACAATATCCAGACTATTGCGAAATACAAATTACTGGTTTCCAAACCAAATAAAATCATTGACAACAAAACTACAAGCATTTGAGAAACTATAATCTTTCCTGTTAACAACCCACCACTCCCTTATGTAAAATTACCTTCATTTTTATGAGCTAAAGTTAAAATTAGCATAAACTGCAATAAATAGTAGCCATTAAAAATGGTTGTAAACTTGTCAGCCTGTTTGCTTTATGGTCTAGGCATTTTACCTGACGTCAGTTTTAAATGGCGTTTAAACTTTTCAGTTTACGTCCTGATTATTGACTTTACGGCGATATTTGGAGAGATCTTGGGAGGCAAATGATTAAAAGAAAATAGATACGTTGGCTTTAAATTACTACCGTTATTTTTAATTTAAACTACTATGGAAAGTTGAGTTGACTTCATACCGTTTTAGTACCTTTGTTACCCGTTTATGTTCGTAAATATCAAGATCCATAATCCAGAGAACCAGATTCTATATATGTATAAATTAACTATTATGGAATCTAAACATTAAAATCTGGAATCGCTAAATCGCAGACAGCAAGAGTGATCAATTCTCACTCATTCTGTATATTTATGAAAAAAGCTTGTGCCCAGCAGTGTAACATTTAAAGACCTATTATTATCGTAACTACAAATATGGACAAGTAGGAATAGAAACAGACTTTACTATAATTTAACGGAAGACAGAACAATAAATGCATTCTACATTCACCTCACAAAACGTATTCTTAAGACAAAGTTCCTAACTTAATTAATGCTAAGAGTCAGTTAGTTTACCTTATAAAACCAACATATTAGCAAGCTAAGCTAAACTTAAACAAACAACGTTAATTACAACTTAAAATACGCGAACTAATTTCTTAAAGTATTTACAAATTCACTTGAATTTCTCGCAGGAAGAAGTTTTTAACGTTTATGCATCCATTAGCGGTATGTCGTAACGACTCTCGATTAACGTAACTGCCACCGTTTGGTAGCTGCACTCGTTTTAATAAGTTTTTCCTACTAATTGGAAACTATAATTTATTTCTTTTGGGAAGACGTATTTGGTTTCCGCGACTGTGGTAATCGTGAATAAGTATTCGCTCTTAGCTGAATGTTGCCGTTTTACAGACGAGGACTGGAACTCGAAGCCAATATTAAGCTAATGTATAGTCAAACTGAAACGTAACTTACGAGAAAAAACTTCTGTTTATTAAAAAAAGTCCTGATAGAAGCTATTCAGAACTTTTTATCAACAGAAATTAAGTTTTGTCTCAGAAATATTATATGTAACATATTATGCCTTAGGACACAATAGGATAGGAAAAAAAGACAGATTTTAAGACAAAATTGTATAGTTTCTTTTTGATAAGAGAAAGAGATGTTCAGTTGTTAATTGATTGATGTCTAGTGGCTAAGACTGAGTTGATTGATTGATCACCCCTGGCCAATCAATATTTACCATCAATTTGAAATGTAGGCAAGCACTACACTTTACAGGAGGAAATCACAGTTGTACAAGGACCAAACAAACGCCTTTTTTTGTTATATTTTACTGTTCTACATTTACTGTTGAACTTCGTACGACACTCGAGGGACAAGATAACGCAGTCGGCAGTACCATAGACTGTAAAACGGCGAAGTACTTACAAAAGAGATTCATCATATATATTGTTTGTTTGTGATTTTCCCAAAGGCCTACCGTCATAACGTAAAGCAAGACTGTTATTGTTGTGGAAGAGAGACGTCGATATGGGCTAGGTGTAATGAAGTGCGCTGTCTCGCTTTTGCAACTGCAGTAGTCTTATTATAAGAATAATATGAGGTGGTGATAGGTCGTTTAAACTTAAATCATGTAGGTATTTTAGGTACAGTTCGAAATATAAAAATAGCTGTTGCCCGCGACTTCGCCTACACTAATGCCGGTTGTAGCTGCAAAAACATAACCTATCTATGACGCAATCGATTCAAAGGTAGCCTTTGTGATAATCCAGTGTGATAGTTAATTTAAAACCTGATTTATAAAAAAGGGGTTCAGCCGTTTGAGTGTGAAAAACTAACAAACATCCATCCACTTACAAACTTAAGTTTATAACATTAGTAGGATACATATACATAAAATTTAGCCAAATTTTTATTCTAGACTACAATTGTAAACAGCTGTATTACAGATCAAGTCATAAATACCGTTCTTATTTGACTCCTCATAACTGCCAGTCATGGGCGGGGTTAAACATTTATTTACAATAATAACTGAGATATAAATAACATTATAACATCGGATGTATATTTATAACGTTTATTGATCGGTGGCTATTTATGGAGAGTATTTCTGGTCTCTACCGGTGTCTTTGTCAATCATTACGGTATTCAACGATTAACGAGCCTGTTTTCCGTATTTACACCCCTGTCCTTAAATGAAGGGCATCCATGTTCAAAAGTTTCTATTTCTAAATCGATTAGAGGCTATAGGAATTATTATTTTTTTCTCATTCTTTTTAATTTCTTTTAGTTTCTTTTGTACTATAATGAAGTTATTATAATGTACAGTCAGAACTAACTTTATGTGGGCATTATTTTTAGATATCTCAATGTTTTGTTGCATTCCATATGTTACAGAGATAGTATAAAATATAAAAAGTTAAGATCAATATGGACCATGTCGGGCACGCAAAATTTAAGAGAGAGGAAGAGGGCTGAATATTATTATATTTTTCATTATGAAAGATGTTGAAGTTAGGTCCCATCTTATCTGTGACAATATTAATAAAGCAATAACATTTAATATCAGTAAAATTGACCCAAAAAATTACGTCTTTCTTTTACACCGCTTATTTCAAAGTCAACTAACGTCTTAGTAATTCCAAGCACAAACACAGACTTTTTCAATTCTAGTCTTACACGGCAACAGTTAGCTAACTTTAGCACTGAAGTAACCTTCACCGGTAGAGGGCGCTAAAGGTTAATTAAGGCCTCGCTTTAAAAATATCACCTGAAACTCATGAAAGTCGGACATTTGTGGCCCAAAAATTAGGCTCCGAAGCTTTCAAGCGATTTTAGGGACCCCCCACACTAGCGTCTTTCGAGCGTCGTCGTCGTGCCAGCGTCCGCGCGGCGTCGACGCGGCGTCAGTTCAACGTTTTTGTGAACGCCGAGCGTGCGCGGCGCTGGCAACGCGTCGCCGTTGTTAACAAAAAACGTTGAACTTACGCCGCGTCGACGTCGCGTCGACGCCGCGCGGACGCTGGCACGACGACGACGCTCGAAAGACGCTAGTGTGGGGGGTCCCTTAATAATGCTACAAAGTTAAAAATGTTTATTGTGTTTTATGGTCACGTTGTTGTTTGCTTTTGTTAGTAATTAGTTTATTTTTAAGTCTTTTTATTGAATTAATAGACGTGTTTATAAGTCTGCTGATGGCGCTGTACTATGATCGACTTTTGTTTCTCAAATCATACCGTTTATTGTTTTTCAGATTGTTTGGAATGTCTTCTATTGTCAGTCTTTTTTGATAAAACGACGACTATAGTATGTAGACCGGCGAACCAATATTAATTTGTATATTATTTCGAATACTATTTTCCGTACAAATAATAACGCAATACGAATGCTATTTTCACAGCATTTAGGGAAATTCAACCCACGGCAAGCTATTTTCGAACACCCATTTTGAATGTCAACGTCAGTAATTATATTTAACTAGCTTTCCGCTCGCGGCTTCGCCCACGTGTAATTTGGGATTGTGGCATTTTTTAATGATCGACAGGACTTTCTTTCATAGGCTAGAAAATTGTTACAATTTGAATTATATTGTACTGTGTACAGCTTGAGTTAGGGTAAATTCGTTAGAGATGGCCATACGGGAGAGATGGCCAATCGAATTATTTTTGACATGCATTGCTAGATGGCGCAACTGTGTAGCTAGTACGCTGCAAGCAACGCTCGGGAACACAATACGACAAAGTTACTGCGCAAAACTATGTTAAAAAGTAAGTAAATAAGCTTTAGTTTTACAAAGTATTGCTAAAATTTTATAGTGTGGTCATATGTTAACGTGAAATACTATTTTTAATTGTATTTTTTTAGTGTTTAATAAGTTTATTGTGTTTTGCAAATGATAACGTCTATTCTAACCTCAAAGAGGCGCCCGATATATTTAACTGATCTTTATGAATTGATGTGGCCATCTCACCCGTACAAAAAGGAGAGATGGCCACATAAATTCAGGTAGAGATGGCCATATTCTTTATTGTTATTTTAAGTGTTATTAATGTGCTTTATGTTTTATTACAGATGCCAAATAAGTATCAGAGAAAAGCTATAGCCACTCGTGGTAATTGGAGTGAAGACTCATTAAAAGCTGCTATAAATTCCATAAAAAATGGAGAATTGTCTGTGCATAAAGCGGCAACGGTGTACCAGGGACATCTGCTGATCAATGGACACCTTCTCGAATTTTAAAAGACATATCCCCTATTCCACAAAAAATAATAGAAGCTCGTAAACGTAGCAAACAGGTTGGCTAGCTCTTGACTTCTGAGGAGCATATAACATTAAGAAAAAATAAAGAAAATGAAAAAAAATTGAAAGAACAAAGGCGTAAAGTTAAGCAAGAAAAAAAATATTATTAAACCCAAAGATAAGCAGACTGATAGAAATAATAGGAATAGAAAACGAAAAGCTGTCAGGCGTATTAGCGAAAGCAGTACTGATCTCAGTGAACCAATACTATGTGATACATCGTACGAAGAAGATAAAGAAAACGAGGCAGACAACTGCGCTGGATGCGGAGAAAATTATTATAAGACTCGTCTTGTTGAAGATTGGCTCCAGTGCCTTATTTGTGACAGATGGGTACATGAAAATTGTACCGCGTTTGATGATATGTGCTCCACATGTGGACAACAGAAGAAAAGAGAAGCTAAACAACCTGTATTTCAAGGCAAGGGAAAGGGAAAAGGGAAGTCAAGCACTGGCCATCTATCCCGTACAACTGCGGCCAACTCACCCTGATGTGTCGGGAGAGATGGCCAACTCTATATTTTTTTTAAATTGATTTATCATATGTTTCTTAATTATTAAACTTTATTATTCGTTGATTTTTTATAAGACTAATTACTGTTAATTATGATAAGAATAAAAGACTGATTGTAACAACCCTATTAAATTTTTTATTGCTCTTTAAAAAAACTATGGCCATCTCTAACGAATTTACCCTACTCAGGGATGATGTAGCTTTCTAATGGTGAATATTTGAAAACGATAAGTAGTTTTGGAGTTTGTCGATTACGTTATGTAACAAAAAGTAAAGCGAGACAAAAACATCGTCTAGAAAAATTAAAAGTATTAATTGATCTCCCCCCCCCCCCCCGCTACCTAAGGGCTTGCTACTCCAAAAATCCCTTCTTAGTGGTCAATTTTGTTACTAAAGGAAGCCTTGTTCAAAATATCAGACTTCTATACCCGAGAGGTTTCGGCTGTGCGTTAATCAATCAGTCACCAAATCGCAACCCCCTAAATCACTATTGGAGGGTAGTTTGGAAAAAATTATAATGCCAAACTTATTTACTTGACCATATATACGTGTTTGTGCTAAGTTTCAAGTTTATAAACTCAAGGAATAAGATTTTTCATAGAAACGTTATGACCCCTTTTTACCCCCTTAGGGGTTGAATTTTCAAACAATCTTTTTTTAATGCTCACTCCCGTCAGTAAAGAAAGCTTTGTTCAAAATATTAGACTCCTACACCTAGCGGTTATGGCTGCGCGAAAGTCAATCAGTCACCCAATCGCAACCCCCTAAATCACTATTGGAGGGTAGTTTGGAAAAAATTATAATGCCAAACTTATTTACTTGACCATATACGTGTTTGTGCTAAGTTTCAAGTTTATAAACCCAAGGAATAAGATTTTTCATAGAAACGTTATGACCCCTTTTTACCCCCTTAGGGGTTGAATTTCCAAAAAACCTTTCTTAGTGCACCCCTACATATCTCAAGGAACCTACATGCCAAATTTCAGCTTTCTACGACCAGTAGTTTCGGCTGTGCGTTGTCTGTCAGTCAGTCAGTCAGTCAGTAACGGAAGAGTTATACAACGTTGATAAAAGCGAGAGGCATTAAATGAAACCACATATTCTGTATATCATTATAAGGCTACACAACAAAAATCAAATCAATGTAAGCAATATTTTAATAATAACTTTCGTGAGGATGATTCATACTTAAAACGTTATAACGGTTTACTCACGCGTATTTATCGGGATAGCCCGACTAATTTCGGACCCAACCGGAGCCAACTAGATAACTATGACTATAAAACTTAGTCACCTAATCAGGAAGATACAGCATGTTCAAACTAAAAAAAAAACTAAAAAAATATCCTGTGACTAAACTATTGCTTACATTGATTTGATTTTTGTTGTGTAGCCTTATAATGATATACAGAATATGTGGTTTCATTTAATGCCTCTCGCTTTTATCAACGTTGTATATATACAGATTAGAGAATAATTTTGTTAATTATAACCAAGTAGGTATTAATAACTTCGTATTCAGTTTTATATAGAAAGGTCTTACGTGGGCGTTCCGAAGTGACGTTAGAAGTGTTATAGGCCAGCATAAGTAGGGAATTATCACACTCACGCAAACACCTACTGGAGGCACAAAATCTCTTAAAATAGTACTAGAAATTACTGTGGAAGCGAGATATCGCTCTACATTGTGTAGCGCGCCGTCCCTCTTTTACAACTGCTTATGAGTCTGAGTTTTATTTTAAGATATGGTGGTAGGCGTTTAGCGTTGGCAATACCGAGAAGTTTCCTACGTAAATATTGATAGTTTACATGTTATTGCTGTTTCAGTATACTGGGCGTGAATTAACAATTTGAATTAACGTTTCGCATTTATAGAGTTTGAGACTTTTTTTTTTTTTTGACACGTGTCAAACAACACTTCTGTCTTTACTACGTACAGGTACCTTCTTAAAATTGAAACTTAAGTATTGTTTATATTACATTTACATGATATTCACTTCTAAGAAGTACAAGAAGCGTATGTAGGTGTTTATATACGCTTATTAAAAACCAAAAGTTATACATTACTAGCCGTTAGTGTCCCACTGCAGGGCAAAGGCCTCCCTTCCCTCATTCTACCTAACCCGTTCTATGGCTAACCATCCCGGTTTAAAAAGTTGTATTTTAAAATATTTTAAAGAAATATAATCATTAACACTCCTGCATACTGCCATAAAACACTCAATATTGTTCCCTAATATACATAAATACAACTATAGAACGAATGAAACTTATACGAAATTCAAATTCACGTAGGCGTATCTCAAATAGCAACTGATACATTGAATATGAGAAACCACATGATACTTACAAAATTATATATTATCAATTCCCCCGAGTATAGTCACGTCCGTTAGTCTAGACTGCCACTTAGCACGCATTTGATACCAGCTTATTGACTCCGAGTGTACTTATATCTTCCGTTTTCTGAATTACAAATTTATAGTAAGTTGTTGATGTGTGTAAGTGGGATGAGTAGTAGGGTATATCATTATAAATAGGTAGAAAAGAGATGGATATGTTTTGTAAGTTTCTGTTTTTAAAAGTGATGATTTGTGATAATTTAAGTTCTAATTTTGAATGTGTCGAATTAGATTTGTTTTTTTTTCGTCTTTAGAAGGATCCTCTCATCGGGTTTTTAATAGTATTTTACTTAAATGTAGGGCCTGTTTTAAGCAAAATTCTTAGAATATTTAAAACATGACGTTATAAAAGACTAAAAGTCCATTGCCATCTCAATATAAATAAAAACTGTCGTCAAAATAATATCTTTAAAGATACTTGCACGTCTAAAATAAAAACACATTAATGCTTGAAGCTTTTAGTCTTAAAAAAGTTGTTTAACTCTCTTTTTAGTTACTCCTGTTTCTTTAATGAAATATGACTTTTATTTTCAACTTGCAACCCACGGTAAATTCAGGGCAAGTTTAAAACGTCTTAGGAGATACGCAATAATGTGTTTTAATGTTTAGCATTTTTGATAAAATCAAAACTCAGTTGGTTTTATTATTTATCAGTCAATAGCAAACAACAGCGAATCACGAAATGCTGGCAATTTTTTTTTTATTTAAACTTATAACGTTTTGTGGCTACGTTTCTTCTTTGCCAAACATATTATACAAATCATAACAATCATACTTTTTTCACAGCCACCTCTAACTAACAAAACTGTTCATATTTCAAAAGCATTCTATATTTAAATCGTTAAAGCCATAACGGCATCTGGTATGTTCTTTCTGCGACACTGAGGTTCGTCTCACTGTTGATTGCTTGGCGCTCGTGGGACGGTCGCAAATTCATGCTTGAATTGCATCCTAGCTGTCTAGCTAGTACCTACACGCCATTTTACTCGGTGCAACTGCCGGCGACGTGAGGCGACTGCAATGTTCCTAAACAGATTTGTTGGATTCCGTCTTGGAAGTATTCTGGGATATTTTAAACTAGATTATGTGAGTGCTAGGTGGAATGTACCAGTTGGTTTTTGAAATTTATTTTTTAAGAATGTTCTTTGTTTTTCCTTTATGTAGTTCGCGTATTTATTCTTTGTTTGTGGTGGTTTAAAACGTTGTTTATGTTTTGTTTACCAGACTACAAAATAATTAGTAGACCTAGCTCATTCGAGCAAAAATAAACTCTAATTTCACAGGGACTAGGTACATTTTATTCTGGTATCGTCTAAACTTATACAGTAGCTTCTGTAGCTAGTGCATTTAGAATAGGAGTCCAGAGTGCTCTGAATTAGAAAGTAACTGGTCAAGTGTCGCTTGTGTTGCTGCGATTCGAAATACGAACTACTGCACAGCTTTACTTACTATTGTTACAAATGACAAGTCAGGGTTGCCATTTAAGGAAAATATCGGACCGTAATTATATTAATAGGCAAATAATAATTCTTTATTATATTTCAACGCTGCTCTGTTGCAGATTAGTAATTTAATACGTTAAATTATTAAATCCAAGATAGCTTACTACTTTTGTTCCCCGATTACATGATTTACTTAATACATATAAAAAAAATCATTACCAAGTCTCGTATCGCCAGAACAAATCGACTTAAATTACTTTTCGTTCAAAGTTGATTGCTCTCTTCGAATTTCAAATTCAAATTCAAAAAAATTATTCTGCAAATAGGATAAATTTTATCACTTTTACATGTCATCTTAAATATGAGCTCGCTGGAATCGACATTTCCTAACTGGCTACCCTGAGAATTAGTAATATCCTGAGAAGTAATTTAAATTGACCTATATCCCAATGACACATCAGACTCACCAAAACATTTAGCCCCTGTCACACAGCCCGCAATACGGAACACAATTTCCATTACTAGTAACAACAAGTGGCAACCCTACAAGGTATTGCAGGGTGCGTTGCGATGGGCCTACGTAATGGTCACAGCTGACGGCGCCGAGTGCGGACTACTGTTCCCATCAAAGCTTCCAGAAACTTCGAGACACTGTTTAACATGTACTATGTATGAATATAACGGTATAGAACATAGGTACCTACCGAATGTTACATGGTTATCTCAAATCAGTATTTAAAAAAAAACGTGAACTATGATAGTTACCGTTGCGACATGTGACATTGTTGAAAAAAGTTGCAGGAATATATGTGACTATTATTTGTCCAGCATTTACTATATTCGAAATAATTTGAATGTACAAACAAGATTACGTTACGTTTAATCTTAATAGGATACTTAACCTAATACCCACTAATATTACATCCAAATTAATCCACCTAACACACGATCTTGCTAATGAAATCATCATGAATCTAGTGCGAAACATCACACTAGAGCCGTCGTCACGTGACGTCATCCGCTTGGATACCCTACAATAACAGCATTAATTGATGCAAGTCAATAACGTAAGCTACACTAAGCCAACATAATAACTATTGTTCTGTAATGCGCTAGTTTGAGTTAACTTAGATCTCCAATCAACTCTCTACCAAGCATCGGCCATTAAGATATTAAACCTCCTTAATGACCTACTTCATAATCATATTACTGGACTAATCGAAAAAAGAACGGGCGATTAAAATAAAGTTTTGAGATACCATAAAGTAGAGCTGTCACTTTTATTCGCTTTTTAAAATACTGGTCTGAAGAACTATTCTAATTTAAAATAATTTTATCCTCTGTTTAAACCGCTTCTAAAACAATTGAATGTCTTTTTAGTCAGATACTTCTTTTTTTTTTAGCCGCTGACAAGAAAAGCTAATAGATTTTCTGACAGTATAAAATAAATGCATAATATTATTATACTAACAATGGGTATGAACCCAAGCTGATACGTAGGCTCAACTAGTTATACAGAATGGCGTGTCTGTCAGTCTGCACGGATCCCATTGCGTCGGAATAGGATTACGGGGCGCACATCTGGAAACTCATGGAAATGCAAATGCAATCATATTACCGAACTATATCGCCGATATACCTGGCCGACATGGATTTACTTGGACTTAATTTTACTGGCAACATCCCTTACTTGATCGGTTGCTAGTCAGCTACTTCAATTAATTTGAGACGGAATGTCGTAAAATTTAATATCAGGTTGATAGCTGATGAGTTTCTCGTTGAGCGTGTTGAACTGCTGTTTCTACATAATCTATGTAGAGTAGCCACAGGTTTAGTACTAACTGAAGTTAAAACAATTCAATTTTTTTTTTTTTTTTTTTCTTTTAAGGGTATACAATGTCTGTGGAATGTATTGTTATGACTATTACTCATGTTCTTTGCCACGTGAAACCGACACTTTTTTCATAAGCACTTAACTGTTGATACACCATTATTATACAGCTGCTAGCTGCAGTTTAAATTTCATTAATACCTCAAGATCTTGATCACCAAATCAACGACAATGTCTCATAAACCTTCATAATTCCAGGAGAGCTGTCAGAACTACATCCGCGTCCTCGTGTCCCTGGGTACGGGCAGGCTGCTGGTCTGCGGCACCAACAGCTTTCGGCCCTTCTGCCGCGAGTACAGCGTGCAGCGCGACTCGTACCACATGGAGCGGGAGAAGTCAGGGCAGGCCGTCTGCCCTTACGACCCGGAGCACAACTCCACTGCAGTCTATGCTGGTGAGTACAAAGAAAGAAAATACATTTTATTGCGTAATTAAAGTCGCATAAATACAAAACATTATTTTGTGTGAATATTAAATAAATCATAAAAAGGAGCTAAAATAAAAAATATAACATGAGTAGGTATATGTAAAATAAAATAGAAGGCGCACGTGTCGAAAAGGCAGAATAAGGATACACGTGCATTTTAGCACTAGACCACAGTATTAGAGAAAAGTTATATTGAACATATGTCTGGACAGAGTAAGTAGACTTGTTGTTATATAAATTATAATCCTTATTATATAAACTCCAGTTATGATCATAAGGGATGATCTACATTGAATGTTATTATAATAGTTTTGTAGTGTAGGCTTAAAATTTTAAGTGGAGATGTACTCGTAATTCATGTTTTTTTAGCATGTCTATTACTATAATGAATTTCTGGACCACGCTAATATTATTGACAGATATTGTGAATTGTATTCCGAAGAATTTGTGATAACGCAATTTTTTAAGTTGAAGCACAATAGCTTTTGCAAATATTAGCATCTGTTCATTTCCCATTTACATCACAAATTTCCTCCAAATTCCTTATCACGAAATTGGTTTATCTCCAAAATTGATTGCACTTAATAACTACCATCTGCCGCACTCTACCAATGATCACCAAACAGGATCAAGTTATAATCCAATTTACAAATGCACATCGCACAATACACATGACTTATCTTACAGCACACATACAAACCGATCGATGTATGTGTGGGTATTACAAGCACACAGACACAAAGTTCGGTAGATTTGTACGTTTGGTTCCCACACATAGACAAATATACTCGGGTGGTCCTGTACTTCCACAGTTATGTATGTGTGAGTGATAGCACTCATATAAACACAGTCCGGTGGTCTTGTAGGTATACATGTATGTATGTGTGTATTACTTCGTCCGCTAATGGGATCCGACGACGGAGCATGTTACACTAGAACACCAATTAGGCATTGTGTATTTCCTGCAATTAAGTACACGTATAGTTATGTTGTATTTTCTGGATGTTTATTTGAGGTCGTAAATTAAATATATTTTGATGCCGGAGGTCTGCGGTTACTACTGGTAGAAGGAAAAATATATTTGTCCTGTATTTGTTTGGTAAATATTTTCAGACTTTTTCGTTTTGTCAAAGCTCAGTGACCGACTAAAAATATTTGGCAACAAGGTTGACCTGACTATTTACAGTATTTGGCCCAAAAAATTCCATCACTTGAGTATATTAGAACTCTGTTTACATTATTATCTGACATAAAACACATCCGATCCGATGCCACATCCATAACACGCTTAATATCTCAACTATCAATAGACAGTTTCGCAAAATGTGCTTTTGAATTTCGCTACCGATACCCCAGGTGTGCATCATTAGGAGCGCTGCGTTTCCTCTGATAGGGAAACCGATACCCATCCCCCAACAATACATAACGGTATGTAAAGAGATAAAGATCCCATCTACATATTTCGGGACCCTAAAAATAGTCCTCCAATGGCTTCAATGAGCACGAGTATCTTGGCAACACAACAAAAGCTTGTTATCAGACTAAGAATACTTTTAACATTTTGCGCCAGAACCCTTTCCTGTAACCCGGTCACATATGCTCAGGAGTCCATGGCCGTTCCATTGTCAGGAAATTAGGAAAAAGGGAAAATCTTTTTCGTAACGATTG
Source organism: Chrysodeixis includens (assembly GCA_941860345.1). NCBI lineage: Eukaryota > Metazoa > Arthropoda > Insecta > Lepidoptera > Noctuidae > Chrysodeixis > Chrysodeixis includens. The sequence continues at coordinate 4,318,881 of OW796104.1, read as the reverse complement.
AACCCACTTTCACAGTCTGACGGCGTACAATGCCCACTCATTGTTGCATTGAAAAGAAGCTTCGTTCAATGGGACTACGAGTGGATTATGACGTGACCGTTATACATAATTATTTATTGATCAACACCTAGTTTTATATTCAAGAATTTGAATAACTGTAACTATGAAACAGAATCAGAATTTATTATTTGTAAGACATACTAAGTACGAAACGCTATGTTTTGTCTTTGGTAAGACATACAAATATATAGGTAGGTACTAGAATATACATGAGCAATAAAAAAATGATATAGACCTGGAATACTAAAGCAATGCTCACATAAAATCCGAGCAATCTTAATTTCTCTAACAGAGCTCAAAAACAAGCCCATATCCCACAAAACAGTTGAAGCAATTAACATAAACACAGCAATAAGCCCACCAATTTATATCGCCCCTCAATACTAAACACACAGCGAATATTAAAATATACGCCCACGAAATCCCATCACAATGCCGCATTGTACAGGTCTGTCATCGACCGAGTTTATAAAGCAACCGAACCGAAAATAGAGCACAATACGAGGTATATTCTTGTAAACAATAATACGCAACTTCCTAAGAATTAGGGATCTGTTTGTGACCCACGCAAATGTACGGCTTTATTGTTATTGCCATACCTTTTAGTATTATACACTCCGAAATTGTTCTTTAGAAACATTTAAAATCGTTCGTATTGATCGTCGGCTCTCGGCGGGATCATTATGTAACAACGTTTTAGGTTACTTTTATTGTTCTTAACATTAAGTAGTAAGTACATAATATATTCAGTACCTACTTGTTAAGAGTCTTCATAAAATAGTTTCTCAGAAATTAATTTCAACAAAATCTCAGAATACTAAAAGACCTGAATGAATAATTCATCCATTCCTTCCCCTATTTTGGACCTAACTGCTAGATTAGTGTAGCCGCTTACCTACATAATAATTCAAGAGAGGGGAAGTGGATATAAACGGTAACAATGTCCCCAGGTGCATAGAAAGCTAATACTACGGGAATATTCCTGAATTTATCCTTTGCAGTTGTGCATAAATATCTGGTAGGCTTAAAACCTATCGGATTCAAAATGTAAGCCTCTATCGACCTATATTCTCTGGTGACGTCTTATGTGGCTCATAGAGGTGGCAGTGGATTGTCTGTTGTAGTATATTTTGGTGCAAGTCGCAATCCAGCAGTGCATATTCGTACAACCTATTTGTGTTATAAGATTTTTACAATAATTGAAGGTCTTATCATATCCTTTATTATTTTAATTCAGAACAGAAAAGACGATATACTTTTTGTAACATTTTTCGAATGTTAAAAAAACGGTTATTAAAACAATGTAAATACAAAAACCTCATAATACACTAGTCCCCAAGTAAAACGCTTATTTCAGAAATCTTATCTTTATACCCGATGTATCAGCAACGTACGAAGTACCCAATGTTATATTATACCAAACTCTATTGTATGTCACTGAGGAAACACTTCAAAAAGGACAAGAGATTATCCCAAACAAACAATCCAGTTTTTTACAAAACCTTTGCGGAAAAAAATGTATTTACCTCCTGGCTATGTAGCTTAGAAAGGCATTCTCAAATTAATTTGAGTTTCAACATTACGTTGTGAATCGCCTACATAATATACGTATAGGATGTTTTTACTGTATAATTAAATTAGATGTTTTGTCAGTTTTGTAGACAATATTATTCGCATTCATTACTAAATGTGGAATTGGATTGATGCTTACTGTTGCTACAAGTTGACAGTACTTCTTATACTGACAACTTGCTAAAAGTATTTTCCGTTGGAGCATTTTGTCCACCTTCCCTATAAACTGTCTAACCTTATGAACATTGTCATTGCTTGAAAATTTAATAATAAAATTATTTCAACGCTTAGTAGTTACTTGTTTAAGTAGTTACCACTTCAACACGCAATTTCATTCGAATCTCAATTATAATCACAATATCCAACCGACCTTCCGACCAACCGCGAACTTTAGAACAAGTTCAATTTATATCACTAAACCACTCTAGTTATCCTTTTCACATTCTACAAAATTAATAACTCGTTGCGAACAAGCGAACTGCCATTACTGCCTATACAAATACCCCATACAAACAGCTTCCTATGAACAGTGAACCATCAATTACGTCTCCCTGTCCCTTTGTGCAATTTTCTTTGCATTAAAGCATCCCCTTGCAAATTCACACCCATTTATAACAACACAGAACTATCTAGCAACGTGTGACGCTATCTGCGGTGTTGTGGTGTAGCTTTATTTTATGGAGAACGAAAACTTGTTTCATTTAATCTGTTGTTTTGTATGTACTGGCCATGTAGTTACGTAACAGAGAATATTTTAATCCACATAGTGCATAGTGCTCTTTATTTATCATCCTCTAAAATTGGTGAGCTATTAAAATGAGCCCGTTAGTTTTTTACCTTCGAATGTAAAAAAATAAAGCCTCTAATTGAATTTGACAAAAGCACAGTCACCAGTCGGTTATATTTCATAAAAAACTGCGGCTAACTTTCCCACATTTACGTTACCAACTTTTTCAAATTGTCGTCGTGTTACATACAGTATTCCACTCATTCACGCAAACGCTACCTTTTGCATGTCCCTATGTACACTGTTTTGGTCAAACACACACAGAAAGGCTCTTTGTCGCGTGTGTAAACTGAACTTTTGAGCAAATGTGTGGGAAAGAATTTATTTGTATGTGTATACTGTATGATTGTGACGAGTTACGTGGCATTGTAAAACGGGGCAACACGGCCACTGCGAGCGTTGGCAACATGTTTAATATTATACTTTGGTCCTTTACATGTATTTTTTGTGCACACATAGGTTGGTGGTGCATTACGTGCGGACACGGTTAGTTATCTCCTATTGATCTGGTCCAATTAAGTGCACCGACGCCCTGGGGACCGCTGGCCAGTGCCGGTCTTAGCTTCGCACGTGATAGATATGTATTGGACGCTTCCGTGTCGTAATTTCGCTGATGTTGTAGGTACACTGCTGCAATGCAATTCACAATTTAGTGCGAAACGGAGCGTGTCCGATCAAAGGTTGTGATGGACTAAGCTGTTCAACTAAATAGTCTTTGTCTTGTTGATGCAAACGTTTAATGGTATTACTATCTCTGTAAACAGTTTGCGACAGTATCGGGAATATTGTTGTTTATTTTGGATATTCCTGGAAATGATAAAGTATTCCTATATGAAATCCAGTTCCGCTTATTTACACACACACATGGAATTAAATAAATGATTTATCTATCACCTCTATATCTATCGGGAGTTCTATTTAATTTTTGACAGACATTTTGCACCTCGATATTTGTTCAACATTATGTGCAGCTTCTACTGGCTAGAACAAACCTTTTTTTAGTTCTACATTTAGAACGAATTTTCATTAAGACTGTCTTCAATAGGAATACGTGTCAGGATATGTGTTTGGGGAACAAAACAATGGACCTGTGAGCATCAAAGGCATTCTGAGTTCTCGGAAAGTGTGGGTCACAGGTATCCCAATAAACCTAGTATAAAGTATTTGTGTTCAGTCTTGCGCATATTGAGAGGAAATCTATAAAGTAGAGAATATCTCTACTTTATTTAGGACACATTCAAATGTAATCTATACAGTAAGTTAGATAGAGCAATTGATTTTTAGACAGTTTTGTTTTTATGCTGAATCACATCTGTATCAGTAGACTTATTTAGATGAAACAAAAGAAGAATGTCGGTTAACACAAACCGATTTACAAAGTGTCATTATTTTTCTATGACATATAGGAATTGGTGCTTAGTATGTTTTAACTATACCAGGTGTGAAACCTATTTCGTTACCTAATAGCACAACAGTAATTCATTGAATTCGATTGTGTACAGTTCGTTAGAAAATCTAAATGTGATAATCGACTTTTGATACTGACCGCACATATTATCATCATCATTCCCCTGCCTTATCCCAATTATTATTTGGGATCGGCGCAGCATGTCTGCTTATCCTGCTTCACATGTAAATGTATAAAAAAAACGATAATTATTCTACCTTCAGTATTGGCTTGCTACCAATCTGTCATAATATACCTATACAGTATACCTATAAATGGTACGTAGCCCGTACTAGTTTAATTCATAAGTCCTCTATACGACACCCGCGGGATACACGCGACGGTCGTGGTACCGGCAAGAGACACTGCATACTGTTATCGTTCTAATCAAATTAGCAGGTTTTAGCAAACTTAGTGCGGGCAAGCTAATGTAGCGTTATAATGATGTGGTCGACGTGGCTTCGTAATATCGATATTGATAATGATGTGGTTATGTTCTGAGTTTATCGATTATTATTATCGATGCGTTGTTCGACGATTTGGTACGTTTGTGTATATTTGGTAAATTATCTTAACTTTAGAATGATGATACAGCTGTTTATGTACACAAGATACAGGTAAATGTACTAACATGCAATGGAGACAAGGGGAGGGTGGCGATACGTCATCGATCTTTTAGTAAAGGGTTGGTGAAAATGGTTCTACGCAGAGTCAGTGATCAAATAGGAGAGACCTTTACCTAACTTAAGGCACAAATTAGGTTCCAAAAAGAAGTTAAAGACACACAAATTGTACATCCATACAACATGTATGTATGTATGGAAGCTGCAGTCTTGTCGGTAATTCCACACAGACACATTTGGACAATTAACGGCGGCTTCTCATATTCGAGGCACGTAGCCCGATGGTGTGTTAGCAGCGAGTGCTGGTACGCCTGTAACAGGCCCGTTACTGAGGCACGGGTAATTGTCTGACTTATATGTACGATCATTATGCTTAATGTGTTTAGTATAAATAAGTGATAAGGCAAATGATAGGGAGTTTGTTTGAGGTTAGAATCGGGCCTTAAGGACAATTGTGAGGATAATTTAATGGAGGAAATTGTAATGAGTTTCTAGGTTTTAAGTTACGTTTTAACTCGAGTTCCTGAAACTGCATCTAATTAACTAGGGGGAAAAATAATTTGGCCACTTTGCATTCATTTAAAATTATAGTTTTAAAACATGTGTAAATGATTAATATCGAATTAAGTTGTGTGTAACTAATGCAATGCTTTTTTATTTTCAGATGGTGAGCTGTATTCGGGTACAGTCGCAGATTTCAGTGGCATGGAACCAATCATCTATAGAGAACCATTACAAACGGAGCCGTACGATTCTATGACGTTAAATGGTAAATATCAATCTCTAAACTTGTATTATTAACCCTAAATAAATCAAGGTAATTAAAATTAAAACTTGAAGTAACTTATAACGTAGTGAACGTCAAAACACGTCGTCTTTGACGCCTCATATCCTCGAGACTACAGCATAAATGCTAACACGAATCGTCTATTGTTTACAGCATGTGTTTCCATACATAAACACGCACGATTAAATCTCAATGCGACTGTCAAACATACATCCGCCATTATAATTGAATTTAGAACGGCGGGAACTCCTTGTCAGTTTGACGTTTGACGTGTCAACAATCGCCAAATCCGATTAAGATCGTATTAGAAATTATCGACTGAGCAGCGATAGGGTTACATCACTCAGCATAATTGGGTGTTAAAATTCACGCTTGTATTGACAAGTGAATAGTCTATTAGTGATGTACCGTAAAGTTCAGTTGACGTACATACTATTTATTAGAATGCTTAATTATTATTGTCTTTTCTAAATGTTGTGCTTTTTGTTCACAGCGCCCGACTTCGTAAATTCTTTAGTACACGGAAACTTCGTGTATTTCTTCTTCAGAGAAACAGCTGTTGAATACATAAACTGTGGAAAGGTGAGCCTAGTTTAATATTGAAAAAAAGCATACTTTAATATTCGGAACTAAATAAAACGACCCAATAAAAAATAAAAAAATATTTTAGTCCCAGTTCAAAAATTTTATTTTCCTACCAGATATTTTTCATTAAAAAATATGGAAAGCTTATATAATAATAATACACCAGCCTATATACGTCCCACTGCTGGGCACAGGCCTCATCCCATATAGGAAAGGTTTGAACACTGATTATTATGATCTTCACGGAAAGCGTAGGTTCGTAATTTTTATCCATCAGTAACCAGACGTGATAGCTTTTCATTTGTTACCATTCACATAAAAGCAAATCAAAACCATAAATATGAGAACCACAAGACAACAAGACACTCGTAATGAAAACGTACATCGTTCTTGCAAGACTCAAGTCGCAAGACTGCAAGACGTTGCACAGGTGATTCACGCTGACGTGACAAGCTGTTGCCTGTCACGCCGGCACGGTACAGCCCGATTCATTGCTCGGTTCACTAATGTGTCTGTAAACGCTCCGTAGTAATGTACGGTAAACCGCATGTTAGTGGGGCAACGAATTACGATCAACCTTACTAAGAGAATACGAATTAAGATAAGATGTGCTGCTTTAACTTGAATGGTTCTTTGGCTAAATAAATATACGATGATAAGTCTTCGAGTGCAAAAGTAAAAAATCAAGCTGTCATTTATCAAAAACAAGCTGATTTAAATAACTACTACTTTTGTAGAACGTGTGGTTTTCTTTTGATCTTAGCGTATCCATCAATGGCAGAAAATACTTAATTTATTAGAGGCGTATTTGTCTATCTGTATTATATACGACAAAATTTTAAATCAAATATTGTATGACTCCAACACAAAGACAATCAGATCTGTACCATTTAATAATACCGGCAAGTTTTTCTTTGTTTTTTTTTTTTTATACTTGACAGATATGTCGTGGTCGTGGGTGTATTTCATGAAGTGTTTGCATTTCCGACATTAATTACTATGGAATAATAATGACTCTTATTTCCAGGCTGTATTCTCTCGTGTCGCCCGTGTGTGTCGGGACGACCGCGGCGGGCCTCACCGGTTCAAGCAGCGCTGGACCTCGTTCCTCAAGTCCAGACTGAACTGCTCAGTAGCAGGCGACTTCCCATTCTACTTTAACGAAATACGTGAGTATTCATTTCGTCATTCAGTCATTCTCGACTATTGTTAACTAAGCCTTCAAATTTAGGATTTCGTCACATGAATAATGCAACTATCCTAACTCTAATCTAGTCTCGTTATTTTCTAATTGCTTTATAATAAAAGCATCAAAATTTGCCATTTGACACTAAAGCTAAACATACAAGTACATTGACTTTTGATTAACACTAACCTCCCAATAAAATATTTCAGAATCGACTACAGAATTAATCGAAGGAGTGTACGGTGGCCTCAATGCACAGCTCATATACGGAACGTTTACGACTCCACCGAACAGTATATCGGGCAGTGCGGTCTGCGCGTTCAGCATGCAAGATATAGCTGATACCTTCGAAGGAACCTTTAAGGAACAGAACGCCATTAATTCTAATTGGCTGCCTGTGAATAGTGCTAAGGTAAGTTTCTTTGTAAAGTGCTACAGATTCTATTGTAATTTTGGTTTATGCCAGTGTTTCTTTTCTAGTAGAGAAGATTTTTTGGATCAGTCAAAAATGGCTACTACCAAAAAACGAGTTTGGATATGCCCTTTTTATTCCTCTGAAATCTGGCACTTCACAAAAGCAGAGAAGCTTAAACTATAAAAAAAAATTGTATCGTCCTCTTATAACTCAACTGCACCATATTTTCTCCTCTGAACCCTAATGTTTATGCTATTGTTTCTCCTTTCAAAGGTACCGGAGCCTCGACCCGGGACATGTCACAACGACTCAAGACAGCTGCCGGACCAGACGCTAAACTTCATCAAAACACACGCTCTGATGGACGAGTCTGTGCCGGCCTTCTTTGGAGAACCCATCGTTATCCGAACCAGTTTTCAGTAAGTTTATACTATAATGTAGAAGTATCACGCTTTTGAGAAAGCTTACAGGATAATCTTACTTTACATCTCTCGAATTTTGTAAATTTATTGACAAGTATATGACTAATCATTTTTGCTCATTTCCAGCTATCGATTTACGCAAATAGCCGTAGATCCACAAGTGAAAACTCCTGGAGGAAAAGCGTATGATGTTCTGTTCATTGGTACAGGTATGTAATATTGTAATATTTCAGAACCCTTTAAAAAATTGAAATATAACCAATACTGACGACATTGGACCTACCTTTGAAAAGACTCCTTACACTACCAATCGTTTATTTACAATTTGGTTTAGTTAATTACCATATCAGTTACCACTACGGCTGACTAGCCTGACCGCCTTTGGACCTCACAAAAATTAATCTAACAAATTTCAAAGAAAAAAAAAAATACCTTATCCAAATATTTATCCACAGACAACGGCAAAATCATCAAAGCCATCAACGCAGTGTCCTATGACTCCAACAAGAGAGCTGTTCCTGTGGTGATCGAGGAGTTGCAGGCGTTCGCGGCGGGCTCCCCGGTGCGCGCGCTCAGGGTGGCCCGCGCCGGCCGCGACGCCGCCAGGCTTATAGCCGTGTCAGACCGCCAGGTGCTCAGTCTAAGGCTGCATAGGTGCTCCAGCGAGAAGATTAGTTCTTGCTCGTAAGTACACTAAAGCTTACTCAAGTTGAGGATTACTTTACGTTAATAGCCATACAAAACTAGTTAGATAGAAAAATGTCTAGAGGTAACTTAAGAATTATGTGGATTGATAGTTTATAGCTACGAACAAAACAGATTGTTCGTTACATATACAAATTTAGAAAATTTTAAATTATTTGTATGTTTAAGAATTCCTAAATCTTATTGCCGACTCACAACAGTATTTTTTTCTTGTGCAATTAAGAATTCACAGAATATAGAATTCACAAAATAGTACATTGTTATGGAATTACAATAATCTTCGTTTCCAGCGAATGCGTGGCGCTCCAAGACCCGTACTGTGCGTGGGACAAGCAGGCGGGCCGCTGCCGCGCCTTCTCGCACGGCGTCAGTCGCTGGCTCGACGAGAACTCCTTCTACCAGAGCGTCAGCACCGGCAGCCATGCTGCCTGCCCTCATAGTAAGTGACTGCATCAACTTAAATATTATGGACTGAATACTTTTTTGTTAAAGCTGTGATAGCCTAGTGGTATGACCGTAAAACTGCTAAGTCAAAGGCCTCGAGTTCGATCCTCACGGCACGCACCGACTTTTCGAATGTTGAATGCGTTTTAGAAATAAATATCACATCTTCCGTGTTTCGGAAGGCACGTAAAAATGTGGATCCTGCGCCAGATCTCTCTCCGGTCGTGTCGGATTTCAGTCCCATCGGGCTATGAGAGTAAAGGAATAGAGAGTGCACCTGTGTTTGTGCACTACTGTGCGTAACTAGCTGGTGTCATAGTAACACTAGCCGCCGTAGTCGAAATCGGTCCGGACATTATTACTCCTTTTTAAAGGATGGATCGAAGGACATTTAACACTTCCTTACGAAACACAGTATCTAAAAACGACAAATAATTATTGAAATAAGCATAATATTTACTGTAATATTGCAAGAATGAGAAAATGCTTAATTTGTAGGTAAAGACGCTGGTGCAGTAGGCGGTCTCAGTTCTGGTCTATATGATGACGCCCGAGGTGAGACGAAAGGAGAGGTCATCAACATTGTACAAGACAAAGACGGCAAAGGAGGGAGCGGGAGCAACGAAGGTAATGAAAACAAAAATGATTCTTAGCCTTTACATCCACTTAATAGTGACAAACGCATTAAGACTTTGAGGTCAGTGATGTTCTTGAACACGACCGTTTACAATACTCCAAAATTCTACGAGGTAGACAGTATAAAACAAAATTGTCAGAACAACAGGTCAACTTTTTTATTAAACCTTTTCTGTATCCCACTCTTGAACCAAGGTCTTCTATATTCAGTTCCAGACTGTCTTGCCAAGACAGAATAATTTCCTAACAATAATGCCCTCATTATCACCAGGTCCCGAAGTCTTAGCTGCCGACCCACCTCCGGCCGCATACTCAGTAGAAACACTAGCGCTGGCAGTCGCAGCCGGCGCACTCGCTGCGTTAGGTGCAGGGTTCGCAGCCGGCTACATCTGTGGGAGACGGTGCAAGAAGGACGATGATGATAACATGCCTTATCCTGATACGGAGTATGAGTATTTCGAGCAGAGGCAGAATATTAATAGGTTAGTATTTTTTTGGTTGAAGAGAATTGATAAGGATGTAATGTGCAAAAATTTTATGGTCTGAAAGTTTGTGAAAATTTGTGAAAACATGATGGGTGAATTTTTTTATTTATAAATGACAATGAAATGAAATTTTGATGTATAATATATTACCTTCAATAGATGTCACATACCTACATCACACACAATCCAATTAATGACATGTTTCCTTTAGGATCCAAGCCGAGCCCAAGCTCCTGCAGCAGGTTGAAGAAGTAACATACGCGGAGCCAGTGCTGGCGCCGCAGCCGAAGCCGGCGTCCCCGCGCGCGACGCTGCGCAAGCACCCCCCCTACCACCCGCACCACGAGACGCTGTTCCAGTTTCAGCCAGACGCCTACCGCCGCGACAACTTCGGCACTCTCCGCTCACATCAGGTCAATGTCAGTTATACTTCCTTCTTATACTTTTGCATGGCTTGCTTCTGAGACTGAGAAATTTAAGGAAAAAAAATGAGATCTGCTCGAAATTTTGGGAATTATGATCAGACCTGATAAAAGGGAATCAACGCCTTTTGGATGAGTCTATTAAATTGGTCTGGCTTTGAGTAATTAAAAAAAAAAAGATCTGCTCGAAATTTTTAAAATTGTGGTCAGACGTGATAAAATGGAATCAACGCCTTTTGGATGAGTCTGTTGATCTGGCTTTGAATAATTTCTGACCTTAAAGTAAGTTTGTGGGAAGAAAGGATAGTTAAAATATTAAATATTAAAGAGTTTTTGGAATGAGGGTAATGGCATAAAATATATCAGGGGGCTTACCACCGCCTCTTATAGTAAGACTGTTGTGAATGTGGAAGGAGGATGCCGCTTTACGCCTTGTATTGCACCGTCTCGTTTTCACAACTTGACCGGCCTTGCATTAAGAGATGGTAGTACGCCCCTGCAACGTCTAAAATGGAAGCTCTTTATTTGTTTATTACGTGTCTATGTAGGTATTGAATATATGTACCCTTTCCTTTCCGTGTACCAAGCAAATGCATGTCCTTAAATATCTGTGTAATTTCTTCTTCTAGATTATTTGTATTGACGTCTGTCGATATCTTATGGTATTCTATAATATGTTTATGAACCCATTGTCCTATATTGTATCTGTATGTACTTATAATATTTTAGACGTATCTAGTTCCCAAGTTGACATCCAAAGTAAGTTATATATCTACTATCCTTCATTTGCTTGCTCTATAACCATTCCATTCCATATTGCATGATTGTCATCCATACTATTTATATCATTAGCATCTCTATCTTCATCTTTATTTAGTTATATATCATTAAATTAACTTTTAACATTTTACTAACCATTTCACTTTCATTGCCTAATCATGCAGGGTTAATATATGTGAGATCAAAAATAAACCTCGAAATTTTCTAATTTTGCTAATCCGTTTATGTACCTATTATTTCGGTTCTATGGATCGATTTAAACGAAATTAATATCAAATGTGCATACTAGTAATTTTTGCCACACAAAAACTCTACTTTGTTTGGCATAAAAAGCTTGAAACTTAGCTACCTGATCAATAATTAGAAATACCATAAGATCTACATCAAATTTCACTGCACGAAACCAGTCTTTTCCATGCCCTTAAAATTCTGTTATCACCCACGATCTCACATATACGACACTTGGCTCTAACTAATCATGGTTGACTAACTCACGCACGCATATTCACCTAGGCATGTCAGTTAACGCAGGAATATTCGGACCGCAGGGCGATGGGTACCGGCGCGGCAATGACAATGGCTTCTCAACCACGCGCTCAGTGAAGAAGGTGTACCTCTGAGAAACAAGCGGGGCGGACTCGCGCGACCAAATGCACCATCATAAACATAATACGCACCACCACCATACGTTGGGTAAGATACTTTTTGGTTATTTAGAAGAAAATTCCCACCCACTGCCTAACAATGCAGGCCAAAGTTGGGCCAATGAGCCAATAGATAGGGTGTGAAGAAAGATTTCCAATCTTCCACCCTCGGTTATTTATGCCTTTTTCAGAATCCCTTTCTGAACTTAAGCTATTTTTATCAAATGCCTGCTTATCTGCCTTTTGTAGCTACTGGACTAGAAATAAACAGAAATTAGAGTGTAAAAGTACTTTATGATGCAGCATATTTTGAACCCCTCCTAAATTGTATCATAGCTCTCAGGTGCCTGCCACCGCATCAGAATCTAATCACATCAAATCTCTTTTTAATTAAAAATAAAAACAAAAGTTTAAGTAAAAGTCTGGTAAGGCAGTCAAAGCCTTCTGTGGCTATGATTTTGGTATGGTATAATGTTCCAAAAATCAATTCTAGCACTGTTGTAACGCATGTGACTGTTTGTCCAGTGTCGCAGCGCAGCAGTGGCTCCGGCTCGGGGTCCGGCAGCGGCGGCGGGTCGTCGTCGTCTCCGTCGCCGCCGTCGTCGTCGCCGTCGCCGTCGGGCGAGCGCCCCCCCACGCCGCCGCCCCCCGCGCCGCAGCCCTGCGCCTACATCTACCGCAACTAGCGCGCCGCCCCGCACCCCACCCCCTACCAGTGATAGAGACACCCCAGTGACGCGATCACGACGACATTCCAAATTCTTTGTTAAACATTTGAAACTGTGACGGTTATCGAACGTGTTTTGTTATACCCGATTGACAGTGACTACTGTGGATATGACGTCATTGCGCTTTTCACACGTTGTTAGCGTTTGGAACTGAACGGATTACTGACCGATTTGTAACTTGAAAGAGTATGTGGATTGTTAAACCAATTTAAAACGAGTATAAAACATTCTTCCATGAAAACAAATTATATACGTACTGGTGTTATTCTACAATCTATGGATCGTATCTATCAGAGGATGTGAGACAAATATGTATTTTTTTTAAAAGACGGAACAATATTATCGATTGATGTATGTAAGATGAATAATGTAACAAATTGTAGATTGTTTAGAATATACATAGTTTACAAATAAAGTAGGTGAAAATATAAGTTTTTGTTGGTAACATGTTAACGAATAGTTAATTTGAGAATGTGACTGTCATTGCAGTTTTTTTCAAATCGCTCTGTTCAATCTACGTTTGAGAATTGCAATGGAGTCACTGAGACGCTTTTTTACATAACTACTATTTTTAGCATACGTCATTAAATATAGGAAAGTTCTCTTATTCTAAAGTTTTAGCGTTATCATACCTCGACAACATTAAACGCAGAAGGCAAAATTCACCTAAAAATCTAGAAATGAAAATATTTTGTTGGCAAAATTACGATAAGTGTTGTTTAGTGTTGCCGAGCTATACCTATTCTAGTTTAAACGATGATTATAAACATTATAGTTGAAAAAACAATGACATTATAAAGAAAAAAAACACAAAATATGATATAAATTATATTTACCATGTATAAAATGATATGTAAAGTTCTGATACTTATTCATTCATTAAAAAGTGCTTCTTATGGGTGTATTTAGATTACTAGGAGATCGTTTTGATAATTATTGGATAATGTTATAGATTTAGCGATTATGTATACATAGGTACATATTATAAAAGTTAAGGCGGCACTGTGATGCCACATTGCCAATTTAGATTGTTGGTGCGCCATTGTAAGTTACAACCGGTAACTGTGATCATTGTGTACATACATTCTGTGACACTAACGTCTCCTTTTGTCTACTGTCGTTTCTATAAATTTAACTTTCCAGAAATGTGGGCCAAAACGTTTGTAAAAATCCTTTTTCCAAAGACGTTCCTGTTGCTAATTTTGTAAACGCGGAAATTAGGATTCCCTTGTTGAATACCCGCTTTATAAAGTTTGTTTGTAATCTAGCTAGCTGTTACTTTCACCCCGATGTATAGTGTTCAACTTCATCTACGCTCATTGTTGACAATTGAATGTATGTAAAGAAAATGTCAATTCTATTTGTAATGACTTAGTGCCTAAGTGTGTGTGACAGGATTGTAATTTGTACAATACAATGATTCAGTTTTTGTTCTGGACTGATGTTAGAGCGGACTAGAGCGCCTTTAGAGTAGCGATTACAGTAGACAAGACGTAAAGAAACTATAGATGTTGTCTTAGAACTCTGGCGAGGTCTCCTACACTGTGCGCAGGACACCGCGCACGTTGCTATTCGTTTTCGAACACGAATTGTGATACCAGAGACAACACTCGCCAGAGTAATCTGGCAACATACTAAACATAATTTTTATACGCCATAATAATAAAAAAAGGCATTCTCAACATTGCCTTCATAATACTCATGTTTAATTTCATTTATATAATACCAAAGATGCCATGATTTTAATGTAAATTATTTATTTATAGTAGAGATTGCTAATAACATATATTACTTAATCGAGTTGTTATTTTATATGAATATAACTGCCAATTTGTATACTTATTTTATAATTAACCAAAGTAACGCACACATTGTTTTTTAAATTATTAATCCATGCCATTTGTAGAGAAGCTTTTACATGGCCATAATTGTTTGGAAATTGTATAATAAGTTACAGACCGCGAAAATGGCAAACATTTTGTAATATTTTAAACTAATAAGCTTGCAGTCCTTAGTCATTTAGTGAATAAAGAATATTATCATGTTACAGATTTACTGTTATGACGTCATAAGGGTTGAATCTATGTATAGTCTGTTATATCTGGCCCGCCAGCGACGCTTCCCGCGGAAACGTCACGTGATGCGTATTTACGTAGGGTTGCCATACCTAATACTCGGATAAACAATTTCCTCGTTATTGCCATTTTCACAGTTTGTAATGCGAAATTAATTAACACGTACATACGTAAGTGAGGCTAGTACTTGTAAATAGCAAGTTCTGTAATGTAAATTAGTTTTCGTCGAGTAAATAAATTAAGCGTTAGAAGTTAAGCGCAAGACATTTTTGAAAGGTGAATTGTTAAGAATTGTTTTTTGTATTACTAAAAAATAATATTGATGAAATGTACAATAACCATTTCTATGTTTAAATTACTGAACCACCTTTTTATACTCGTAAAGTTAATTGTAACCATAAACATGCCTGAGAAGTCTCTTGTATTAAGCATAAAATATTGATTTATAATATATTGAGAAATATATAGATTGTATCGTATTGTAGACTATTATAGACCGCTTAATTTTGTTTGAAACTCGAAGCCTTAGTGTTAGAAATTGAAGACTTTTATTGAAATAAAGAACTAAGTAACTGTAATAACAGAGATGGATTGGAAATGAATCCGCAACTTTTATTAATATAATGTTAAGGTATAGCTCGTTACGTCACGTTACTCTCAGACATCCATCACATACTAATCTATGTTATAGCATGTAAATACGAGGGTTGAGTTTAGATCGAGGAGGGTATGCGCCACTTTTCACTGAGACCAACGTGCCCTGTACTGTGAGCTCTCAAAGACAGTTACCGTTTTAGAAGTGAGACGGTGCACTAAATACATAGCGGCGTCTCTTTTCCACAACGGCAATAATTATTATACCTACTTTAAGACCGCACAGTACAGGCACTGGTATAATGTTTACGCGACACGCTATTCGTTTAAGATTTTACAAAACGTTAAAGTATGTACCCTAATAAATTATATTCACTTTAAATGAGTAATGCCTTAGTGCAACTAGAGGATTTGCCACGACGCTCAGTGAACTGTAGGCCTCTACAAGGAAGACATTGTTTTCGCTGCGTGTGCAATATTTTTCTACTTGAAAGTTTTCTCGGAATTCTAATTTCAAAATTGTTGCATAGAATTTTAAAATTAGAATTGTACAACGCATATTTGTGTTTATAACGTGAAGAAGTTCTTTACCACAAAATGTTTAAAGGAAAATTAGGTAGATATAGAATAAGAAATTGAGAATGCTGCTAATATTTAAACTGCGTGTAGAGACATTTATTCATAACTCGACACCTGATCCCAGACAAAGATTAAGCATTTTGTGATAAAGAGAAGCGGGACGGTAAATCATGAAGTAACTATGGGAAGTGCCTAACTATATTACCTATTCGCACCTGTAGTATTAACGGAACCCCGTTAGCTCCCATAACCCGACCATTATCTCATTACCAGATTTTATATAAGCGTTTGCTTTAAAGTTAATCTATGTTTCGTCTTGAAAAAAAATAGTGCCAGAGACAAAACACAGGTTAAAGTTAAACTGTTGACTTCCATGCTAAGTGGTAGTGAGTTTCTAATAGTGTGCCTTTAGTATCGCATAGTGACAGCCCTTTAGAAACTCGGAAAAGAAAATTGGATTAGGTACTTATCTATCCATTTATTTTTGAACCTCATGAACAGTCATAACTTCGTACAATTTTACTAGTAGTCATAACGTATACGTCATCATTTACAGATAAATTCACTTATTACATTACCTGTTATTCCAATTCACTATGTCTATACCTGATGATAGTTTGGTAATATATAATATCCCTATGATTATAAATTACCTTTTCATTCACATAAACTCATACATTTTTCTGTACTCTCTTATGATGATTTGCTCTTTACTCCGGCGACATTAAAGGTGATGTAGCCTCTGTTTTGATTATACTCTTTGCCTTGTCCTCTCACTTTGTTACAAAGAGGGACGGAGCATAGACTAGATTTAAAACAGAGCCTAACTTTAGTTTCTTTTTAAGGCATAGGTTTAAGTAGGGGTTTTATAAATAATAATGCAAACGCAATTGCAGTGATAGAACTGTTACACCTTATTCGCTGCCCGTATTTATAGAGTGCAATTTTTTTATAACTAGAGACAAATAGATTGTAAAACATTGATTTGCAAAATATGAAATAGTGAGCTCGGTGGGAGCAAAGTTTTATATTTTACTCTTCATTGTTTCAAATGTTATGATCATTTTCTCATTAAAATATTATTAATATTATGCTAAATATTTTAGCAAAGGATAAAATGTATTCCTTTTCTTTAGTAAATAAAATATTGAAACTCGAAAATTTTACTTTTATTTATCTAAGAACCTTTACCTGATTATGACGGGCTAGATATATCGCACACCCAGGGAAACAAAGGCGTAAGACGAAAACACTAACTTTACAGGAGAGTAAAAAAAACTGTTTAACCAGGTATATCTGTTATATTTTTGATGCTGTGATATTCTGTTATATGCCAAAAAAAGTAAAAAAATCAAAATTTTTGTTTATTACATTAGAAATATCTCAAATTATCTCATCTCTGATTAATAAATTGATAATTAAAGTTTTACAGACGTTTTCCTTATTTATTTATGACTAATCCATAATTGAAAATATATTTACCCCAATTATCGTTT